>JAYDZK010000268.1:2199964-2213458 GCA_034509185.1 Euphonia xanthogaster
GCTGCTCTCCATCCATCCTCAGCCCAGCCTGTGTTTGTGCTGGGGATTGCCCCAGCCCAGGTGCAGGACCTTGCTCTCGGCCCTGCTGAACTCCATGAGGCTCTCCTGAGTCTCTCCAGGCTGTCAGTGTCCCTCTGGATGCATCCCTGCCTTCCAGAGGCTGCACACAGAGCGTGGTGTTGGCAAACCTGCTGAGGGTGCCCTCCATCCCTCTGTCCATGTCACTGATCCCAGTTTATCTCAGTGTCACCCTGAGCAGCAGCAGCCTGTGCAGTTTCTATGTGCTTTTGAGGAAATGGGCCCTATTGCTCTGAAAAGCTGCCTGAAAACAAGGAATGTGCTGAAAGGCCAAGCAGAAGAGACCCACCAGGAAAGCAGCCTGTAAACCCATTTTTGTGACTTCATGATCTGAGTTCCCCAGTTTCTAGAAGCCTTGTGGTCTTCAGTGCCTCTGGGTTTTTGAATGCTTCTTTCCTAGATGCTCAAACCCAAATGGACTCTCAATTATAAACCTACTCGCAGAACCTCTGGGCAGAAGTCAAAATAAGTTCAGCAAATTGGTTGGATATCAGCTAAAAGCACACTTAATTTTTCATCTGATAAACTTTCCTCTGAGGAACTCCTGGAGTCAGCTTCAGCCCAACACCAGATCTATAATGACATGATTCTATGATTGGGTAACACGAACACCCCATAATAGCTACATCTGCTTTATCATGGAATGAAAGTTCTTGAATCAGTTGGATAAGTTCTCTGGCCAAATACAGATTTCAGAGTATTTAACACTTGCAACATGCCCCACTCCAACACTGTGTATCAGTAATATCAATGCAGATACTGGAAAGGCTTGGGCTCAGAGCTCTGAGGACATACACAAAGACATTTGCAATCGTCACCTAATGCATCTTCAGAGCTCCTGTCACTTTGGACAGCTCAATCCAACCCTGCAGTCTCCTGCCCTTAGCATCAAAGAACCAGGATCAAGCCCACAACCTCAGAGGAGGTAGATTTTCTTCAAGATCTGTAATATTATTTCTCAAGCCTAACTAAAAGAGAAGCCAGAGGTCAGACAGAATTCAGGAGATGCTCTGGGCTGCCCAGCAAATCCCAGGAACCTCAAACACAGTTAAAAGAGGGGAGCATTATCCACTCCTGGATGCCACGTTATGAGGTGACTAAGATCTGTGCATTGTGAGGCTCTGAACAGCCTTGTACAACTTTTCCCAAATCACAGAAGTCCCCTGGGAAACCTCAGTAATCAAACAAGATCTCGTGGTCAGGAAGCTTTTCTTCATCCAGCCGATTTTATTTCCCCTTCATCATTCCATCTATTACTCATTACATCCTCCTGCCAAACTCCACATAATTCTTCTGTCTCTCTCTCAAGCTTCCATGTTTCGTTTACATGTAGACCACTAAATTCTTTCATCCAAGCTTCTCCTACCCCTTATTCAGGCCACACATATTTAGTCCTTCACATTTTCCCAGCACCTCTGCTGAATAGAAGCACTCCAAATTGAACAGATATTCTACAAACAATTATATTTGGCAGTCTTTAAACATAGAGACAACCCAATGATTAAATCACCTTGAACAACTGAGTGAGAGTTCAAAGCCATAAAATTGTCAAATCAGGACAGGGAACTTTGGATGACACTGAAAGATCAACTTCACAGGAAGCCCTCAGATAATGATATATTAAAAATAACCCCAGGTTTGCTTTACAGTCCTTGTCTCAAGGAATATGTTGTTAGGTACATATCTGCAGTGATTTTTATGTGCAAAATATTTCAGAAGTGCTCTGCCACTGTGACATCAGGCAGATACTGGGAAGTGCATACTACCCTTACAGTCTTACAATATATTCTTGAGCTACAACATAATTATTGTTCCAAGATGTATACTGCAGTTCATGGAAAGGCAACTTTTTACACAATTAAATCACTTACTGTTGAGCAATTCATGCTTCAGATGTTAGAACATCACTGTGTTACAGAGTTACAATCATTTTCTCCTATCATCATATCCTGCTCAAACATGCAGCTTCCACAGCTTTTCCCTGCTAGAAACTGCTAGAATGTGGGTTTTAGCCATAAACAAGGCAAGATAGTTCCACAAACCAGAGCATTTTGCAAATCATACTTCATCTACTTAAAATTTTATAACTTCATAACTTAATAACTTAAATTTTTAAACATAACTTCATAACTTAAAATTTTATAAGCTTAGTTTGAAAGACTTCAAGTTTAGTCATCTGAAGATGATGACTATAGTAATTTATCTCTGTGAAACCTGAGAGCACTATACATTTGGAATTGGGTTTATATCCAGTTAGCAAGTATGATTACCTAGCTAGGTACCCATTTATGAGCTTTCTGATGAGACATGGATCATGGGGTGTGTTTGTGGAAGGTCTATTGGGGATTACTGAACGTTTCACCATGCCCAGGAGAAGGGAGATGGCTGCAGAGTACACAGCTACTATGTGATCTGTGGGATCTCCCAACATCTGAGCAAGAAACATCTGGGCATCTTTCAAAATGAGGAGGGCAACTGGCAGATTTAAAGGATCAATGACACCCAACAGGAGGAGACACCCCAGTGAAGCACCTGCATCTGCCTGCTAAGCCTGGACCTCTGTGGAGCACAAATGGCACAAAATGGGCACTTCCCAAGCCAAGGCCAAATATTTTTACTAGAATTATATTTTTGCGGGATGGTTTCTGTCTTTCCAAAAAGTTACTCTTTCCCTCTCTCCTCAGCCTCTGTGCTGATTTTTCTCCCCACAAATGCATTCCAATCATAAAAAAGAAGGATGCACACCATTCCAGTCTTTGCCAGGGAACTGAAAGGAGCTACACAGCACAGAACACATGCCAATCCTTTTTATTCCAAAGCAACAAGATGGTCTGATTCCCTGGCATCTATTTATGAGGAAAAAAGGGGGTGAAGAGAGTCTTAGCCCCCCTGCCCTCACCACGGGCTGCTGCAGCACATGGCTCTGCCTCACCTCCTGCAGGACTCTTGGCTGTTCTCTGACTTCTCCCCCTGTGAACTGGGGTCACGTTCTCTCCTGACTGCGGCCAGGAAAAAAAATAGATGGCACAAGGTATGCAAGGTATCAGTCCCATGACTGCTGACAAATCTCTGAGTACTTCTGTGGATTATGTTGGAAGCATATTCCTGGAGATACTGTTCGTGTTTATAAAGTCTTCTGGGGTGAACATTGCTCAATGGAAAAGCAGCGCAGAAATTTAACAAAAGCTATGCTGCAGAAGGCAAAAAAGTAATTCTCCCACAGGAACTGAAAGGCATTTCATACATGTCCAATGAGACATTAAAAATAATTATGTGGAAGAGTAATAGCTCCCTTGGTTGTTTTAATATATTTTTGTCTACAAACAAGAAACGTTCTCTAAACTGCTGCCTTGGCTTGGCTTGAAAGGTCTCTCAAACAAAAGCCCTTCAAGTGACCCTTAGATTATTAAAGCTCAGTAACAATGAATGTGGATCTCAGTTCAAACAAAGACTGTAAAAATAAAAAGACAGCAGTTTTGGTCTTGGAAATGAGTGTGCCTCAGTAAAGTGCAAACACATAGAATGTATTTTTGATCAATAGTCATCCCTCCACTGAACAAACCCAAAACCTTTTGTTTAAAGATTTCAACACTGGGCTTCTCTTAAACAGTAACTACAAATAGTCTCACTTCTAGTGCAAATGGAAAGGTTGGATTCCATGTCTGAATTTAAACTTCCCAGAACTCATTCAGAGAGCACTTCAGATCACCAAGGGATTTTTTTTTTGTTCTACTCTTAATCATTTTTTTCCTCTCAAACTTGCTGAAATGTCATTAGGATCATCAGAAACATTTGTGGTGAACAAAAATGCCAGCAGCACCAAATTACAAAGCTTGAACACTCTGATCTGTGTCTCCCATGAGAAAGATACAAAGGTTGAGATGTTCAATGACAGACATTAATGTCAAATGCTAAAGCAGGAAAAGCAAACACAGCAGTGGAGAGAGATATACGGGCCCCACAGAATACCTTGTTTTGAAAGTCATATGTCATTTAAATGGCCTTTATAACTGAAGAAGTTAATTAAAAAGATATTTTTGTGTAGTGTGCTGGCAGAACATGCACAGCTGCCAGTTGATAGAGTCAGTTTTGCCCTCATCAGCTGGAGGCACAAGGTTTATGCACGACCTTCATTCTGTGAGCACCAATGGCTGTGCACAGCACTCCCTCCAAGCACAGGCCAAAGAGGATCTTGTCAAAGCAAGTGGGGCAAAACGTCAAAATCATCTCTGTTTCATCTCCTTTGCATCTACCAAACTTGCTTCTGCAGCCAGCAGAACAGGAGAAGTAGGGATTGCAGCTCTGGCTGGGAGAAAGGGACAATCTCCCTGAAAGACAGGGGTCCCCTGTGCAGCCCAGCAGGAGCTTCCCAGCCCCTCACAACTGCTCTGGCCTTCCATGTGTGCCCTGCTCTTTATCACCTCAATACAGACCTTCATTCTGCTCTCAGCCTCTTTCCTCCAGGAGCAGCAGCCAAGTTCTCTCCTATCTCTGTGGCTCACCCACTGTTACTGGGGGTTCCATTTGCTTTATCAACACAAGGACATCCAGCAGACACAAGTGCTTAGCCATGACTTAGCTGGGGACACCAGGTGACACCAGGACATACCAAAACTCTCTGATTTCATTGTGGAAGTTCAGCACCACTGGGAGAAACTGTAGAGCTGAGCAGGTGGATAACAATGCAACACATTTTCCCCATGCCAACACCCTCTATACATTAACAAGGGCACCTGATGGATGTGTAGAAATTATTCCATGGCCAAACTTTGTCTCTTCTTTGTCAAATTTCAGAACAGAAAATGCAAATGGCCTTGGTATTTGTAATAGAGAAAATCCAAACAGAACTGTGTGGTTTTTAACAGCTTGAAAGCCCTAAGATCACTTCTCTGCACAGGGATGCTTAATGACTGGAACTGGATTAGAAACCCTTGCTGACCACAGCTTTCTGTGCAGCCCATTTCTATTGAGAGCACTAAATTAGCTACCTTTGTGCTATGCCTGATTCCTGCCCAGGGGGCTGGGGACATGCTTGTTCTGTTTGTGCCATGGCAACAAAGTTGGCAATTAGCATCAAGTTTGGCTATTCCTCTGAGCAGGATCTACCCTGTGAACTTCATTTACCAGGCACCAAGCAGCCAGCAGTGTCACAATGATGCATTTAACACAGTCACGACTGGATCTGAATACAGTAATAATGAAAGACACTCTAACCTACTAATCTACATTTGCATTTCCTTTTTTAACTGCCTCACTAATCATCTCTTTGCTCTTGCATGGCAATGCTGATGCACTAAAACTCACCTGCTGAAGGGAGCAATCACTTCATTCTCTCCAAGTAGAACATCTTTTAGTAGATTTACACTATGCATTAAATGCAATACAAGGCAAAAATCAAATATATACACAGCAGAAAAATGTTTCTGAATGAGATCTGAAAATGAATAGATGAAAAAATAGATTAATGGATAAAAAATAGATGAATAGATGAAAAAATTAAAAGAAAACAGATAAAAAAGAGATGAAAAGACAAAATACAATTTACTGCATAGATTAATAGTTGATAGTGTCATGATTGATGGTTTTCAAAGCAGTGACTTATTTTAAGAGAATTCACAACCCTTAAATGCAAGAATCTTCACTCTGCTCTGTGTTTATATGGTGTTTAGAACAGTATGGCACTGGTCTTGCACCAGGGTTCCAAGGGTGCTTCAGTGGTACAAATAAAAAACAGCAGCAGATACAGTGATTATTCCAAAATATTAACAGCTTAGCTTAACTGCTGGTACCATGAAATTTGGGCCTGGATTTGAACACAATTCTGAGTTACTGATCAATTTTTCCAGCTACATTCTTTTTATAGTTTGCACAACTCTTTTTATTCTAAAGTTAGATAGATTATGATAGCATTGATGGCCCTCTGAAGTTATATTTTTATTATTGTTCTTTCTATATGACAGTACAGAGCTCCTTGGTCAGAAAAGAAACCCTAATTTTGTTGTGTCTCTGTACTTAATGCCCTGCAGTGCAGTACAAAGTGCTGGCCATAATTGTAGAATGAGTTAAGGAAAAGAAGATAAACATTTGATATGAAATGGGTCATGTGAATAAAATATGAATTTAAGAGCCTTTTTTTTTAAAATGAGGATGAGCCATCTGTTAATATTGATGGATGCTCTGCTCATAAGGAAGAGAACTAAATACCTTTATCATAAATATAATATGGTAATATGTGCAAAAAGATTATCCCCTATTCATCTGTGTCTGTCCAAACAGAGTGACTGGACACAATGTCTGTTCAAGGAAATGGCAAACTAGGCCTTGTCATTTCTAAAGTTTATTAATACTTAAGGTGTACTTAGCCATTTTCTTATAAGTTTTGATCTTCTGTATTAGGTAAAGCTGAAACTCTTGAAACCATGCTAAGGTGAGGAGAAAAATACCTTTGGACTAATAGCCTAACCTTTCAAGAAGGCAGCAAGTGCTCAAAGACATGGAGTATTCCTCCCAGAAAGACAGCAATGTTTGGGTGATGCATCAAGGGCAGAGGAAGAGAAGAGGGATTAAAATAAATAGCATCATGACATCAAAAGTTATGTGAAGCCAACATAAATTAGGCAGGGCTAGCTGTGCCATGCTTTGCTTATAAAATATGTAAAGAAATAAATCTACTGCTATTAAAAAAAAAAGGCATAAACCAGCTGAAGAGCAGTCACATGCTTACAATATCATTTAATACATATATTTAGTTTAATCCAAGCAGTTAACAAGTCTTGGAAAACAAAGCAAAACCACTTTATCTTGGTTCAAGCAAAGCACTTGAAGGCAGGTTCCCCTAGGAACTGAGACTTGTGCGATTGCACTGCCAGTCCATCTGTCTCTCCAATAACTTCTCAACCTCGGGCCTGTTTCAGCCAAATTCTGCACAGACATGACATTCCCAGCAAAGCTGAGTGAGCACAAAGTTCAAGGAGCTGGCAGCTCAATGAAAGAGAGGGACCTACACCAGTGCCCCCACTACAAAGCTCTGCCGAGCGAGCTCAGCAGTTCTGTGCTCCCCCTGGCCCGTTCCTCACCAGAGCCAGCTGCAATCCCTGCTACCACTGCCCAGCTGTTATCTGGGGAGAAGGGAGGGAAGCAAAGGTAGCTGGAGGGGAGGGAATCACAGGGGACACGGAGGGAGCAGGGGTTGAGGGGTGGGCAAAGAGCTGGGAGGCAAGGATTCAAATCCAGGCAGCCAGGATTCATTAGTTCCACTGTCACAGAACAACTTGTTTCTCAGCATTACAGTTCAGCCAAGAAACCACTAAAAGCAGTTATTTGCACAGCTCTGTTGATACTGCATTTTCTAAACCTTTATTTGCTGGCATTTTGGATCCTGCCTCCACCCACGGAGGCTCGTGCAGGGAGAAGATTTGATCAATCCTCAGCAAGCTGAACCAAACATTTGCATGGGTGGGGGAAGGAAAAGATGCATAATAACATCAATCGAGAGGTGCAAACAACAGCTTGCTTTAAATATGCCAGAGAAGAACTTGTCTCCTTCCAAAGGGGGATATTTTCTGTTTCTTTTCATCTGCACCATTGTCCCCTACATTTTACTCTGCTTGGGAATAGTAGAATGTGTGAGTAAGGACAGAGTTTACTAAATGCTGAATTAGTTGGGATTGATTTAACCATTTAGGCTTTTACTTGTGCTTGGGGAAATGTGCTGGACTTTGAAGAAGTTGTTTGATGCCATTTTTTCTAAGGGGGATGTAAACTGATTCTCCTCCTTTTCCTATAAAGGACCCCATAAAAAGTTGTCCTGTGACATACACAAAAGGACACCACAAAAGAAATAGCCCAGTTGACAGAAATCACCCCAGATACATGTATTTGTGAGCTATACATCAATTCCTGCTCTGTCAAAAACTGACTAGATAATATAAAAGTAGCCAGGTCACTCTAGAATACAAAGTCCTACAAGGACAATCTCCCAATTTTTCCCATGTGACAAGACCTGTGACACCAGCTCCATTATTATGGGACCCTTCATTGCTGAATGCCATTAAGCATGAGTGATATCCAAAATCAGCTTTGGTTTTGCTCCAGGTAGGGCAGAGACCCAGCCATTAACAGGGTGCTTGACAAGGACAGAAACAGAATTATTAGAATTATGAGTTTAGTGTCTCTCTGATCAGTAGCTGGCACTTAAAACTCCAGCTGTTGTTTCTTTAAAAAAAGAACCCCTGAAGGAGTGGCACAAACTCTTGAAATGCCTTTTCTGCTTAATTTTTTTTTTAAGTGCAGAAGTTTAACTCCCCCATGGTTTGTTCCCAATACCAGTAGTGGCTGAGGTTCCCAAAGAGCAGGCTCAATACCCATGGCAGGGAGAAGTTTGGACCATTCTTCAATGCCTTGCCAGCTACAGGGTGGGCCTAGAAAGTCCTGGGCCTAATCTTCCTGATACATTGTCCCATCCCAGTGCTGTGTCTGCCTAAACCAACTGAAGGTATCTCCTACAGCTTGTCCTGAAAACCTGGCCCTGAGTTACCATGTGACTTCCAGAGGACCTCTGGTGGTTCCTTCTTAACTGCAACTGAGATGTGGGAAAAAGAGAAGATGAAAAATACTGGCATGTGCCCTGTTCTCTCTCTCAGAATAAGAACAAGTGGCCAAAGCACATTGCATTGCAGAGACGAAAAGAGTCTTGATCACTGAGATCAGATGTAACATACAGCACCTTCCCAGAGAGAAAAGCAGCAGAATTTGCCCATGAACAGTGTTATCACTTGGGTTCTGTGTTCTGCAGAGCTAAGGGAAAGTTCAGGTGCAGGAGTAGAAAGGACCACGCAAACTCTCTCATGGAGTTGGCCTGGACCTCTGGCAATGAAGCCAAAAGTCTTTGCTGAAGAGAAGCAGAGTTATTCCAGGAGCGTGGAGGGGTGCAAAGAGCTCTGGGGGGAAGTTAAAGACAGTTGTGGGAGATGGCTGCACTCACTCTCCTGCTATCATCTCCTGTCCAGAGTGTGCCAGTCACTTCTCTATTCTCTAGGTGCCACCTAATGGGTGATGGAAGGAAAAAAGATAAAACCATAAGGTGGTCATGGTGGGGAGGAACGACCTTTCACACCAGAGAATGCACAGCTGCTTTGCTGGTGGTCAAAGCTGGATGCAATCCTTCCCCATTGCTGGCTTTCCATCTGAACTGACACATGCACAGAGCTACAACTGAACACGTGAAGAAGGCCCAGATCATTCTCTGCTGCCTCCATTCATCTAGCACTTGTGTTCTTAGATTTCCTTTAGTCCAGACAAGAACTCTGACAGGGCTGAACAACTCCACAGCCAGCAAATAAATTCAGAGTATATCAGCGTCTCATAAAATGCAGCACTAACTCCCCATATGTTCAAAATAGATACAGGAGGAGACACCAGCTAGGAAAATGCCAATATGAGCTAAAGAATCCCTTGTTTGGGAAGCAAGCAGGATTCCACAGGGGTGTGCTTCAGCAGCAGACCTACCTCGATGCAGCAGCACCTAGGGCCGCCTGAAAGAAAAATGGGGATTACAAGGCATTTGAAACATTCTTTTTTTTTTCTTCTGAACAAGACTTGCATGAATCCTAGCTCGGAATAGCTCACAACAAATAGCTCACAATTTAATATTTACCTTCCCTTCATCAGATGATAAGGAAAGGTGGAATTTTGCTGTGCTTCAGGAAGGCAATGCTGCCCTGGATCTCTGCACAGCAACTGTAACCAAAAGTTCCCAAGATCCAAATTGGTTCTGACACAAATCCTTCCATGAATCTGTCACTGGCCTTCAGCACCATGGGTCTCCTATGGATTCAAATCAGGATGGGAATGACAGCGGCCTCAGCAAAGCAGAGATCCTCCTGCAGCTCTCTGGATCTTCTGTGGTGGCATCAGGTAACATCCTTAGAAACAAAGCTTTAATTGAACTTGAGTGACTAATATGTTCAAACCAGAAACTTTCCTGTGGGTTTTAAAAATTTAATTATATTCCATCCCCAAATTTTCCTAGTGCTACTCATTGAAAATACACAGCTGCACTGGTGAAGCTGTCAGTGAAAGGAAGCAAGAGGTTTTGGCAGCTGCACAGAGGGGGAGAGGTGAGGCCCTGGACTCATGAGAAGGCGTTGGAGACAGTTTAGGCTTGGAGATCTCTGGAGTCTGATGACATTTTTGGCGATCTGAAGAAAACTCATTTCATCCCCACCCTTCTGTGAATAAGGCAGAGGTGAGTAGGTTACCAGGCAGCAGGTCTTGGTCCCAGCTCTTGCTGCAGCAGCTCATGTGGCCACAGTCAAAGCATGCTTGGTTCCCTCCTTCATCTGCAGGAAGGAGGATGTGCACATTCCAACATGAGCATCCACATCTGAGGCGCACTGGGAGGAGGATTCTTAGCCCTAGGAAACAGATGAGTCGGAGCCCAAAAGTGCCTCAGGTGTAGGATGGTGTTTCCAGCATGGATTTCAGCTCTTGAACATTGCATGCACATGCTGAGGTTTATAGCATGGAATTTCAGCTCTGGAGCATTGTGTGCATGTGTTGATATTCCCAGCATGGATTTTTAGTTCAGGATCACTGCATGCACAGGCTGATGTTTCCAGCATGGAATTACAGCTCAGGAGCATTGCATGCACATGCTGATGTTTCCAGCATGGATATTTAGTTCAGGAGCACTGCATGAACATGCTGATGTTTCCAGCATGGAATTTCAGCTCAGGAGCATTGCTCACACAATTCTGAGCTAGAGGATCTTCTCAGCAAAAATGTCCATCCACGCAAGTCACTCTGAAAGAGCTGCACTGAGCAAAAGAACAGCCATCCTGGTATTTGTCTTCCTCTGTACAACACAGAAATATATTTTCACTCTGTCTGAAGCACCTTCTCCTGCATTTCTACAGTCCCTACCAATGGAGAGGGAGTCAGCAGCATGGCTCCAAGGCATTGGCACAGAAAAAAACCAGATTTTAGACAACTTATTTTCAACCTATATTTCAGTAATTCAAAAGATAACAAAGAGTGAAGCCCCAAAGACATATCAATATTCTAATAAACTCTTGGGATTGTGAAATACCATAGATGAAAAATAAATCACCACCTTCAGAGCAAGTCTTCCTAAATAAAACAGGACTTTCCTGTGCAAGATGCTATTTCAGTGGGTAAAAACTGCTATATAATTATTGATCACTATTGATTCTTACTGCTGTTGTTTGAGCTGCCTACAATAAACATGACAGAAATATCTCCTTCCCAGCCATGCAGTACAGCAGGACATTTTTAACACAGCAAAGACAACTTCCAAAGCCAAACCTTAATTCAACATCAAAGTCACAGGGTATTACACCTTCACTGACATTAGTATCAGCCTGCCTGGGGATTGCAGTTGATCTCACAATTTTATTCTTGAACTAGGCTTAATTTTAAATATGTGAACAGTGTATATTCACAGAGTTTGCCTCATTCAGAGCTTCTTTCCCACCCCTTTAGTGCAGTAAAGCCTTTCTAACGTTGTTTCTGAAGCACTCTGCCTTATCCACCTCACAGACACTGATGAACTGCTGATACCTGAGGTGCTGTTAATCAGGACCTGCTTCTTCAGATGACACAAAAGTAGCCCAAGTGCACCCTCTGATGCTGTGTAAAACCCTCCTGCAGCTCTCCTTGATGTGGTAATGCAATAGTAGACCAAAAAGAAACGTGCAACTCTCAGCAGCATACATCAATGAGGGGACCAAAATAGGTTTATCAAAGCAAAATGTGACTCTGACCCATCCTTGGAACCAAATCAAAGAGTATCTAATGGCAGCAGTAGGTCTCCAAGAAGAAAACAAAGCTAAACTAGTTTAAAATAGATCCAAAGAAGAATATGTGGGGCTTTTTGTTGTGGTCACTGCCAGCCAGATGATGATTGGTTACAAATGTTCTGGGCCCTTGAGTTGCTCGAGTTCCTAATCCATCAAACTGGCCATCACTATGTGCCAAGCAATGACCTCAGTGAGAAGCCATAAATCACTGCTCAGTTAGAGAACTAAACCTGCGAGCTCCCTCCAGAATCACTCCTCTCAGCACTTGTGAGTGGGGCAGGCAGGCTGCCCGGGGCTTGGGATTAGCTGATTTACAGGAGGGAAGACAAAAGAGCTCTCTCTCAACTCCAAGTACCAAATTTTGCATTAACAGAAGCTAGCACAGAGCAGATTGAATAAAAAAAGGCAATAAAAGCCAGAGTGTTTGCTTTGCATGTGGGTTAAGAGCTGAAAGATCTGCTTCCTCACAGCGTGGTCCCAGTAAAAGTGTAAAAGCAGCACGTAAGACGTTGTATCACATTTTGCATCTCCTATCTCTCTAATTTTCTAATTGCTAATCCTCTTCAGGGCATCACCAGCTGCCCTGCAGTTACTACACTTTGCAAAGAGTGCCAAAGATGTGATGTTGACCAATATCATTGTAAATTCTCAGAAAGTTCACTCTCCATTCTGAAGAAGAGTGTCCCAGCTGTGTTCTGTTTGGCATCAATACCAAAGATGATGCAGCCTTTTTTTAAGTGTGAAAGTTAGTTCATCTTTACTTATATAAAGCAGGTGTTCAACTACAAAGCTTTCCACAGTAGGAACTGTATGATCAAAGTGACCTTAACAAAACCTGTTGTTACATGGATTTTGAGGATCCAGGAGAATGTAGGGGGAGGAGGGAGAGAGGAATATTTCAAACAGTAGAGAATAAGTGTGGTTACATTTTTCACCACTGAGCACTTTACAGCAAACTGTGTTTCCTGTGGTAGGACAGCTTTCATGAAGCCTTTCCCCATCTTTCTCCACTCCAGTGGTTTCTAGTATTTTTCCAGATATTTATCTCCTTGTGTTTCCATACCTATATATATATATATTTTATTTTTTTTTTAAGAGACAATAAGTAACATGATAGGTTACAGTAAAAATACACATTGAGGTGCTGTACCACTAAATGCAAATATTTGCAGGGCAGTTTGGAGGTGAAGACTTTGTCTGAATTAGTAATACCCTCCAAAAAGTTTTAATCTCACAAGCTTTCTGCACATCCCAAATTAGGCTGTGGCAATTACAGCAAAGACCACTCATATTATTCATTCAAATTTAAATATAAGAGTCAGTCTTTGCAGGAACAGATTGTATTTTGGCAATGAAATCTTACCTCTCACAGTCCAAAGTAGAACCTTAAATGACAATTCATCAGAATTAAAAGCATTGACAAAGTGTTTTGGGCTTGCATACATTCTTATTTTTAAGTGCTTTTGGCAGCTAACTCCATCTTTAAAATTCCATTAGAATTGTGTGGAATTACCTTTTTTGCTAAAGGATATAGAGCAATGAGAATAGATTTACCTTCTGTTTCCTGCCACAGCAGCTGTCACAGCTGAGATGGCCA
>JAYDZK010000268.1:2228148-2244220 GCA_034509185.1 Euphonia xanthogaster
ATGAGATAAGAATTGTTTTCTTTTTCTCTGAGGCTTCTCAGCTTCCCAGGAGAAAAATCCTGGGCGAAGGGATTTTTTCAGAGAACGTGAATTCCACGGGCCAAGACTCCTCTCCAGCTTGACCTGAACCCAAGCCTAGGTTAAGGCACCAGAGGGGAACATATCTCCTTTGATCTAAGGCTTCCAGACCCTGGCTCACTACTGTTTCCTGGCTGCAGAACTCCTGCTGCTCAGAAAGGAAGGAGGAAGATGGTTTCTCTGCTGACCGTAAGACAGAACCCATCTGGAAGTGAAAGGAAAGAGTTTCATGCCTCACTGGATGCAAAACTCCTTCACTCTTCCAAGAAAATCTTATTTCTATCTTTTTTTGTCCTCAGACTGTTTCTTTAGAGTTGGCCAGTCCTTAACATGGTGCTTGTACCAAGGGGCCTGGAGGCAGTAAAAGTAGCATGCAAGCAGTCAAAATTGTATCCATAAATACATGTGAAGTCAAGCAAGGGCTTTCATCACAAAAAACATCTTCTATTGTCTCAGCAGAGCTGACACAAGTCAGGTAAGGCCAGAAAATGGTGACAGCCTCTAAGTTTTGTTTATACCAACCCATCAATTCAGGAAAGTATCAAGAAGTTTTGCAAACAAATGCAGGTTGGGATGTCATATCCAGTCACAACACAATAAAAGAATGATCCTGGTTTGCCTATCACAAAGTATCAGTGCCTTGATTCAGATTCACCAATTGCCACAGAAATTAAGGTTTCCTCTTTTTCTGGTAAAAAAGAACACTTATTGGGGCAGAGATTCAAAGCAGCCAGAGGCATTACCTGGTTTGAACTCCCACATAGCACAGACTATTAAGTTACACCAAGGTATCCCTGATTTAGTCTCAAAATTCTGGACATCAAACACAAAAGAAGTTTTAGCACACAGTAACCATCTCCAGCAGATCCCTATTTTTGGTGAACAATAGCAAGATTCAATAATATAATTTTCTGCCCAAGAAAACCTCATGGCAATTGACAAATATTTGAGAAAGCTAAACCATCTCTCCACCATTTGACAAAGATGGAAACTGAAACTTCAAGGCATGAAAGTCAGGCACAGGGAAATTATTCTGCAACTAAAGCCAAGCAAAATTTATATGCACTAAAGAAAGTCTGCAAAGTGGGGTTTAAATGAGATTTGAGTGCCATGCAGGCTTGCTGCCTGGGCCTTCACCTTACCCAAGCCACTATAAAGTGAAAATTCTTTATTTTTTAATAAAAATTCTTTATTAAAAAATAAAGAATTTCTGAGTCTTATCACCTTTTTGCTTTTACAGAAGAAAGCTACTGCTTGTTTTTATTTACCTTTATTTGCTTTACACTCCTATAGGGGAACAGCCAAAGGTGGCAAAGCTAAAGGTAAATTTTTTCACAGAAGAAATTACTGAAGTTAGAGAAAGAAAATCTTCTGTTCCATAGGAGGCTCCACATGCCTGTCTAACCCAGCCATATTTCTGGGGTTAAATGATGCAAAGATAAAAAGCTGACTTTGTTTCACAAAGGTAAATAGCAACCCAGATGCTCTCATTCATATTCTGAAGTTATTGCCATCAGCTCTGTGACCAACACATTTCACAGCTTGTGAATTTCCAACAATCATAAATTAGGGCAGTAAGAGAGCACCAAGTACAGTCCTATAAACCTTTGGAAGGGTTTGCTTTATTTCTATTCCAGTTGGGGACACTACCAATGCTCTAAAGTTTATAAAGTATTGGAATCCAGTAGAATCCAGTCCTCAAATCATTCATTTTGTATTTCTGATTGCCTGGATTATAACTATGTATTTGCACTGCCCCACAGGTTTACATACAAGGTAAGGAACTCTGATTTATTCTTTGTCATTCTTCCAAGCAGAACTAGGTCTATCAGGTGCAAAAAAACCTGTGCAGGCTTCACATAAAACAAGATCATGTCTCCAAGGAAGTGGAATAACCCTTCCTATTCATAGGCTCCCTTTAGCCCTGTTAGCTTTTACGTGTAAGCAAATTTACAAAAATTAAACAATAATTAAAACCTGAAAAAAAGTTCCTAAGGTCACTGAATTTGGTTCTGAAGGCATAATCAGCTATACACAACATTTAAAAGCTAAACTAATATACAGATTCCCTTTTAGAGGAATTTTCTAGGTGAGATGTACTGATGAGGCATGGGAGGGAGAACCTTGTAAAATTGCCCCATAAACATTACTCCCTAACCTTTTGTGTTCTAAGTCCTTTGTGACACCCATGGCTTTCCAGAATCCAGCACTGGCACTCACCAGTTCACTTCATAGAACCTTTTTCCTAGGAAAAGTTGTATTTAATGATGTTAAACGGCATTGAAAATATTTGTGACATCTGTCAAATTAATTTTAAAAAATTCATTAGGGTCAGTGTAACTGCAATAAATACAAAATTAATAGCATGGGGGTTCTTTTAAGGTTACATTAAAATAACATTCAGGATCTGCCTGAATCTGACAAAATCCAGGGAACTGGCTACAGCCACAATTGGTCCTTAAATTCTTTGTGCTACATAGGAAAGGTGCTAAACAATCCATATTTTTTATTCACAGCGCTCCATGTGCTGGAGTAGAGCAAGTTGTCTCAGAATTAAACCTGGGATTTAGGCAGTTCAGCTTCATTTGGCTTTAGAGCTCTCCTAGGGCAAGTTACTCTTTCGATGCATTTTTAGAAATTCTGGAAAGCTACATTTAAATCTTCCCACAGGTGTTTGGAGGAAGAGCTACCATCCACTGATGGTGTAAAATGCTGATTCTTGTGCACAGAAGGAGACAGAGCCTGGCAAAATCCTGCTGCTCTCTGTGCTGCTGGCAGTGCCTGCTGGGACATGCTGGAACAAGGGTTTAAATAAAACCATCACTTTCCTGAGTTCATTCAGGAAACCTGAATGAATTCCCTATTTTCTCCTTGTGACTCTGTGTCTCAGAAATACACCTTCTCCTGCTTCAGAGAAAAGGACATGGCAAACCTTGGATCTCTGCACTGCAACAGTTAGGATCACTGGAGAATGACATTCTCCCTTCTGTATTTTCAGTTCAAAACATAAAAATACAGAGACAAATCCAATCACATTAAAAATTAAATCACATTAAATCTAGGATAGTTTTGAAATTTGTCAAGTCAATTACTTCATCTAAAAAAAGCCCGAATGCAGAGCTTTAATTTGGAATGTATGTGCCAAGTACAGATCATAGCTCAGTATTTTTAAAACAATATACCAGAGGCTTCAAGGACATATGACTGAATCCTGTATCTTTTGGCTAAATTGAAAACAGGCAGCCAGGTAAAATCCTCATTTCCAAATTTACATCTGAGTCTTTTCCCAGTTGGACAGGAGAAGCTATTCTCACAGGGCTTTTAAGCACATCTTTAAATTGGAATTTTGTTAGTTAGATCTGAGTGACAAGAAAGATGAATCATGTCTCAGAATTTATTCAGCATTGCTAATTAAACTCATTCCTGGAGGCCTGGGAAGCACTAAAGCACTGGAGTGTAACAGTGAAAATTAGTGATTTGAATAGAAGAATCATGAACTTTGGAAAAGAAAACATTACCCATCGGTGGAGCTCACAAAATAGCCTCTTACAGAAACTAAATAAGATTAATGAAGGTGAAGTCAAGAAAAACAACAGCTTCTAAAAGTCCTCATGTCTTATTTTCTAAAGAACACATAAAATAGAGTCAGTGCCATTAAAAACCCTTAACATGCACATTTAACACGAAAATAGGGAAGCAAATTTTTATAGGCCTCACCTTACTACTTTCTACAGGAAAAAAAATTCTTTTCAACAAAAATGCTTTAAAACAATTTAAAAGAAAATAACCTTTAAGTAGTTCCAAGGATTTGGGTCCAGATCCTGACCTTTCAAATTTTGTCATACTTCAGATAAAACTGTTATCATAGGTGTTTCAGTGCTACCATAAATGTTTATTCTCAGTGAAAGAACTATGCATGAATATTCCTGCTGAAGAGTCTGGAGACTTGTACACCCAGCACAAAGCCCTCGAGGGCTCAGTCTTTCACTTTGCAACAAACAAAGTACAGATATGACAATAAAAATCTGTCAGGATAACAGAGCTTCTGCATCTGGAAATCCATGCAAAAAAACCAGCAGAGGAAACCTCAAAATCAGAAGTGATTTGTGAGATGTTGGATTTGATGCAGGGGTTATTCTTCTGGTAATGGAAGAAGCTTGGACCTCAGTGGGCCCAAGGAACCCTGGAAGGCTGTGATTACTTAGCACAGTGCCTTGCCCTGAAGCCTGGCATTGCTCCCAAATCATGCCAGAACAGCCATGCAAATGTAAATCCCACAGCTGTCAGAGGGAACATGAATATCACTGGTGAGATTGGAATTGCACTGCTGCAACTGTAAGAGTGGGGTTAGACTAGCCTTCTGCTGCACCAGAAATGAATAGAACAATCATGCATAGAGAACTGCAGAACACACATGTAATAAAACACACATTCCAGGACTTCCAAACTTCCCTGTAAATGCCAGGCTTCTATCATGTTCCCTTCTTACCAAGGGGGGAAAATAACGATGTGATTTTTTTTTTTTTTTTTTGTAATAAACAGACTTTTTAGGGGACTTCATCCAGTTGGCTGGATTATTATTCTGGTTTTTATAATGCTATATTGGGTCTCCAGTGGTCAGAGACCCAGTCCATTTAGCAAGCACTTGTAAGTTCCAAGAGTAAAATGCAGCAACCACAGTTCTCACAACATACCTTCAGAGAAAATGTAACTTTGCCAACGATCAGTCTGCGGTTGGCCCAGGGTTGTGGCTGGTTGTAGGTGTCACTCTCTTCTACAAACTCATATAGTTTGTGATTGAGCCATGCTGTGATAAATTCCTCATGCTTCTCACAGGAGTTTCTCAGACCTGGAGTCCTCTGTAACAGCATTGCCAGTGCTGGAATCCAGCTGTTCTGCAAGTACAGCATTTAGCCTGCCCACTATAGCATTTATGAATCTGTACACTCACAAGCCTATTACTTAAAAGCAATTCATCTCTAAGAACAAAAGAAAAAGCTCTTAAAAAAAAAATGTATCCAGCTTACCAAAAAGGCTCAGCCTTAGATGTAAAACCACAGTGATACCTGAAACCACAGCCCAAACCCCATCACCTCCATGACAAGGATATTGTAGCAATAAAAGTGCATCAGCTCTTGAAATCCTGCACTATTTGGTGACCTGCTCCAGAGAGGTTCTGCAGAGATCCATTACCTCTGGAGGTTATGGGCTGGGCCCAGCAGCAAAACACAGAAATGTGATCTCTGTCAGCCTTCACGCGACACTTACAAAACTAACACACACTGCGACATAACTGATGGCTCTGCTCAAAGCGTGGCTGACTGAACCTGCACAGCCCCACAACTGCTCTTTAAGCAGAGTTTTCTTGATGATTTGGAAAGTGGGAGACCAAATGTAGAACTCCACCAATACACCAGGCAACTGACAGAAAATCCAGCCAAATGCTAACAGGATGAATTTTTTTTTTTTAAGGCAGTTTCTATTAAAGCTCTCTTTGAGTGCAGAGTTCTGAGTTTGTAAGAACATCCCTCTCTATGTTATTTACATTCAAAGCTACTCCTCAGTGCAAATTACCCCTGACCAGGGCTATTCAGAAAAAGGCTCATTTTTCAGAATGCCAAGTGAATACCAGGAATATGAGATTTGAAAGGAAAATGTCAATTGGAACTAAAGTGAAACTGTCCAGTAGCACTACCCGACATCTAGCCTTGTTATGAACAATATCAAGTTCAGCAGCAGCAACAAGTAAGCAAAGCTTCCTTGAAGATGATTTTGTGATTGCCTGATTCCATGATCCTCATGGTTTCCTGAAGATATTTCTCAGGCAAGAAGGACAACAGGATACAGTGAACTTTAAAAAAAGAAGAATATGAAGAGTAGCGCCTATGCCCAAGTCATGTAAGCAAGACACAGCTCTTTAAAAAAATGAGATTTATCAGAAAATTTGACTCTTCAGAAAATGAAGATAAAAAATATACATGATTTCTTTGAAATACATGGCTCATATAGTTATATTTATTGTAACTTGAAAAAAAGTTTAATTACAAACCTCGCAGTGCATTTAAATGGTTAAGAAGTTTCTGAACTGTTCTTTTCCCTAAGAAAAGATGTTCTCAAATTGCAGCTATCCTGAAAAAATTGCTTTCCAGCATTTGAGTACTTTTAAAAAAAGTATTTCCAACCCAGCAGCACATTAGTATGTCCTTGAGGACAGAGGAGGAGAAATACATATCACGTATCACTGTGCTTTTAGAATTAAAGAGCAAGGGAGAACAACAATGGCAGTGTAGCTCCTGGTGAGAGGGGGATTCTTCAGCAGCAGAAAGCTGCCCTGGTTTAGGGCAGATTCAGAGATTCCTCTGCTCTCTTGTGAACATTTCATACAATAGTAGCACACTGTACTTGTGGTACCTTAGAGAGGAGTATATTCTTCAAAACCTTTACTTTGTGACAACTTGTGGGGCCTTCAGCACAAAGAAGGGCAGAGCCACAGAGAAATGACTGGAAGTCTGAAAAGATCTCTACACGAGCAGAGACAGCCATGAAGAGAACCATTGTTGATCAAGGGGGTGCTCAGCAGAGGCACACCAAAGAGTGAAACATACAGAGAAAACAGGCACTCAGTATTTGTTCTGTGTCACACCTGACTTCTGATGAAACTGAAGTGTAACAGCACATAATTAACTGGTGGAAGGCCTGGCTTTACTAGGCTTGGAAGGGAAATTTAAAACATTGCAAAGACAAGCTTCCCACTCATTTTGGAATGGATGTCTCTCAATACTCCTCACAGAACATCTTTCACTCTTTAATAAAATTGTAATTGAAAACACCATAAAAACAGTGTGATTCAATGGGTCAGCTACAGACCTCTTACAATTACACTTTGGTAATCAATGACAGATTATAAAAACATTCAATGTTCTATTAGAGAAGGAAATTATGCTTACATTTCATGGCATGTCAAACAGTGGCTGAGAAGAGACAATGAAGAACCTTTCCACTCCTCTTCCCGTGCCTTCCCTGGACAAGTTGTTCTGACAGGCTGTTTTGGAGCTCCATCCATCATCCTCCAAGTGATCCCCCAACAGCCAGGATCAGATGCAGCATACCAAACTACATGACACATCATGACACACTCCTGTGTGACCATCCTAATGCACTTGCAAAACTGCAGGCACTTACAGAACACATTAATAAAGTTTTCTTTGGAGACTTCCTCTTCAACTTTTAAGATTACACACAGTGTTTACAGTGGAGACGGTCACCAGAATGGAATTTGACTATCTTAGCCATTTAAAAAAATATTGCTATATCTTGGACTTTTAATAAGGTTTCCACAGATTTTATATGGGTCAAAGGGAGGGAAAGTGCTTCTAAGATACTTTTAAGATAACGCTTCCATTCGAATTAGAATGGAAACTGCCTTTTTGACACCTAAAGCTGCTGAGCTCTTGGTCTGCTTTTCCTCAGGTAGAGAATCCATTAAGTGATGAACAACTTCTCCAGCAGGGTTATGAGCTCTTTACATTTTATGCACATGGCCTCAGATTCTTCCAGCTACCTGGAGCATTTTTAATGCATGAATCAGCCATGGGCCCTTGACTGCAAGAACCACAGAGTTCTGTACTGAGATGTGAAGGCAAAGCACGCTGAGCTCTCCTGAGCCAGTTTGTGGATTTGGGGGCATTATTCTGGCACCTGAGGGAGCTGTTACAGAATTTTGTGAATTTTTTTCAGGATGCTTTGTGGAGCACATTGACAGAAGCCCTTAAATTTCTTGTAAGCACCATTCTTCTGAAATTCATTTTTAAAAAAATCCAGAACTTACTATCTTGTCTGCTCTAACATCAACATTTTCTCTAAGGTCATCACCAGATGAATGGAATGTTTTGTTTACCTTTTGGTCTAATCAGACAGGATAGATTTTGTTTTGGGACAATGTTTGGTTTGTAATGCAAAGTGCTCATTGGAAGATGGTTTTTGTTTTTTTCTGTATGTGAGGTTTTCCAGAGTCTTTGGTGGTGGCATCAGCTGTGTTTCACAGCCTTCTCACCCAGGAACAGGCTGCGAAAGGACTCACCACAGCACAGGTTGCAGGAAAGCCACAGTGCAACTCTGCAAACACTCTGTGTGCTGTGACTTGGCAAAAGGGTTTTCCCAAGAATTACAGCTAAACTCCATTCTTTTCATGGGTTTGTTTTTGTTTTTTGGTTTTTTTTCCCTAGGAGGCACTAGAGAAAGTTGATAGGAATAAATACATGTTTAGATAGCGTGCCCTATTTGACCAAAAGCCTAATTGCTCAGTTACAAAGGAAGCACAGAACATTCTTTAACTTTGCATTTTCATCGCTGAATCAGAGATGGTTAAAAAAAGATAATTCCTAAATAAACTGGAAAAAGTGAAATGCCTAAAAAACAGTGCAAGAATGACATTTTTTTCCAAAATGAACTCCAGAGCAAAAGGAGCAAAATTCTCCCCTTAAAAACCCAAGTATCAAGTTCTTTCACAAAAGTTTGGACTAGCTTCCCCATGCATTCTTCTTCTTATGAGACTGATACTTAATAAATCGTATTCATTTATTTGTGTTTGTTTTCACTGGAGAGCTGGAAAGGCCAAAGCTCATTTGCTCTGTGCAGACCCAAAGGGAGACCACAGAATTTACCCAGAACAGAAATCAATTTTCCTTACTCCAGTGCAACATGTTGGCTGCTGTATTGTCATTAACAGATGAGAAATAATTTCTTATATTGCTCTTGCCCCAAATCACCACATTGTAGTACTATAATATCTGAAATATAAATGTTTTCAAGTATCTAAATTGTCCTTTTGGTTAAAGAGCTTGGAGACTCCTGGAAGAAGCATTGCAAAGATAAGGAAAGACCAGAAGGATAACTAAAAATGAAGATGATGTTTTGAGAGTATGCATCAGGAATCATGCAAAAATCATTCCACAGAAATGCTAGAAACCTCTGAGAAATAACAAAGTCATTTAAATGCAGTCTTAGGTAAAATGTGAACTTGTCCATGATAGATGTGATTTTATACATATCTATATATAACCCATAAAACCTGTGGATAATGTACAGAAATGATAACAATCACTGGATAAAAACCACTGTAGATTAATGAAAAAACCTGAACAAATCCTGAACTGCTCAAGGAAGGGTACACAGTTCTGACAGATCCCTTAGTGCAAATGGTGGGAGTAAAACATATCCACATGATAATCACATCCTTACCAAAATTGAAAACGTATGTGAAAGTCATGGTGGTCTTGCAAAAATATAAACTCATAAACGATTTTTTGATTTGGTGTCATCATTCATTTCTTTCATTTGAGAAATCAGTTTTAGTAGGCCATGCAAAGATTGATGGCTTTTTCATAAAAGGATATTTTATGAAATAATGAAATGTAGCATATTTCTACCTGATAAATGCAGAGACCTGTAAACTTTGAACCCACATTGGCCTTTGTTGCTCATGACCCTGTTTAAGTGATTTATTTTCTTTTAACAACTGCAGTCTGCAGGAGGTAGAATATACTGCATAGATCTTTAATTCTGTTGAAAATGGAACAGTTTAAACAGAATGGCTGACATTAGAAGAGCTATTACTGAGAAGTCATATTCTCTTCATTTCAGTATCCCTTTTAGGAGCAATATTTACAGTTAGAGAAGATGCATAATTTATAAAAACTACCTGGTAGGCTGCTGCAGAGCAATGGAGGAGCTGGCATCCTTAGCCCCACATCAGGGTGTCAACAGGACTGCATCAAAGTTAGAGACTCTGGAAACCTGGCATGTGGAAAGGGATAAAATCACAAAACTGGCCTGCTGTCTAGAAGAACATCTTGAGGGAACGGAATACTCCCCACCCTTGTGAAACATTTGGATATCAAAGAGTAAGCAAATTCCAAGGACATAATACTCTGTTAAAATTTTTCTGCCAGGCGTGTTCAGTGTTGACTTAACTGAATTCAGTTTCTTTTTTGCCCTCCTTTCACTGCTTTTGGTTTTTATTTGGTTAATGTGCACTGAAGTCAAACAGCATCATAAGCATACCTCCTGCTCCTCGGTGTGGATGTCATCATGGAAGTTCAGCAGATCAGTCCTCTTCCATCTGTAGGGAGAAACCACCTCAAACCCAAAACTTTTACCCTATGGAGACCCAGCTTTGTTTTGCTGCTGATCTCAGGTGGCTTCCCCTGCAGCACATCACAACACTGCTGCAATAATCTTCATCAGCTGACAAGCCTACAAAACCTTAGCAGGCTTTTATGTGTATCTCTGCACTATCACATAGTGCCCAAGGCTCTTTCTTATAAAATTAAATGGATATGATCAGAGAAATGAACAAAGCTCTTTTAAAACTCTGGTTTGAAGTTGCTCATTCATGAAACAGGCCTCTATTAAGTGAATTCTGTGTTTGTGGAACATCTCATGAATATATGGTTCTTTAATAAAAACAATAAAAGTTTAAAGCTCCCCTACTTTTCTCTGCTCTTCATTATTAGAAATAAATCTTATGAAGCAGATAAAAGTATTACAATTAATCTCTCCTGAATGGAGACAGTATGTACTATTATTTTCAATACGAGAGAAAATGGCTTTGACTAGAGTGGCAACAACTGGCAAGCTGATTTTATAGTTTTGATTTATTGAATATTAGGAAATAGACTTTTTTAATAACAATTCCATTTAAGTATTCATTAAAATGGAATTAGTACAAGCAGGGCCAGATTCTGATATCCATATTCTTGTCAGACAGCATTTTATTACTGAAAAGTCTCTCTGACATCAGTGGGATTACTTGTAAAAGGCCATTCAGCATGAGTGAGAACACAGAGCTAGACCCTACAAGGGTACAGAGGTTTTAGGTGCTCCCCCCTGACCCCCATGTGCCCCACATATCCTTTGGCAATGGCTGGAGCAGTGTGGAATTGTGTGCTCCAGGCATCTCATCCACACTGGTGTGCATCAACTCCTGATTCCCCCAACAGCTGACCCACCCTGTCCCTGCCCCAGGTATGTGGGATATGGAATAGATATCTTCACTCTCACAAAGAAAATCATTCCTGAGTGCTGATTATTTTGATTTATATTTATCTTGATCATTCTTTCAAGCTAAGTTTGACCCAAAGAATGCATAGCACACAAAAAAAAGCACTATGAAAATGAATTTTGATTTATAAGAAAAATCATTCAGAAGGAAAAAAGTAGGGGGCCACAGTAATGAATCTTACTAAAGGATCAAGGCTGTGCACTCCACTTTGCACAACAGAAGAAAAGGCCACCTTGCATTTCTGTTTTGTACACTCCTGGTTTAAATACAAAAATAAACAAATTCCAGTAAACCCTTGAGATGGCACTGGGTAAGGAGAACTGGCTTAGTTATAAATGTTATTGATAATTAGAATAAGCACATTGATCTTTTCCCACATGTAACTTAAAATGTCTCCAATTTTGAGTTCTAGCACCTGTCCTGTATTTCTTTATTCAGTAATCTCTATAACGAGCAGGGGAGGAGGCTGAGAAATTTGACCTTTATCCATAAAACAATGATGGATGAGTAAATGGTGAATGTCCTGATATATCTTTTGTTCAAAACTACATGGCAAAATATTTGGACCAATAATTTTTAGTATACATGCTGTAATTTCATATTTTCATTACTTTCACAAATCATACCTGGAATATGCTTCTACTCCTTGAGTGGGTGAACACAGAATTCAGTTCTAACAGCAAATACTTCATAGCCTCTTCCCTGTAGGTTCCTGCAGAATCTCACAGCAAAAAAACTCAGAGTTTTTTTAACAGAAAAACAGACATGGTCAAACCTGATTTTTTTGATGCTTCCTTAAGTATAAAAAGAGGTCTATTCATTTGTTTTATTGTAATGTAATGTAATGTATTACAGTTATAGCATAATATAATGCAATTAGTAAACAGACTACTTCCTATTGTTTAACTTTGGTTCAAAAACTGCCCAACACTAAAGGTTTCTGTTGTAGAGTTCTCAAAGGTCAGACTTGAAAGCCTAAACTTCAGGTTCTACTGAGATAAAGGCACAGTGCTTTGCAAAGTTATGTTATTATCCCTGGTTATAATCTTCACTGACTTCAGAAATAATTGCTTTCCTCAAACAAAAAGGAAGTCTGATTCTAATTTGCTATCTAGATCTGCATTCTTATATTCTTTTAATAGATTTTGAACAAGTTATCACTGGAATCTTCCTTCACTCAAACATAAGTGAAAGTTTTATCTTACTTCAGATATCACAAAAATAATTTATGGCTAAGGAAACAAAACCTTTTGTCTCACAATATATTTCTTTGCGACAGCTGTGGTATTTCACTGAAAGCACAAAAGCTGTGATGGTCTGGACTGCAATCAACCATTTTTAATAGGAAATTTTTAAAGACTTTTAATAAGATCCCCTAACATAATTTATGGGGAGAGGTTTTGAAGTGAAGAGGCATTGTTTGGCAAAGTGTTCTTCCTCTAATCTCAGGAAATTTAAATAATTGAGTGCTCATTTCCTCTAAACTTAGGATTTCTCCTTAAAAAATGGTTAAGAAAAACACCTGCTACACTAGCAGCAAAATAAGTGCATCAAGAGTCAAAATAACCCCCATTTCTAAATGCTTTTCAGAGGCAAAACTCCATGTCAGAACCCAATATTATGAATAATAATGCAATACTGATTTTTGCTTCTTCAAGTCCAAATTTTTCATACGTATCTTGAATGAAGATAGCATGCTGGTCAGGGCAACTGCAGCTATTTATTTTAACTGATACACTTAGGGGAATAAGTGGACAAAAGTGGACAATTTACAGACTACAAGAAAACCAGATGAGCACCCAAAAGTTACTATAGTTACTGAAGTTATCCAGAGTTCCTCTGGCTACAGAACTTGGCTGGAAGAATAAGGATAACAGGCTTCCCCTGAGATTTCTGATACATCTTGCAAGAAGAGGCTCCAAGGGTATTTTTGCATTATTTTTCCCTTTAACCCCAACGAGAACTAGGGAGAAAACAGAAACGTAAGTAGGAAGCACACTTCGATCCATTGATAAAGCTAATCAAAGCTCCTAAATATGAAACAGATTTAGTTTGGCTGTCTGGCAATTCGGATGAAGTTTTAAATTATTTTTTACCTTTTCTGAGTAACTCATATGCCGTAATTCTGACTCAAACTAAAAGCTGATTTAATTGTGTTTAGGTCGGCTAGACTATCTCTCCCAAAGGAGAAAAAAAAAAAAAAAGAAAAGGGGAGAACCATTGAAGCAAGGAGTCCTGAAGAGCTCAGGCACAGCCGCGTAGCCGGGACTCGCTCGGGTCACTGCGTGTCCAAGACCTCCAGAGGGCACTGAGCACAAAACCGATGGCACCGGCGGGGAAAAGGGGGGCAATTCCCAGTGGCTGCTCATCCTTACACGGCTTTGCAGAGACACAACGCAGCTCTCATCTCTCCTACAGAGAGATAAATAAATAAATAAATATATTATATAAATATACCTTTATAATTAAATAAACAACCAACAAACACCACATAAATAATGACTAAATAAACTATAAATGCATAATAAATAAATAAATAAATGATAAATAAGAGGGATTCTGAAGAGGAATAATTCTGCCATCACGGGATCTGTGCTTCCTTTCTGTATTGGAGAAGATCTTTTTCATCAATGCCTTTAACGAAAGGGGATCAGCGTCTACAGTCTAACGCTAAATCCTTTATTTTCACAAGCTGACTGCTGGATTCTAAGAGCCTCCATTTTAAAAAACGCTTTTTTAGGATGTGTCACCTAAAGGCCTTTGTTTTCTTCAGTCACCACGTTCAAAGCACACAGGACAGAACGTCACTTCTTTAGACCCCACCTCTCTCCTCTGGTTTGCCTACAGAGAGAAAACAAAACAATTTACAGTGGGTACCGGCCAAAACTCCTCTTTTTCCTCCAGCAGTTAAGTCTCGCTCGGGTGGTAAGACCTTGCCCATGTTGTACAGACACGCACAGAGCCTCGCACAGCCCGGCAGCCGCGCTGAGCTCCCCTGGCTCCGGCTCCGGGCGGTCGCTGAGCTCGCAGCCCTCGCTGGAGGGCACTGGGGGCGCTGGGAGCCCCGCTCCGGGCAGCCTCCGCAGGCACCTCCGGCTCCCCTGCTTTAACCCCATCCACACCCCGCTTCTGAGCCGGCTTCACGAACTGCAGACAGGGCTATGAACAACGGCCTCGATCCCACAGGAATGCCATCATTCCAATGGCACTGAAAGCCATTTCTCCACTACAGCCTCTTTGCATCGGTGCTTTCACGAAACACAGACTGCGCCCTTTATATTCAAAGTGGCCTTCCTGATGCACAAGTTCAAACCCCAGCCATCATCTATCATCTGAATTCTTCTGGGACAAATAAAGTATCATGCAACAGACCATATGGGGCTTTTTCAGCAGAGCTCTTTGGAGTCATGTCCTGTCTCCTCAATGTGATCCACAGTTATTTTTATTTTATTTTCTCATATTCAGAATAATACATGACAAACCTTCACTGCCTAAATAAAAATAGACACTGGGGTTGGGAGCTCCCTGTGTGCCTTGGGCCATTTACACACACTGAGGTAGCTCAGGCATCTGCAGAGGAATGTATTTCAGGCACAGCATGGGATCTATAGGGCACTCATTGCAGCTTGCAGCCATGCAGAATATTCCAGAATGGAAACTGGCACCTGAAACGTGTCCTAAAGATGTGTGAAAATCTAATGCATGATGTAGCCCTATCCCGATGGTGATGGATCCCAGTTACCTTTAATGTCACAGGACTGTGTTAAGCAGTACTAGAGGAAAGTCACCTACACTTTAAAAATGCTCAAACACTCATTCTCTGAAAATCAAATCCCCTTCAAGATCAGACACACAAAGGAGAGACCTATCTCTGTATCTGTCCATAACTTCCAGGATGCTGACCTCTGAAATACAAAATACTGGTAAGACTAGCAATCAGCCAGAATTAAAATATCCTGGTTTAAAGGTAATTAATGAGCAACAGTAGGGATAATATTTTAAAAATACTGCCCAAAGTAGAATAAGCTAATTAGGCAGGATTCATATGATGGAAAAATTAAAAGTTGAAGCATTATTTAAAAGTTACACAAGCATGTGGATGATTAAAACTAAGCAGAGTCATAACTTAATAAAGGCAGTGTGGGCCTTTATCAGTTTCATTGTGCTCAGTGCTGTGAAGACTCAGAACCCGGTGTTAAAAACCCTGCTCTAGTTCTTAGACTCAATAAATGAGTTGTCATGATTTGGTCAGGTTTAGAAAATAAGGTTTGCGTACAGCAGCCTTGACTAACTGTGTTACTGGCTGGACAGGGTGATTTTAGAGGTGTTTTCAACCTTAGCTATCCTATGATTTTCTTGGCTTTCATTTTAGGTTTTGATCACTTGGGATCACTTGATCACCCTCTGTTCTTGGTGGTGTGCCAGAGCTGACCAGGAAATTTCTCGAGCAGAAACACACCGGGGACACCGAGTGAGGGCTCCTCGCTCGTTCAATCCGAGTAAAGAAAAGGCGCCAGCCCCGCTGGGGAACGGCTGCCCTTATTCCCACCGCGTTCCGCTCCCGACACACCCCCACCAAGGCTGCTATCGACCGGCTTCATGGGAAAAGTACCGGGCAAGAAGCACTTCAGCCTTTAAACGGGGACAGAGGAAGGCGTGAGTGTGAGGGGAGTGGAGGGGGCGGGTGTCGGTGCCGCCGCCGAGCCCGGGCAGTCCCAGGGTCCCGCCCGGCGCTGGGAAAGGCCGGCAGAGCGGGCAGGGCCGTGCTGGACAGGGCCGAGTCAGGCAGAGAGGAGCGGGCAGGGCCGAGCGGGCAGGGAGGAGCGGTCCGGGCAGGGAGGAGCGGGCAGGGCAGGGAGGAGCGGAGCGGACAGGGCCGTGCCGGGCAGGGCCGAGTCAGGCAGGGAGGAGCGGGCAGGGCCGTGCCGGGCA
>JAYDZK010000268.1:2248391-2276762 GCA_034509185.1 Euphonia xanthogaster
ACTATTCCTTTCTATAAATAATCATCTTAGTGCATTGTAGCATTATGCCAAGTTTATTATTTAATTGCACTTTTGACATTTTAGTGCATGGTAGTGCTATCTCTTACTTAGTGATGTGGGAAGGCTTATCAATCACAGCTAACAGAATCAGTCTTTTTATGTAAACATTACCTTCAGGACAGAGCTTTCCACTAGTCAGGGAAATTAATGTCCACAGAATACCTGCTTGGCCATTTTGAATTATTATCCTGGATCATAAGAAGCATCTTTGATCTAGCAAACTTGGCAGACCACTGCCTTCTGGCATGTAGAGTAATCCAGTGTGTATGGTGCCTGTAAACTAATGCAGGTCTGAACTGAGAGCTGTCATCAGTTTATCTTGCAGAAATGATGCAGTGGATTGACTGCCCTGGCCAGGCCTGCCGTGGTGGGCTGCTGTCCAGTGGTTTGGGGTGTAGTTCCACAACAGCTCAAACCTACTTTACCTGTCCCTGCACTTTGGGATGGGGATGTGGGGGTGTGTGTTGCTTCCCCCTGCCCCTCCAGTCTGTTTTCTGAGTTATTTTTTCAAGTTTTTTTGATTTTCATGCTGAGGCAGCATCAAGCCCCCTCCACTGCTGACCCAGGGTGGTACCAGAACTGCACTTGTGCATTTTCAGCATTTGCATAACCTTGCACTGCTGCAAAAGGAAGTTCTGTCCTGTACCCTCTGTTCCTGTCCCCTCCAGCTGCCAGTACCTGTGTGTGTTTGTGCTGCTGTGGGCATTTGTGTGACTGCACTGGGGCTTGGCCTGGGGACATGACCTTGCTGGGGGTTTAGAAAGGCAAGTGTGAAGCTGTCACAGGTGGAGAAGAGTTCCATCTGTCAGGACAGTTGGCTTATTATGCCCTGCTGGAATTGTAGCCTGCAAATGCTGCATCAGCATAGCAGGATCATAACCTCAGTTTAGGGATGATTAATCCTCATGGAGTAGTTACTCTGTGAGCTACATTACTGGGAATTCCTGTTTGTAACACTCAAATGCTTTTGCATCAGTAGTTCTGTATGGCAGATTTCAGATAGTCAAAATTAATTGAGAAATCTTAGTTACAGATCTTTTCCATGGCTTAGTGCTTACCTTGCTTCAGAAATATGACACTGATGACATTCCTGCTCTTCCTCACTTCCCATCCTGTTGATTTATTGTGAGGCTTTTACTAGTTTCATTCCCAAACTTAATAGCCAACTATTTTTAGCTAGTCTTGCTATGAAATCAGTGGATTAAACTTCTAGTTTTTGTTTCCACTGCTACCAGTAACCTTGCTACTAAATGTTTTTTTGCTCACTAACCATAGGTGATTTTTTAAGAGAGCCAATAAAACCTTCCACAAGCCTTGTAGGACTCCTGCACTCAGTGTCCAGGCTGCTCACTGAGCAGAGCAGTGTTTCAGGGCACTTGCACTTCTCTCCAGAAAAGAAAACAAGAAGTGACCCTGGCACCTTTGACCTGGTTCACTCTCCTGGATCAGTGGGCAGTGTTTGCAATAGTATGGGAAACTCACAGCAGCATTCCAGCTGTAGCACTCAGGAATGTTGCTCTATCTAGCAGTATGGGAAGATAAGTGGGAACTGAAAAGTACATGATAAAAATCATACCTCAGTTACTGTCGTTGATTTATAATCAAGGGAAAAGACCTAGATTGTTAAAGATAATTGAATTCTTTTGTTTGCTTGATTTCTGTTTTAACTTTGGTCAATGTGGCAGAAGAGATGGTTTTTTGTAGCTAATTAGATTTACTCCCAGTGGATCTCCAGTATTGGTAGTTAGTAGATTGGCAGCTCCTAAAAAGTAAATGTGCAGAGGTTGTGTGGTGTCCCTTTTCCTGCAGTGACAAGTGAAAGTTTGTTTTGTCAAACCTTTTCCAGGCACATTGATGCAGTTTAAAGCTGGTCTCTGCTGGCAGGATTCAGCAGCTTTGGCCCTGCCCAAGTTAAATTCAAACAGGTCTGGCAAGTCTGGCTATTAATCCTTGTAGCAAAAAGCTCAGCATGTCAGGCACCTGCAGAGTAATTATTTCATTTCATTTTAGTTCAGTTTAATATCATGTAATGTAGAGGGACTCAATTCCAGCATCTCACTAAGTCTCTGAATGCTCTGCTGTGGTTTGTTTGTTCCTTTTATCTGCCATCACTCTTAAGCTCTCACTGGCTTTTTGTCAAGTTATGCATCTAGACTGGCCAGTGGAGCCAAGAGCACTTATTCAGGCTGTTTTACTAGAAAAAATGTTCACATTTGCACCTTAGGTGAGACACATTTAACAACAAGCTGTGGTAAAACAGTGATCTGTATTAGTGCTTAAACAGCTGAATTTGCAGTAGTAATCTGACACTGAATACAATAAAGACTGCCATAGAATATAAAGGCTGCCATATTTGAATAGAATAGAATGTAAAGGCTGCCATATTTGCTGAGGTTCACAAGAATTTAGCACACAAAGTTTGGGAGTAATTGTCTTGTAGCATTCTCTTTGTTTCCTAGAAATACAAGTGAAAAAATTCACTCCTTCTCCACTTAAAAAAAAAAAAGGCAGGGAATTGAAAATACTGTTTGAATTGAGTTAAATGGTAGTTTTCAAATTTTTGCTGCTAAGGGAAAGATTAGGAGTGGAAAAAAGTGCCAGAAAACTGTAACACAGCTCTGAAGTGCACAAGAACAACTGCTGAAAAGCTTTCTTTAAATAAGGAGTTGTGTATTAGGTTAAATAGCACACGAGCTGAGCCTCTTTGATTAAATATCTGTATGTTGCCATTCTCATCTAATTTTGGTAAGAATTCACCAGTGCTAAAATCATAGTCAGTCACAGACTGATTTATATGCAAATGGTCCTCTCGTACATAAAGCTGCCTAAATTAATTTTTTTTTTCACTGATACAGAACTGTCAGTTCATCTATGTCAATACTGGTCACCAGGGCAAAACATAAGCTGACCTCTTTAATGCTGGAGTTTTAAAACAAATGTTTCATTAAAGCTTATATCCCTGAATATGCTTCTGGAATGCTGGGATCTATAGAAAATGCCCCTGCCTGGGCACAAATGTACATCCAGATTTTATATGATACTGGCTGTTGCCCATGGTGTCTTGTGTGCTGCACATCTCTCAGATCTGGTCAATTCTCTAGAACAACCTTCACCCTATGCAGTGGCTGTCAAACAGTGGTATGGTGAGATTTCAAATAAATACCCATATCAAGACACTGTTATTGTCCTACAAAACCCATTCAGCCCTGTGCTGCTGTATGGGTTAAACCTCTGTCACAGCACAGAGCATACTGGGCATCTTGTGGTGGTTTGTTCTTTCCTGTGCCCTTGATGCCATTGGCCTAAGTCATTGAAATTGCAAACTGAAATTTTATTCTCCCAGCGTCTTAAGGAAAATTGTGTTTTCTTTTAGACCACGTGGGATAATTTGGTGTAAATTTTGCAACAAGCATCAGCAGTTGCTGGCCTTGTTGGTGGTAAAACTGTGAAGTGAAAATAGATCAAAATATGTTAAAATGACACAGTAACAATCTCAGAGCTGGTTTGCAGTAGTTTTGATGTCGTTTACAAGGTAATCTGGGTGGACAAGGCTGTAGGTTTGCTCAGCTTTCTGAGAAGGTGTTGTTTGTCTAAAAGCTGTCTGTCAGAGCAGTGCTGGAAGCTTCACAGCAGCCTCAGCCAGTCTCACTGCTGGCTGCATAATTTCATCAATAAAATGAGCAGCTCTCACTCAGAATACTTGAAGAGAGAATCTGTGAAAGAAGAGAGCAGCTTTTATACAGTCATTTTCCTGACCATAAATATTCTTTAAGAGATGCCATTTTACATTTGAAATAAACTTTGCAGCGCTACTTACTGCACAATGATTAAATCCAGATGTGCACGAGAGGAGCATTCTAGTGAACCATATAAAGCTGTTCCTAGCTCAGAAAGCTTTTTCCATAACCAACAGGTAATTAATCAGTTTAAGAGAATGAAATGAAGGGTGAAGATAAACATTTTGTAGAACAAGAATTGAAAGAATACATCCAGCTAATTTGTTCTCTCCACTAGAATTAAAAGGGATCATCTGCATCTTTTTCGAATGTGATTTAATTTGACCTATAACATCATAATGGAATTATTTAAATATTTGAGTGGCTTGTTTGAACTATTTTTTCAGCAATCCTGAGGTAACTTTATTTTTTTTCTGTAGTGACACTGCAGCGAAAGTAATGGTGGAGCTATTGGGAAGTTACACAGAGGACAATGCTTCCCAGGCTAGAGTTGATGCTCACAGGTAAGACTGACTTCCCAGTTTCCTTAAAAAGTAACTTTTCCTCAATTGCCAAATTATTTTGATCCCCTTACTATTAAGAGGATCAAACAGTAAGGGGCCTGGCAGGCCAAGGGCCCTGCCTGGCCTCTTGTGTAGCATTGCTGACTCAGTCAAGAGTTTATCTCTGCAGTCCGCTGTAGGTGTGGCTCTTTGTAGGCACAGCCAGGTTTATTCCAGTGTGCAAGTGCACAGGAGAGTTCCTGGTCACTGCTGAGAGAGATCAGCCTTAGGTAAGGACTTGACATCAGCTGTGTGCTCAAAATCTGTACTGGAATCCTTTATTTCAGATGGTTTTACTTTTTGCCTGTTTTATTATCTGACTGTGAGTATTCTTAGCACTTTCTCTTGAAAAACCATTGTTGCTGTCTTCTCTATGAGCAAGTACAAAGGATGTGAACTGCACAGAAATAAGCTTAACTGTTGAACAAGCTGGGACTAAATTGATTCATAACAGTGCGTTTTCCCCAGTGGCCAAAATGAGTAAATGCCTGTGTTTTGATGTTCTGACCATCATGATTTTTCTTAGGAATTAGTTCTTTAGGTTCTGCCAGATGTGCACTACCATTAGGTCTCAGGGGAGTTGTTTATACTTAACCATGGAGGAAAATCAGGATGACTCCTTTGGAAAACTATCATCTGTGCCTAAGTGGGAACTTCACTGGCTCCCCTACAGCAGCCTGTTCCTTCTGAGAACTCATGTGCCCAGGGCTGTGTCCGTGCAGAGCTCAGGTTCTCCTGGTGTCCTGCTGTGGCAGAGCAAGCCAAGGCTTCTGATGTGCTGCTGAGAAAAGCTTTCTTCTGGAGTTCCTGCTTCTAGTCTGGAGCTCCAACTGAGAAATCCTGGGCCTTGCACTATTTGGTGTTGGGGTTTTCTCTGTTTTGTGTCATGTATTCAAGTATAATTAAATCTTCCAAAACAGCTTAATTCTGTGAAATTTTAGGAGCACAGTAAAAATACCTTTGTTCCTCCTAGGAACAAAGGCTATGCTGGAAATAAATGCATAGATGAAAACTGTAGGGTGGTCTGTGGCTTGACCACCTGGCACATTTCATTTGGAATACTGGACAAACTACTTTAATGCTTCCTGTTTCTTGGTTTTTCCATCTGTCAAATGAAGTTTAAAACTGGAATGTGACTTATGTTAATTCTAATAATAATAATTGAAAACCCTTGTTTCCTAGAAAGCAAGGAACAACAGATTGAGTTGCTCTTAGTCATAAAGATGTAAATTGCTTTGAATGTATCCATTTTCCTTTTCTCCTCAGATGTATTGTACGAGCATTGAAGGATCCAAATACCTTTCTCTTTGATCATCTTCTTGCCTTAAAACCAGTCAAATTTTTGGAAGGAGAACTTATTCATGATGTAAGTAACTTTGTTTTTAGCGAGATGGTTTGATAACAGTAGACTGCTTTGTTTTAATGTGTCTTTTGAAATCCATTAGAACAGTTATCTGTGTCAGTAATCCTGAGCTGCAATGTGCTATTTCTTTTACAATCTTTAAAATTAAAATTGCATGTGAAACGTTTCCCTTTCGAAGTTTCAGAAACTCAATTACAAAGTCCTGCCCTCACTTGAGTTCTGTCGCAAATCTTAAGTCTCAGGAAAGGAAGTAAGCTCAGCACAGACTGCCCACATCTATTGACAGAAGACAGATTTTCAGCTCTTAACAGCTTATTTTTCTGTTCAATACCCATAGTTTCTGTCCGTATCTGTCCAGCCTGCAAAGAGGGAAACCAAGATAATATTTAAACTGTTCTCATGTTTCTTTTCCATCTTCTAGCTTTTGACAATTTTTGTAAGTGCTAAACTAGCTTCCTATGTCAAGTTTTATCAGAACAACAAAGACTTCATTGACTCCCTGGGTAAGTTTTCAGATCAGTACATTTCTGACTATTTACATGGTTTAAGGTGTGGAAGCCATAGAGTAATTCAGTTTGCATCCATGTATTGAAGCAAGGAAATTTCAAACCAGATCAGAGTTTGTAGATGATAACCTCTTGTAGACTGTGAATGGGCCATCTAACCATGGTTTGTTCTTTGAAAAGAAGCTGGTTTATGGCTTTGGAAGAGAACTATGGTTTTACCCACTGTTTTTTTCTCTTAGAACTCCCCTCCTGAAAGGTTTAATACATTCATGCACCAGGCTAGGCCAGAGATCACAACTGCATTGAGGAAACCACCACCTTGTATAAATCTCCTATATATTTTTTTAATGATGAATAACTTTGTAACAGCAAATACCTCTGAGCAGTAAGATAAAGCATGTAAACTGTGTGTGTCTGTGTGTGTCTGCCTGTGCTGATGCATTAGACCCAGCAAGCCACAGTCTGTCCCAGTTAATTTGTTTCATCACATGAAGCAATGTGATGGAATGTTAATGTCAGCACCCTCTTTATTTACACACTGTGGAAAAAAGGAGTAGTAATTAACACTTTGACACTCCCCCGTTGATGTGTAATTGACTGTTTCAAAGGAGCACTGGTTCATAAGCTATTGCATGCATTAAAATTACGTTTTTTATATTCCAGCTTTTTAGGACAGGGGTCAGTGACAATGCAGAAATGGCTCAATGATGCAGATTTTTTTATTACTGCATTAAGGTTTTGACATATTGGTAATGAATAAATGTTTCCATAAAAATACGATATTCTTTTTTATAACTTTGATTTTCAAATGACACTTAAACGCTGCCTTGGATGCATGTGAGGAAAGCCATAGTTTTGCTAAAACAGAGTTTAGTGCAGCTTTTTAACACATGCATTATTTTGTTTAATGGAGTGTGATGCAATTCTTAGAATAATTGCTCTCAGAGCTTTAAAATGGTGGTACTTTGGGTATTAAAATGATGGAAATACCAGTGGGATTTTTTGGTGGATATAGCAGCAAGTTTTTGGTAGCTTGTAAATGTGTGTACAGGATAAGTGTATCTTTAGTCACCTGTATCTGAACATTAGTTATGCAGACATCTTATGCTTTTCTTTCTCAGGGGAAAGTGGGTTTGGGGTTTATCTTTTAGGGAATTGTCCACAGAAGTATTTGCTGAAATTGCTGTTACACCAACATGTGAGCAAATTTATGGAAGATCAATTACACATCTATGGAGCATTAATTGCATTATGTTCAGTTGTTGTGGTTTCTTTTGCCTTGCCTCTGGTGTCTCTGCTTCCCTCCAGGAATTAATTCAGTGTGTGAACTTTCAATGTATCTAAGATTCGTATAATCTTACTAAAATCCTTAGACACCTGTGCAACAACCTGTGTTTGGAAAGACAGTCTTACCTTCCACTTATGGTGATTTTCTGTGGTGTGCCCAGAACCTTTCTTGTGTCTTTGAGGAATGGACAAGCAGAGATTCAGAGGCAGCACAGATGGAAATGCTGGGAACTGAGTGGCTCAGCCATGGCTTTGATAAACAAGGGCAGCTTGGTCTAGACAACAATGCGGTTTTAAGATGAGGCATTCAAAAATTATCTGTTCCCAAAAGCAATGAGATTTTAAACCATGCTTTAGACATTTTTTAAAAAATAACTTGCCAAAATACTATTTTAAAGACTGTTTAGAATAGGATTCCAGTGGCAGTAGAGCATGGGCTGTAGTTGTAACCTTTCCTGGACTAGGATTAGTTAGAACTGGCCCAGGAAAGCTGTGCAGTGCAGGCTCCCACAGGCAGCATCAGTTTGTTACAATTTGTTGTTTTATTAATGCTGACAACTTAGGCCAGCAGTAGCATTATCTGTGTCAACTGCATCGCCCTAACATGGCCACAGTTAATCGGGTATTATCAGCAGTCTTCTTTGCAAAGTTAATCAGCCTCTCATTTGCATTTGTTAATTAGGGTTAATGTGTGCTAATTGATTTTTTGATGCTTGTAGAGTTCCATTAAACCCAGTTAGGTAGAGTTGTTGGTGCTCCTCATTCGTATGAATTATGGTGATCTCGTTTTTGTTGAATCGGTGCCAAATAGGGAACCTGCATCATAATTACAGCTAATTAACACAACATGATGTCCTGCACTAATGTGCTTCCCTGCTAGTGTATGGGTGTTATAAATTCCAAACTTACATATTTACTGAAGCTATGGGAATGTTTATAATGTCATTCTAGAACAAAAAGATTGACACTCATTTTTAAGAAACTTGCACTGGGTCTTAGTTGGTACCCTCATGGACCCTGGGATTAAGAAATGCCTTGTTTCATCTCAGTGACTTAACTGGGTTGACCTAGCTGTTTTTCCAGGAAAATGGTCTCTGATTTAGACATGCAAGGCCTCGGCTCAGTTCCTTGTGTTGGCATCTATGCAGCCATGTAAAAGATGTAGCCTGACCTCAGTATCCGTTCCGCTGGTTTTGAACAGCAATTTTCTGAGCCAGACTAGATTCTTACATGAGCCTCATGATGCCTTTTTTGCTGTGGACAAACAAATTCAGTAGCCACATGCTTTCTTCTGGCACCACAGTGTTCTGTTCTGGAACCATCACTGTGAGAGGTTCATTTTCCAGAAACCACAGGAGAATGGGTGGTGAGGCTCTAAGAAGATTTTTGGCATAACCAGCCATGGATTTTCCATTTTGTTGCATTGCTGTTCTTCCAGGTTATGCAACTGAAAATGTCACTTGCACTCTTACCACTTCAAATTCTGTTTAGGTAATGTTTTTACTGCTCAAAACCCCAAAATTTTGTAGATAATACATTTCTGCTAAAAACAACCGAGTCTTGATGAATTCACAATGAAACTTGCTATTTTAGCAGAAGACAAGGCAGATGCAGGATTTGGTATTTTACATCAAAAAAAAACCTGTTGACAATGAAAAGTAGAATATATTTCAATGTGAAATAAATTTTAAATTATTGGAAGCATATATAGTAAAAATAACACGAAAAGCAAATTATTTTTATGAATTACAAATAAATCATTAATTAAACTATCACCACTTTTCCTCAGGCTTGTTGCACGAACACAATATGGCCAAGATGAGGCTCCTTACTTTCATGGGAATGGCTGTAGAGAATAAAGAAATCTCATTTGACACAATGCAGCAGGAACTCCAGATCGGGGCTGATGATGTAGAAGCATTTGTCATCGATGGTAAGAACTGTGGTTCTGCACACAGTGCTCATCAACAAGACCTTTATAGTCTTTTCAGCTAATGTTAAATTTTAAGAACAATATTAATTTTGATTCCTGTGCTTTTTACAAGTTAAAGCTGCACAACTTCATGTTTAAAGACAGGCCCAACTGTTGTGTTTTAACCAGTGTTTTTCTTCTCAGTGACAGGAACTGCATCTCATGTAATTCTTCACAGGACTAATAAATTGTTTGCAGGTTTAATTTGTCATCTGGTTTTGTTTGCTGTCGTTAAAACAGGATGTGTTTGTAGGGGAGAGAAGTTCATAAAATCTGTACAGGATATTGCTTTAATAGATTGGCACCAAACAATAGGATTCGTGCATGACCCTCATATTGTTACATCATTTTGCATTTCTGCCCACTAGACCATTAAAACCAACAGCAAAACAGATTTGGTGAACTGCTGAGTTCTTATGTTTGTATTGATCTCATTTTGAACCATTTTTGTGCACTTTAATACCTTTGCACTATCATGAAAATGTTGCTCAAAACAGCATTGTTTTTTTGCAGCTGTAAAGACAAAGATGGTGTACTGCAAAATAGATCAGACACAGAGGAAAGTCATTGTCAGGTAAGACAATTCTTCATGGCATTTTGCGGAACTTCGTGTGTTCTAATTATTTCACTTACATTTGGAGAATATTCTAACTAGAAGCAAGGTATTGTTCCTAGCAGTTGCTGGTAGTTAAATAGTTGCTATTTATCATAATTTTATTAAAGCTCACACTGAATGTGATTAGCTTATTTAATGAAAGAGTCCTACTTTCCAGGACATTTCATTTAATGACCTACTAGTGACAGGAATACTAATGACTGTTGTTGCTTTAAATACTTGGGAAGGCTACAGAATTCTCTTAACTGGTGAAGTGAAGCCCTTTCTAGAGAGAAAATTGGAATTTTCCTATTTGTTCATGAGAGTAAAGTAATGCTGTAGAAGAATGATTAGGTGAGTGTGACATTTCTTGTAACCTTCTCCCAATTTTGTTTTACTTCTCCAGTCACAGCACACATCGAACTTTTGGAAAGCAGCAGTGGCAGCAGTTGTATGACACTCTAAACACCTGGAAACAAAATTTGAATCAAGTGAAAAACAGTCTCCTCAGTCTCTCAGACACCTAAGAATTTTTTTTGACTTAGTAATATTGCATAGATGAACTTTATTCAAAACTTTGATAATTTGAGTGAATGTTTCCGAAAAATGTATGCAATTGGCCTAAAGAAGCTAAATATTCTAAACTGGCATACCAAGAAAGAAAAAAAAAGAGGCAATAAAACTAACATGGGAAAATGTCTTCTGTTATTTTCTTACACAATCAGCAACAAGAAACTGGCACTGTTTGGTTATGTTTCTTTTGTTCATTTTACAGTATGGGAACCTTTGCAAGAGGTATGGGGAGGAAGGGAAGGAGGTCAGAAAAATGACAGTCCAGGTATTTTTAAAGAGAAAATTTCCCTTAGACCCAAGGGAGAAGAAATGTGACCTAATAGAAGTGAAGCTTCATGAAACCAGATCTACCTTATCTCTGTAGTCATACCTGATCCTTCAGGGTTGAAAGAGACCTCACTGATACAGAAACTACAACAGATAGATTTAAATTTGGCAGTAATGGTGAGCAGAATATTTTTCTGTTCTTCTGCCACTTAGAACTGCTGGAAGTAGTTGTAAATGTTTGCAGAACCCATTGCATCCTGAAACAGTTGGAGGTGATTTTGCCTGAAAACTGAACGAGCAGTCTGTCAGAGAAAATGACTTGAACTATTTCAACCAAAACTTCTGAGAAGCAGGAGAAGAGTACAGTTAAGTAATTATTTAATTTTACTAAACATACATAAAAACATTAACTTACGAACTTTTTAACTTTGGGCAAAGCCAATAATAACTTGAATTTAACTTTGGGCAAAGCCAATAATAACTTGAATTTGATTGCAGAACCAGAACTAACATTAGGAGTAGCAATTGTATACATTTAGAACATAAGAACTGCTAACATGTTATATAAACATGAAACTACACATATATACCGTAGCCTGTAGGAATACCTCTACAGATCTGGGTTAGGGAGGTGATCTGTCTCTGCCTAAAAGCATGCTTATCTCCTGGTGCTCATCTTCACTGGCCTTCTTCATATTTTCTCTTTCTTGCTGAAGGAAGTCTCTCCAAATTCAGTAATTTCTCAATTCCTTCTATTTGATTTTGGATAATGGAGTTCCTAAGAGAGCAGCTGTCCTCATCTTTGAGTGCTTTGTCACTTCTTGCTGGAGTGACAGTCATGTGAGAAGACTGCTTGTTCTGTAAAGCAGCAAATCCTTCTTTAACCTGACAGAATACAAATGTTAGCAGTTGATAACCCAGTGAAATTCACGTACAAAGGTTCAGATTGTTGGATTCTGCTGAACATTAAGCAAGAGAGGAAATGTTAACAGGAAAATAAATCAGTTGGAGAAAACACATTTCATTTGAAGTGTTTGCCTTGTATTTGACTTTGAAAATTTGATAATGACAACTACACTTTTATAAACCAAACCTTAACATAAGACTTGGTACAAGAGTGTGATTTAAAAAAGACAAGCTTGTATTAGAATGCAGATTAGCAAAATAAATAGCTTAATTAAAGAGTTTAATGTTGCAATTGACATTTCTATTGCTAGGCAAGCATTTGATTAACAAAACCCAAAATCACGAGGTTTATAGTGTTAACTCCCTCTCCACTTCACTGTATAGATTAGAAAGCAAACATCAGTAATGCCCAGTCTATAATAAATTGGCTTTTTTATGTTAAAGATCTTTTTGTTCTTTTGATAGTTTTAATTACTCTTTGATATATTACTGTTAGCTACTTCATATCTATCCAAATTAAAGACAGATGGCAGCACAGTAGGGAAACAGGTTTTTTGCCTGATGAGCAAAACCCTTGCATTTGAATGATGAGTTCTCCACCTGTAATCTGGGATTGTGTGGCTCTTGGGGGAGCAGCATGCAGCACCAGCAGCTCCCCTGCAGCACTGGCTCTGTGCTGCAGGGGAGCTGCAAGGTGACCTCTCAGACTCTGCTCCTGTGCAAGGATTACAAGGTGAGACCTTCCCCCTCTGCTCAATCATTTTTTTAATATTAGGCAACTGTGCCCCAGCCAGTTCTAAAGCACTATGTCTTTACCTTTATTGTAGCACATTCATTTTGTGCTAAAGCTTAGTGTATAAGCATTTCTTAAAGTTTGAAATATGAACAATAAAATTCATGCAGATTGTTCATTATTGCATTTGTAACAATGTTGCTGTCATGCAGCTGAAGGTACTGATACTTCAGGTCAGTAAGGACTGGCATCTCCCTTGTAGTGAGGCACTGCTCTCCATTTGAGCAGTCAAAGTTTCAACCTGTTAATTCTCTCATGCTTTTCCCCAAGGCCTCAGCAACAAACAGATCATACTTCACTGCAAGCCACTGGTCAAAATCTCTATGGAATAGCATGTGGGGCTGAACCTGTCCTGTACTGCAAACTGCATGTTTAAACTGACCTGGGAGTGCTTATTCATCCTTACTGTGGTACTTAAGCATGGAGAGACTAATGTTTAAAACAGTTCTTAATATTTTTACTAGAATTATAAGTGCACCTATAGAACTTTTAGAATTTTTATCTGTTTTTAGAGTACTGTACTGTGATTGAATGAGATTACCCAAATTGTAAAGGCTTAAGTCTGCTCCAGTTGCAATCATACATATTAGTCAAAGTAAAGGAAGCAGCTCCCAACAGCTTGTTTATCTTGGTCATTAAAATGACAAAAAGTTGAGAACAGAAGGCATTAGAATGACACCAACACAGAAAGGAAGGAGTGCATATTGCAGGCTGAGATTTGTAGATTAGGGATTTGGAAAATCTAGGGTGAAACCAGCAAGGCACTGTTTTTGTCCATCTCTGCTTTTTCTTAGCTAGCACAGCAGGAGCTTTAGTTTGGAGGTGACAAAGCAGATAATGAAACACAGCTTTGCTTCAGCTGTAGTTACATGGTGGAGTTCACTCAGCTCCTGGTTCCACCTCTGAGAAAAAGCAAGAGACACAGAGTAAATACCACCACTGTGTTTGGTGAAAAATGAGCCTCAGTGTCATTCACGTGTAGAGTCAGGCTAGGAAAGTCGTGCAATTTCAAGCATCAGAATTGTGAATTTCAGGGATTGTGGATGCTGATGGCATCAAAACCTGATTATCTGCTGGTCAGCCAACTCTGTCACTTGAGACCACTGTACACCTCATCCAGAGACAGCCCTAACTCCCTGAGAAATAAAAATACCTCTAGAACCTCTTCTGAAAAGGAAAGGTCTGCTGCAGCTGTAAATTGTTGTATCACTTTTGAACCATGCATTCAACATTGGGTCAAATTCCAATAGAGCTGTTCAAGCTCCAGAGGCTAACACAGATCTGAAAAGGCAGTGATGAGGCATTGGGAAACAACAGGTTTTTACATGTTGGCGTAATGTTACCCTACAAAATAACATTACTATAAATAGGGCATCACATAACTACAGTGTGATAAATGGATAGGCTCTAATTCACAGATGTGCTGAATTTTTATTCTTCCATGAATTCTTGTAAATGACATGGTCTTATCAAGTAATAGAGGAAACAATGTTTTTATACTTTTACATACTACTATTTTCCTTTTTTTTTCTTTAACTTCTACTTTTACTGTAAGTGATGATTTTTATTAGGGTACACAATAGACTAGCCTCTTCCTCCCCTCCCAAACAGACTGGTCAGCATCTGTTTGATTCATATGCTGTGACTTTTCCTGCTGCTTTCTATCAACCTTAATTGTGAAAAATGGTGTCTTGTTGCCCTTTTGATATTATTTTGGAGATTGACTCAGCCTTAAAGTATCCAGATGGGTACAGTTGTACAAATATCTGTGGAATTAGCTCACTGAGGTCTGGTCTGCAATATTTTTAATTGACTTACATGTTCTGTGGGAAAAGAAGAATCATAAAAAGCCTTTGCTGTAGCATTCCATTCTTCACTAGGCTCTCCCTGGGGCTCTCGGTGGATACTGGAGGCATTCAGAGTGTTGGCAGCTCTGTTCAAACTGCTAGAACCTGATTGACAAAAAGGAAATGGTAACAACTGCAATTTAGTCTCCAGGCACTAATTGTGAATGACTAAACTGGTTTACCTCTGATCTTAAAAAATCAAATATTTTTGTTTTAAATCCCTGGATCTTTGTTGTAGGCTTTTGCCCTTCATTTTTTTTCTTTCACATGCTTCATCTATTTTTTCTCTAAAGATGAGGTATATTTCTACTTTGATTAAAAATGTTTTCTCTCATTTTCACATATTAAGTTAATGACAGAAAAGTGATTTATAGTAAGTGTATGTATTCTAAATATTCTAACTGAATATATTTTTTCAAATGCTATTACTTTAAACTCACTGTCTGATAACAATAATAAAATGCATAATTAATGCCATTATAACATGATATTCCAGGGTGACTTAATAAAAGAAAACATGAATACAGAGCTTTTCAGACAATCAAAAAACATTTTTAGGAGTCTTTGTGTTAATGGCTCTATCTGATGTTTCAGGTGGTCAGGCAACAGCCATCTACTAAAGGTAAGAAAGGCAGGTGAGTAGATTCATTACAAACAAGTGTAAGCCTCCAGTCCTTCTGAGGCTTCATGCAGCACCAGTTCTGATGCAACCAATATCAAATTTCTTTCAAGGTGAAAACACAAGGATGCTTTCACAATGCAAACAGGAACTGTTTTGTCACTACACAGATGCCTGTGGATCACTGCATTGACAATAAAACCTTGTTTTGCTGGGAAAATCCATATTACCTCATGGTTATGTAACAGTTATTTCAGAATACTGACATTTTCTCTTGGGAGGAACAGGAAAATGGTTGTGTTTATTTTCTTTTTTAAGCATCTGCCAGGAAGATCTTTCCCTCTCCCAGTTCCTTCCTTCATTTACTGATGTGGAGTGCCTGCTCTCTGGGAGCCAGCATATAAATAGTAAACTTCACTGTGGTTAGGCAGTAAAAGGAATTCCCTCAGACAGATTTACTAAACTCTTTCACCAGTTCTCTTCACCTCTAGCTCTCTCGTATGGCTAAATGGTTTGTGCTCCAGTCAGTCAAATAAAAAGATTTAAAATGTAGGCCCAGTGCCCACATGGAATCCACTGCAAGTCTGCCACTTGGGAAGAGATCTGCAAACAAACCAACACAAACCCCAAGCACAACAAACACTGGGAGCTTGGAGGAGCCCTCACAGGAAGGTTCTCCTCTCTCCCAAGGAGGTGCAGCATTCCCACAGGGCAGCAGCCTCAAGGAGGCACCTATCTCAATTTGGCAGCATGAGGCATATCTGGGACACAGACCAAGACCCTCACCGTGAAGGTTTGCTGAATTCAAGGTCTGGTCACTAAGCAACTCAACTGAGGGACTGGAGTTAGCTGCCTACCAATTCCTTTGGATGAATCTCTCAGAATCACTTGGAGTTCTAGCACTTTGAATACAGAAAGGTTTCTGACAAGAAGAGGAGGACGAACTCACAGGGAAGAAATTTAGATAGCTCTGTCTGTTCTTACAGAAAAGATACATGCAGAACATCATGTAACTAGGCTTTCATTTTATTGAAACAGATACCAAAATTCACATTATTAAAAGAAATAATGTGCCATCCGAGATCAGGATTCTGGTACCTTGCTACCACTGCTGCTGTTTTAGGCACAAAGTCATTTCTGAAACTGAACTTCAAAAAATGTGCATCAAAACATAAATATCCATGAGCAGGAGACCAAGGACAGAAACAAAATTACCTGTAGAGCTAAATTCATAACAGAGCAATGTAAAGAACCAGACTGCTGGGTTTCTGTCTGCCACTGGCTGCAAAAGTAAGGATGGGAGTCCAGACTGCTCTTGGTATGTTCAAGGGCCAAAGGTGAAAATACTGCACCAACAAAAACTCAATAGACACAAACACCCTGTCCTGTGGATCCTGCTCTTTGGAAAACTCCCAGGGCTCCAGTTTTGGGGTAATCTACCAGCTCATTTTATTGCAAAACAAATCTAAAATACAGTTTTCCACATCTCAGTAGTGAGTTAGAAACCCACGGAATAAAGTTAATATTCACTATTTTGTATGTGCAAAATATTGCTCAACAAATAATAACCAAGTGTCAATAGTAGATTAAAATGCTCCTTGAGCACCTCAAGCTCCAAAGCTTTTTCAAGTTTTTTTTTCTAGTTTTCCAGAGCCTGACAGAATATAAAGTCCTTTCACACAGTCAGCACATTCAGATGGTTTTAACGGTCCATCTAAATTAGAGATGTACAATAAAATAAAAAGTAAATTTCTGTAAGATCTATTCAAAGAAGCATCTACTGGTTCAAAATCTACCCTAATTTTGATGCAAAATGAAAACACTGAATAATTTGCAAAAGCTGCTCAGTGCTTTTCAGATCCATGCAGAGCCCTGACAGAATATGCTCTACATTAGAGTTAGAAATGCCTATCAAAATTCAGTTTGTCATTGCACTGCTGTTATTCCACAAAGGGAAATATGAGAAAAAAATATTTAACCAGCTAATTGATTGATAAGCTAACAACAGCTGTTGAGCTGCATTTATAGCATAAACAGAGCAATCTCACCTTTTTGTGATCTAACTAAAATGTCAGGTTTACATTTTTCTACACTAAAACCTTCACCTTCTAATAATTTTTCTAAGCACTACATGGTTCAGAACATTAAAGTTTATATTTTCTTACCTTGTCCTGTTTCTCCACTGTCCCCATTTTCACTGAGATCTTGACTCTGTGTGTTTGAAGTAATGTTTGTGTTTTCCACTAAGCATGGTGGTTTGTCTTTCAAAAGAGAAGGCTCCTTGGAAGCTGATGTCCGTGTAGCTTGACCTCTCATTTGATTTACTCTTGAACAAGAACTGAGAGCTAAAAAATTCAAGTATAGTGGAGTTTTCTCAGCTTTTTTATCTGAGGTTGGAAGATCAAAGGATGACCTTACACTTATGTTTACTAAATTTCCAGATGTTCTCATGGGTAAAGAGCATGGTTCTTTCAGGTGACCCTCAGCAAGCTTCATTCCTGGAACTGTTCCACTCAGTGAGTCTTTTTTCTCTTTTAACAATGTGTTATTTGTTGAAGCATTAATCTCCAGGGAATGTCCAGTTTTGATGGAGTGTAACTGAGTACCACTGTTAACAATTTTATGTGGAATTAGTTTATCTGGACATGCCCTCTCTGCTGGGGGTTTTTTGTGAGCAATTTCGAGACCATCAGCCTTTACTGGAGATTTGGCTTCAGCACTGGAAGTCCATGTGTTTGGAGCACTCCCTGTTTGTTTAGCACTGCTTTGTTCAGGTTGATTGCTGTGCGTGTCATCTGCATTTACTCCTCTCTCAGTTCTTGGGGGGCATAAATTAAAAGTACCTAAGAGAGACTTATTATCTCTGCATTCTTTTGCAGCAGCATCATCAGCACTTGTGTTATCACAACAAACAGCTGGTGGATGTTGAGCATCAGTTGCCAGAACACCAGTGCTGTTCATGTTTCTGGCATTGTCATCATTTCTGCCTTCAGCATCTATGTGTGCCTGTTCTGGAGGAAGTTTATCTCTATGTAAACCACTCAGATTGAAGTTTTTTTCTGTTTTGTGTAATCCACTGCCTACAGAAGTGTCACTATTCAGCAAGCTGCATTTTTGGTATTCTGCTTGAGAATTAGTGTAAGGTAGGATGCTAAAACTCAACTCCTTAGCTTGGTGGTTGTCTGTACTTCTGTCATGAAGAGCACTCTTCTCAGTGCAAAGAACAGCTTCAGACTCAGGTTTGGGTGCTTCAGGTGTAAGGACACTTTTGTTGTGCCGTCTGGTGTCTGAGTTTGCATTTGCCTTGGCACAAGTTGATTCATCTGCAGTATTGCACAGTTCTTCCTTGCTGGTGTCGTTCTCCTGACTTCTGTTTTTCCTGTCAGCACTTACAGACTCAGCACTGCCCAAGAAGTCCTTCCTTGTTTGTGTGTGGTGTGCTGCCAAGGGCTCAGTGCTGTGCTGTGGCTTTTGATCTGAATCTGCATTGTTTTCATCTGGTAACGTTTTGTGTGCTGTTCCTTCTGCCTCTCTGCATCCAGGGACATGCATCTCCCAGGTGTGTCCTTGGGTAATTAAATCAGTATCTGTGCAGAGGGTGTTCCTGGGAGAAGCCTCCCTTTGCTCTACTTCACAAGGGCTAGCAACATTAATTTCATCCTTAAAACTGTTCTCAAGAACTTGTGACCCTGTAGAGTGAGGGTATTATCAGTTAGTGACTGATAACCCAGAGGTTATGTAATGCTTTATTTTTACAGTTTAGAATTTCCAAAGAGGTGGACTCAGGATTGGTATCAATTGTGATATCTTATATTACACACACAAGCCTGTCAAAAAGTTACTGAAGGTAAGTATTGCACTATGGTCACTTGCAAAACATTGATGAACTGAGACAGCAGAGAATATATTAACATTCTGTAGATTTTAGATATGACCATTTAATTCAGGACCATTTAATATAAGCCCTTTCTTCTCAAATACTATATCTGAAAACATTTATCCTTTCTTAACAAAACTACTTATCTATTATCCATGGAAGGTTATTACTTTGTTCTATCTTTAATTCCTCAACGCTTGAAGACTGGTCCCTTGTGTTTTTTACTTCAGTTTCCTCTTCATTTCCACAATTACCATATTTTCTTATTACAGACTGCATAAACTCGTGGTCTTTCTGAATAGCCTGTACTTCACTGTCTTTTGAGTGTTCTTGACCACTCTAGGATAGAAAGAAACAAAAGATCATAGGTATTTTAATAATTTACTATAGTCACTGATAAGGTAAAAAGTTCAGGACTGAGATTTAAAATTAATTTTACAATTCTGATGGAAAACAAAGACCTGAAGCATAAAAATTAAATGTAAACAGAGGAAAAGAAAAAAGAAGACTAATGCCCTAGAAGAGTAGGAAAGAATTCAGGTCCTGCTATATTACAGTGCACAAAGTTATACATTTGACAGGACTCCTCAGTGGAAGGAATTTGTGTTGTACATGTGGTGATTGGATTACTCCCTCTCTCTGCTGGCCCACTCAGTGAGCTGCTCAGTGACTCCATGTGCAAAAATCCCGCATGATTGCTGTTTACACCCAAACACATAAACAACATGCACACAAAACCAGCACATGCACATATAAACAATATTTTTTTCTAGCAAAATGCCCAGGACTTTTAACTTCATTTCTCAAGGCTTCTGAATTTACAGTCCCTGACATTTAGTTTCTCATTCCCTCCCAAATAGCTTTTTAACTTGAATTTGAGTCAAATTCAACAAGAATAGAAGCCTGAAAGATTTGTCTACTTAAAAGTCTAAATCACTGGTCTACTACTGCATCTGTATTTGTGTTCGCTTTTGAAAGCTGCAGTCAATGAAGTTCTGTGGAAACTAGGGCCTGAATGGTGAAGAAAATAAAATCCCACCAAAATAAAAGCAAAAGGAGATGCATCCTTTATCATCATCAACTGTTTGGCAGCTGAAGACAGGAGCACGTGCTGGCTCTTGCCCTAAAGATAGGATATAAAAGAGGCAGATGTGGGAGGGAGCTTAGTCCATAAAAGATGTGGGAAAGAGCTGAAGACACTTGGGTGACTGGAAGTGTTGCAGAAGGAAGGCTGGGATGTGGGAGGGAATTACAAGAGCTGTGCCTGGGCACTGGGTGTGTGGGGAGGACAGAGAATATTGCAGAGTGCAGGGAGGCAGGGAGAGAGCACTGCTAAAAAATGGGGCTGTTGCAGTGCTGGCAGACTAGGGATGTAGAACACAAATCTGCTGGAAACAGTTTCCTACAGGTCACAGGAACATCCTGAGGCTCCCAGCTTTCCTGGTTTGGGGGAGGGAGGAGTCATGGTAAATAGAGGAGGGTCATAAAATCATTTTCCTCCACCCTCAATTTGAAGTTTCAGTTGAAATTTCTTTCTCTTTTCCTCATGTTTTATCCTTATTTTCCCTGTCACACTTGGAAATTGTATATATTGCACATTTTCTTTTCTAGGTGTTAAATGAAATTGCTTCTTTCCTCTATATAGCCCTGGCATCGCACTTTCAAGCCTTTTGAAAGTGGCCTCTTCTACAAAGAGTAGAAATTTCCCTTTTCTTTCCTGAAATCTGTAATTATCTTACAATCTTTTGTTTCTAGGAGCTCTTCCTTCAGACAGAAACACCAAGCACCACTCTATAACTGTACCTCAGTCTTCTCTACAGAAATAAGACAGCCACTGCAGTGGAACTTACCACATTTGTTGGTGTGGCCTGAGCTGGTGACTGCATCTGAAACAAACAGGATGAAGTGTCCATAAAAAGGCAGAAAGATTTCATGTTTCCCTTCCAGGTTTTCAGATGGCTTGAAGAAACCTACTTTTCAATAAATTCAAATAGCTGTTCAGCCCTTAAAAAATAGGTCCAAGATGGACAAACTAAAATACCTAAAGTGCAAAACTTTTAAACCTGGATTTTAATTTTTTGCCTGTGATTCAGTAAAATCTAACTAAGAAACATATCCGTAAATATCCTTTTCCCTCAAAAGACTATTTCATAGTATGAAATTCAAACCCTTTTGAAAACCAGATCTCCCTGTACATACACCCAGAAAAGAATTACAGCAAGCCATTGGTGAGTGCAACCCTATTCTCTAATGGTACACAGCTGAATTACAAATTATATCAAACTAAAAGTGAAGCATGGTAAGGTTAAGCTAAATTGCAATCCAAGTCTGTATTGAGATCTGACATTGCACCTTTCTTTTAAAAATGTCTTTTGTTTAATTACTATTCCAGAGGTGCTCAGTGTGAAGAAGTTTAAGTACATTCTGAATTTCATGCCCCACAAATAACCACAGGGATTTCAGACTGCAGTAGGTGTAAAAATAAGTATAAGCATATTTCCTTAGAACACTTGGAACCACAGTCAAGATCTAAATCCAAGCCAACACCTTTTCCTTTTATGTGTCACTAGAGGCTGACTCATTAGTGATACAAGGTGAAATTCCACAAATCAGGATAACCAATATGATCTGCTGCAGCTTCAGTTTCTTGGCACCGCTCCACTCAGTCCTGCCTAGCTTTGGAAATCTAATGATTGTACAACACAAAGTGGTGTGGCAATTTGCCATAAGATAGTGTAAGATGTATATTTGGAAGACATCTGCCTTCTTCTGCATTTATGAGCATATGCTTTAAGCTTTTCTGCTTTCGAACCCATGGGGCTATTTTAGTAAGCACCAGTACTGTTTATCATGAATGCCTAATCACTTTGATTCTGCATCCTAAACAAAATCAATATTCCATTTCCATTCAAGGAAACAGTGATTTTTAAGATACACAATTTGCATAATTCCTCGTAGAGTTCAGCTTTGGCACAATGAGTAATCATTTCAAATCTCATTTCCCTTGCATTATTAAGCCCATACCACAGCCATGTGTATGTGTGTGTTAGCTATAAACATACTTATGTATGTGCATTGAGAAGAAATTGATTTTACAGTCTTCCAAATCCTAAAATATTTTTCTGCTTTTTACTGACATTTTACTGACAATTCATGGACTAGTTCTAAAATAGTTACCTGTCTTTACAATCCTAGTGTCCTCCTATTTTCTTAACACTACAAACAAGACTGTATACATGAAAAATGAGTTTTCCATTCTCTGAAGATAGATCATTACTTGTTTGTAAAAGCTAATGGAAAATACTCAACAGAACAACAGAACACACTCAATGCACAGAGAAGGTTTCTTATGGCTTCTGACTCTGCCCAATTTTTTCAATCCCACAGAAGACTGGAACGCAAATTTGCAATCCAGTTTGATCATGGGATAACACAGAGCTGCAGGGCATATAACAGAGGGATCTGTTGTATCCATATGTATAGCTGCAGGGATCATGGGCTATAACAGAGGTGCTGTGTGTTCTTCCTTCTGTTCCAAAAGCCCGTCTTTGTTGACTTCCCATACGTGCCCTGCACCTAGAGCTGAACATGGATGTGGCTCAGCCAACAATCCAAGCTCAATTCTAGCTCAGCCTGCACTGCATAAAAGTCTTTTACCTCCTGCATTCACCACCTGATGAGCTTGCTGTGCCTTTGACAGCTCCTGAACATGCTATGTGACATAAAGGTTGGTGCTTCTTAAACTAAAACTGAAGCACTTAGATAACCTCTGTATTGATAAAAACAACCATCTTATCTGTCCTGTGTTTCAGATTTTAGAGAAGCTGAAATTAGTTCCTCTGAGTAGAGGTGGACCTACTTCCACACCTCCAGGGAACTTACATACATATGAAGTCAATTGGATCTGCCCCAGTATTTGAGAAATATCCATGGAAAATGTCTGTGTAACAGAGTTTAGCAAAGATAGGTGGCTTAAGTGAAGTGCTGTCTGTTAGGTAAAAATTTATTAATGAAGGAGTATCTCAGGTTTCTGTGATATAAGCATCTCTCTTGATGAAAGGAGAACACTCTCTGGGTACAGTAAGTTTCAGTGATACTTAAAGCCATGTAGAGCCACATAAATTTTTAGGCTGAGCCGTGTCCAAGGAGAATCAGTGGACATGATAGACAAGATTAGAAGAACTGTCATATCTTCAGTTCTCTGGCATTTTTACAAGACACACTGCAGCTAGTAAAGACACTTACCTGCAGATTTTCCACTTGCTCAGAATGCTGATTTCCTGGAGGAGGATGATAATCTTCAAGATGTCTATGAAGTCCTTTAAGGGAATTCAGCTCATTTTTAATGGTGTGTATTTCTCTTCTCATGTTTTCCTCCTGTAATAATTGCAGTACACAGAGCACACAAACACTTTACTGCATGTTCCAATGGGTAAACCAGCATTTTTCAAAGGCATGAACAGCTTAGCAAATGAAACTTCATCCTTAAAAGAAAGTATGCTAGGAATTTCTTTGTACAAAGTAATTGAGCTCTTCCATTCAACCAAAATTTTAACCACATTTCCATTACAGATTATAGCTTTTATTAACGGGTTTGGGATTTTTTTTTTCACCATTTACTCCTTGTAGCAATACTCCAAAAAAGTGAGATTTCTATTTGTAGCTTTCTCCCTTCTTGGCTCAAAGATAAATGTAATATTCCACATTCATTCTCTACCTACATTGCCAAGAAACCACAATAGCAAATAATTTGCTTAGCCCTTACTTCTCTAAATAGCCTCAAGTATCCAATCTTCCTTCAGAAAATATGTAACAATTAAATTTTTGTATTTAGAACTAACTGAATGGTCCAAACTGAAACTTGTAAAAAGAATTAAAGGGCAATTTTACAGAAATACCTTCACTTAATTTACAAAGATTTCTGGACCAGTGTTAACTTTATCCTTGATTATTTACTTTAGGAGAGAAAATTACTAGTTAGCCATAGCAGAAATATGAAAAGGAATAACAATTATCTTCTACAAAACAGATGCAATCATTCCTGAGAAATAAGCAGGGCAAATTCCCATGTCTATAGAGGAAATTATGGTATAAAATTCTCCAAGAAATCAGGGAAATCAAATTTTCTCAGGGAACTGAGCATCAGAACGGTTCAGCTATTTTGTGGTCTCATGGTTGCAGTCATCCCCAAAGTGGCTGCACTCAGAGGAGTGAGCCTTAGACAACAGGATTACAAGGACAACTTTGCATTATTTCCCTACAGCTTCCCTGGAAATCTATCTACCAAAATCAAAACCTTTCTGGCAGCAAGTGCCAAGCACATAGAAATAAAGAAGACAGACTATTAAACAAATGCTGCTAAGAGTCTGGTTTCCACACATTAAGCAGAGCTTGTCTTATTGAAGTGGTATTAATCTTTCCTACATCCAAACATGCATTTATTATTGCAGACAATTTTTACAGCTACAGTGTTTTGCTAATTGTTTTGGATTAAATAATTTCCCAAGTATTCTTTAGGAGTAATGAGGTAATAGAAAGAATGTCAAATATAGAAGACAAACTATTGTTTAGGTGTCCACAGAGGTGAACTCACTAGGGGGACACAGCAGACACACCTTTGCTTATCCCCTTTCACCCTCAGTTCACACTGAAGAATTCCTTTCAAATCAGAGCTGCAGGAAGAGCACTGACCTCTTAGAGCACAGAAGTCAACCTAAATCTACCCTGAAAAAACATTCATTTCTAGAAGTATCTGTATTACTGGAGAAGAAATGAGTTGGTTTTATTGCAATATTTCTGTGCTATTTTCTTGGCTTTTAGGGATTACCTGAAGTGCTTGAGAATTAATCCAAAGAATTTTTAATACCAAAGCATTTAATTTAATAAACCTACATCATTTTTCCAAGTTCTTAGTGCCTTCTCATGCTCATTCTGAAGATTAAGGAACTTTTCTTCATTTTCCTTTGCCTTCTCCCTTTGCAGCTCATTATCTCTTTCAAGGGCCTGCAATAAAATTAATTATCCAAAAAATAATCAATACCACATTAATGAATTTTGATGTGTTTATGTTGCTTGGACCTTTGCTTCTAACATGCTGCAAGTGCCATACAGATCAGTGATAATGTGCTATCTCAACAATAATTTTCATAAATTAACAGAAAGGTGCTTATAGTTTAGCTAACAGGAAACAGGGGGAGGTTATGAAAAAAGAAATGGCTATAAAAGGGTATAAAAACACTTGCCATTATTCAGTTTCACTGCATAAGTTTTAATGTGCTGAAAAAGTAATATAAAGTCCAGAGATGAGAGATATGAAATGTAGCATAATCCAGAGCCACTGTACTTAAAGAAAAAACTACTGTATAGCAGGAAAAGAATATTTTTATAATCAGTTTTTCTGTCCTGAATTTCTCTTATAAACTATACAATCTTTACATTCTAAAACATATCTACTGCACCTATATGAAGTATATATCTGATTATGCTTTAATTTATTTTTATTAGGTCACTGAAATAGGAGTGCACTGAAATAACAGTAATATTAAGTTTTATACCACCATAACTGTACTTGCAACAGTTTTGGGTTAACTCTTTCAGCTTTCCTGTGCTAAATTAAAGGAGTCTTGTGTAAATCAGCAGCAACTTCACACACTTATCAGGGTACTCTTGGAATTTTTATCCTATCATATTTTTATAGCAAACAATATGGAAGATAAGAGTTCCTGCATTCCATTTCCTGCTATATAGATGACAAAAATATATTTGATAATGTAAGCATAACTTTAATGTAAGCTGTATGACTAGCTACATATTTATGATTCTGCTGATCTTCTTTGAAAGTCCACTTGAAAAATGTTATGGAGGAAATACTCCAAACCAATTCCTTTTTACTAAATCTTTTATCCAAAAATGAGTCCACTTTTTGATTTATTTAGCACCAATTTTAAAGTGTCTATGTTAATTTAGCTACACTACTAATAAAATTATATTTTACAGGTACTAATACTAGGAAAATTCAAACTACCCTGCACTTTTGTACACATGAGAAAAGTTGTGCATAAGAATAAAATGGATCTTCTTTGACAGATTAGGTATTTCCAAAAATGGGACAATTCAGCAATACACTGTCTGAATAATCCCACTCTGATGTAGCATCTTTCATCCAGTTGTATAAACCAGAAATACAAGACCTCCTCTCTTTGAGGAACCTGCTCTTAACTCCAAGGATGCTTTTACTTGCACCTGAAATGCAACCTCCTTGGTGATGGATGATTATAGTTATTCATAGCATAGCTCTTAGGGCAAAATCTCAGAAGTAGCAGATGTATGGAACTGATCACATGTTAAAGCCAGTTGTACAGACAGGGGAATACCTGAATTCCTTGCATTCTCAAGTACTCTGTCATCTGTTTAAGAATATTTTTTTTAAAGCTACATATTCAGCTCCCTATTTAAAAAAAAGCAAAAATGCAAAATAAGAAGCTAACATTGTCTCATTCCTTGGAATATAATGGGAATTGTATCAAACTGAAAAAAAAAGTCAATTTACATCAATTTATCAGTTTTTATCCATATATATATATATATATGTGTGTGTGTGTATATATATACGTATATATATATACACATATATGTATATATATATACATACATATATATATATATATGTAAGCATAACCAAGGCATGCCTTGTAACACCCATTTCAACTAAAGTATTTATGCCTGAAGTTACCTTTGAGGACTGCACTGAAGCTTTGATGACCAGCAGTGGTTTGTGCTGCAGTTAGTAATACCTTCCCAATGTCTAATACAAACAGACTCAAATCAGAGCAGGCTTTCATTAGAATTAGCATAATTGCAACCAGAAATCAATTTTTGGCCTGCACAAGCTGCAAAAGAGAGACTTGTCCTCCATCCATGCCTTAACAAGAAGAAAACAAGCCATACTTCTAGACATTTATGTGCAGTCTTCAAAGAGAAGATTCACAGACACCATTTACTGTTTTAACTGGAGCTTTAAGGCATACTATAAACTTTATCTGAGAGGGGAAACAATAGCTCAGAAATGCTCTCAGAAAAAAGCACTTTAAAATACACCTGCTATTCAATAGTCCTGACACAAAGGACTAAAGGGTTCCTGTATTATGAAAGTCATCACCAGTAGGGTTATATATATTAATCTCCAGCCTCTGTTTTAATCTACAAAGCAATTCCAATGATCTTAAAAAAAAAAATTAAAAGCACATTACCTTCTTACTTTAACAAAAACCAGGATTATATGAATAGCAAGTAATCCAGCTGGTTCACTGGACCCAATATACAAATAATAGAAGCTACAGAAAATCATGCTACTTTAGGCAATTCTACAGCCAAAGGGTTGTTCAGTTAATCTTTGTAAAAATGTTGCAGATGCTTGAATTCCTAGGGAGGCTTTAGCCACTTTCTGATGGAGAACATAGCTCACTTTTAACCTTACTTGTTTCATCAAAATACAGAAGTCCTATGTTCATATTGTGGCAGAAGGCAAAATATTTACACCTGTTAGGAGTAGGGTATTTAGGCAAGTGAATAATTTCAAATTAGCAGAGAGGTATTTATTTAGAAACAGAGGTATATATCCACACTGGAAGTTCAATTTGAAATTACTGAACTCCTAGTTCAAAACCTTGGCTTCGAAGAGTGGAACAGCAGTGGTTATGTCTGGGCAAACAGCAGGTAATAATTTTTAATAGTCCCGTAAGTGGTTGTATCTGAATGATACATCTGATGGGAATGGATATGACCTTAACCTTCAGCGCACTGACTGCTATTGAAATGTGGAATCTGAACTGTTCTGAGCTTTTACATGCTGAAAGAGTGTCCTAAAGTGACTTTAAGATGCTTGCATCCCCAGTCATCTGTTCTGTTTACACTGGATATTAAGTTCTGCACCTTCAAGACTGGTTCTGAGAGCAAAGGGGGAGAGAAGCAGCATGCAGTTTGTCTGCAGAAACTGCACTTGCTCCCCTGCATCCTTTCTCACCCACTTGGAACCCTGGTTACTGGGAATTTCAGACTTGCTGTGCTGGCAGGCACTGACCCCCAAGAGAACCCTGCATTTGACCTGAGGCTGTGGAGAAGGCTTCCAAATTGGAATGACAGAGCTGGGACTGTGGGTGTGGAGTTTGAATAGAAGGGTGTAATATCACATGGGGGAAAACTCAGAGTTTAAGGGTCTAGTATATAGTAAGATATATAAAGCAAGATGGAGGTTTTAGGGTGGAGGCTGATCCTTCTCCTTCACCTTCTTCTCCATGGGTTTGGGTGGTTTTCTGCAATTGGATTAAAAGGCCCATACTGCGGGCCACGGGTGGTTGGTTATTGGGTTAAAAGTAAAAATAATTTAGGTGTCATTTCTTAATTGGACAGTTGATCCTTAAAAGGCCTT
>JAYDZK010000268.1:2276862-2309362 GCA_034509185.1 Euphonia xanthogaster
AATTTAGGTGTCATTTCTTAATTGGACAGTTGATCCTTAAAAGGCCTTGTAGAGAGAGAGAGCCACAGCTCCATTTTTAGTTTGTTAGAGTGAAGTGCTGTATAACTCAGTTTGTGAGACTGTAAAATAAGAACCCATAAACATCTGAGTCCCAATAAGAAATACCATCTCACACATTTGACCCCGACCTTGGCAGAAAAAGGAAGCAAAGACTCCACACCCGCTGTGTTGCCTGCAGCATGGACAGCAGAACAGACCTCTCCTTTGCTTTTAATTAGTTGGGTTTTTTTAGTTAGCTGAGGCCAGCAGTTTTTTGGAACTGTCCAGCTATTGCTCAGTCCAGTAACACCAGGTCTATTGTCCAGGGCACCCCAAGCTAGACTGCGGACACCAGACCCGACCCCGGAGAAACTGAGAGAAAACTGAAGACGCACCCACTAAAAGGACTCTGAAAGAAATCCTTCTGAAATTCAGAAAGACTTTCTGAATTTGCCATCTCTTCAAAACAATGAGAAGTTTAATTGTTTATTATAATTTTTTTTTTCATGTTTGTGAGTACTTTGCTTGTTAAATAAACAATTTTTTTCCACTTTTCTCACAAGAAATTTATGTCTCCTGAACTGGTGGGAGGAGAGGCCACTTAAAGTTGTTTCTAGAGGGACCACTTCAAAAGTTTCCTCCCAAAATTTTCCCTAAACCAAGACAAAGAGGAACTGAAGAGTGCTGCAAGTCCACACTCTTCAGCGTGACTACTTCCCACCTCTAGCTTAAATATGATGCCAGAAAACACAGCAAGAAAGGGCTAATGATAATGCTCTTTCTTAGCCCTTTAATAAAACTGAGAACAAGGTCCAGCTATGAATGAAGATCTGAAATCTGAAATGTCGCCCAGAAATGTGTACCTATATGAAAATTACAAGAAACTAAAGTTATAAAATAATTTGATTTCAGTATGTGAAAGCAACCCTGTTCTGGTTTTGCCCTCTAGAAATGGCTGCTGAGAATGGCAACCATGATTTACTTCAGGGAGAGAAGAGGGAAAGCACAGCCTGTGCTTCAAGGCTCGTGCTGACAGTTAAGGAGCTGAGGGAGCAATGGAAGTGAGGTCAAAAGTTCTGAAAGGCACACAGATGTCTTTAACAGCCCTGGACTTAAAAAATACATAACAGATAGTAACAGCTTGTCTAATTGAGAAAAATCTGACCTGATAGTCTTCTCTCAGTGCTTTTAATTCACTTTCCATTCTAACATTCGTTTGGGTTATTCGCTGAAGCAGCTCCTGCACACACTGTAGAGAGCTGAGAATTTCCTAATTGATACAAACAGAATAGAATATATTGAGCAAGATTTTGTTTCTGGAGTTTAAACATTAGATAATTTATGTCTTTTGTATTTTTTTTTTAATTCTGTCAGTGTTTGCAAATTCATGTCTGTAAAAAAAGGTAATCCAACCTCAACATTGGGGAAAACTTGTAGGGAGAAATCAAAACACCACCCATTTTTCTGACCTTTTACCTTGGAGAAATTAACATTACTATAAACTATTATTCTTTTTCAGAAAAATTTCCTATAGTTAAAATGAAATCCACTCAATCTTTATACATTCTTCAGTGCAAATCTGGATAAAATATATCAAATCCAACCCTACTGTGATTTCTATTCAGGACAAACAGAATAATTTATCTTACCATATCACAGGTTAGAAAAATATGTAAAATCCAAAAGAAATTATTCCATAAATGGATCACTCTAACATGAAGCTATTCTGTATCTCCTGAATTAAATCCTAATATATGTGAACCACCCCTTAGCTTTTCATCATATGGTGCAGCTATACCATATTTTACTGTCAGGGTCTGAACTTTGGTGTTACCTTCCCCAAGACTGTATTGTTACTTCATGAAGGGGAAGTTGTAAAAAAAGAGACCCCCAAAGTGAGCTGATCTGAGTTCACGAAGATGCCATGAGTGCTGCCATGAAGTGTGTTGCAGTCTGCTGGAACCTAAGCCATTTTTTATTGAACACTACAAGACACATTTCCAAGGTTTGAAAGACGGAGTGAATGACCCAGACAAGGCAATCACCACCCCCTCAAGACCACTTACAGAGTTACTAAAAGAAGTCATGCACAGAAAAAAACCTGAGTTTCAGGCAGAAAGGAATCTTAGATGTGCTCAGTTGCTTCTAAATACATTGAGAGAGGAAGATATTATTAAAACAAAGTACTTTGACATACTTGCAAAGTGCTTTCAAATTATTCTAGTTTTGGTTCTACTGGATACAAAGATACAGCTATCGAATAAAAGCAAAACCAATATTTTAGTGTACTCTCATTCCTTTTCAAGCATGCATGAATAATATTTTTTTCACTGAAGCTTAATTTATTTTTAATTCAATTTTACATCCAGAAGAAAGAACTGCAGAGCTGTGGAATGGTTTGGCCAGTGTCATCCAACAGGTCAGTAGAAGAGTTGGCCACATCTTTTAAATCTAGGACAGTTTTCTCTCAAATAGACCAGCCTGCTTCTCTCATAGACTTTAGTACAAATCAGCTGTAATGTAGATGATATTTCTAGCCTGTCCAAGAACCACTGAAGCCAAGTTAATCAAGGTGAATTATGAGTGCTCCAGAACACAGAAATCCATGTCTCCAAACCCAAGCACTTGGAGGAAACATGAAGAGCCCTCATCAGCCTTCATCAGAGCCCTCTGCAGACTACACCAAACCCCTCCATAAGTTCAAACTGACCTACCAAACAAACCTTAGCAATTCACACAGAACATGAGAGAGATGCAAACCAGAATCCTTCTCTTAGATAACACAGCAAATATGCTCCACAAATTATGCTCCATTCATCTCCACAGAAATCCTTTTAGTGCATTCAGGGCTGGGAGAGTAATGAGGCCTGAGTAAGTCTCTCATTTTTTTCCATGTTTCAATTGGCAAGTATTTTTTAAAAGTAAGCTCAAAATGCAAGCAGCCTTTTGTAAATTGGAAGAGTGCTGCTAGATGAGTGCTCTATGGGCAGCCAGCAAGGTACTGCTTTTGTCCCTCCCTGGCACCAAGAATGATACACTTCTCTGACCTGTTCCCTTTTGTGAACTGCAGAGTGAAAGTCCTGCAACTGTTCAAGAAAAGGAAAAAAACAAGCACCATTTTCATGCTTAATGTTCTGCAAAGCAGTGCCTTATGTTGTTATTACAGGGAATAATTTTTTTTTTTTTGCTACATTTGATAATTGACTCCGTAGCCTTTTTTTAAAAAGGATTTTTTCTGGAATACACCTGACTTAGCAAGAGAAGACACTCCTAACTCTGTTCAGGGATGTAAAGGTGTGGCTTAATACTCTAAATGGAACATCATTTCCTTCGTGCACCATTGACACATTACTGCCATTTTTCCTGGTTTCAATACCAGCAACGTTTGAATAAACTGTTGGTAAGCAGAAAGCAGAACAGCATGCTATTTACTGCTTATTAATACTGAACCCACATGTAGGCAAGTGTTTAATGGGAATACCAAATTTCCCCCTCTGAATTCAAAGACAAAATGTAAGACTTGGAATAACGTGTCAAAGAGTGGACTTTGTTCTGGTAATACTTCTTCTAAAAACTGAGCAGTAAGATCCCACTTAGGCCTGTATTAAAATATTTCAGAAGTGTAAACAAGTGAAATTAACTAGTTTTTTTAGCTTAGTATAATAAGAAACCTAAGTATGAAATATAGCACCTACATTCTTAAGTGATTTTTAAACAGTGAAGCTGTATTATCAACTCACCAGCTTTTCTTCTTTAATGTGAGTGTTTTCTTCTTCAACTTTTTTACTGACTGCTGTCTCCTTCAAAAAAAGAAAAGAGCATGAAGAACAGTGAAAGGCATTAAAAATTACTGTCCATTTTCCTTAACACTATTGTTTTAATGTGATACAGTGAATCATCATGAGCTTATTTAAAGAAATTGAATTATTTTAAAATGTCTCCTTACCCATTTTTTTACTATGAAATTATTTTGATATTCATAGCACATTTATTTCCCTAGAAAATGTTATAGTGGAAATAGTTCAATTAAAATGTATATGCAATATAGTAGAAAGGAATCACTAATCTGTATCCATCAGAGATCACTGCCAGGAGGTTTGCTGAACGAAGAACAGAAAATATTCACTAAAATTTTAATTTGTTTAAAATCCAAAATACCATTCTGATTTTCTGTTGCAGTTCTTGAAACTGTTTTTCCTTCACTGCAAGATTGATGTTTTCTTCTCCCACCCTGTACTGAGAGGTGACCTTGGACCTTATCAAGTCTGTAGTTACTTTCTTCAGTTCCTTAACACAGGAAACACATATAAATAGTTCATCCAGTATAGGCATCACAATTCAAAACAGAGACAAATCTTTTAAACTATCCTGGTCATGCCCCACTTTGAAACAATGTATGGAAAAACCAGAACAAATTACTGGTACTGAAATGTGCAAGACTGACTTACTAAACTTCAAACTTGTCACGTGTGACTAAAAGTTTAATTTCACAGGTAAAATGTGCCAATTTTAATCTCTTTGAAGTATTTACTTAATCATTTTATTATTTCCTCTTCCAAGAGGTATATTAGAAGTGGACATTGAGTTGGTATTGGTAAAACCAATGGGTTTTATGGGTTATTTACCCATATATACAATAGGAATTACTATTGTAACTATGGTGTACATTCTTGGGAATGACAAGGAAAAAAAGGGAGAACAGTGATTATCTGGTAAAAACAGGAACTGGATATAAATTTGGAGGATCTTTGCTCTTCCTGAAACATTAATTACTTATTCTCAAGAGAATGCTAAATTAATTTTATATTAGAAGGTTCTACAACATGATGCCTTTGATTTTATAGTCTTTATCCTCTTTTAAATATCCTGTGGCTTTTTTTTTTTTTTTGCTTTTTTTTTTTGTATCTGTTCTGTAACCAGTTTATTCAGAGCTTCTAGTGCAGCAAATAAACAGCAAACGCTTTGATCTCATTAAATTACAACTTATAGTTCCTGGAGCCATAAATATTGTGCCCTGCTCTCCCCCTCCCCTCCCATCCTGGTGCAAGGTAGTCTGGTTAATATCGCTCTCTCCTTGAGCACTCTGACGTTTACTCAGACAAATAGCAGAGGTTATGAATGCTGCTCACAGATAGCATCAAGAATTCTCCATGATGCCATAGTGGTGAACCAAGCATCCAAAATGGTCATAGTTTTATCTAACAACTAAGTTTGGTCTGTTTAACTTTTCTTCACAAAACTGGAATTTCGGTTATCACACACAGAATTATCACAGGCTGGTGGTTTAACTGTTCTGGACAAAATCATAGAACAGTACAAAAGAAGAAAAAAAGATTACATTGCAGCTGAAATTCACAAAGTTTTATGGAAAATACAAGTAGAGGTAGCACTTTTAAATAAATCATTTCTTTGCTAGAGGCTTTATTTCTCACGTATTTTAGCCATAAATTTAAAATGATCTAGCAAATCCTAAGTGTAACTGCAGAATCAATTACAGAACTGAAAGCCAGCAATGCTTTACAACTATAATATTCTGAAAGCTAGTTAGGTGTTCCCCATCTTTTGCAATACAGACATATCTCAGCTGTACTGCTTTTACTAGAATGAACCATGCAAGGTTCCTGCTGTTAAGTGGCAGAAGGTGCCAGCAGCTCTAACTTTGTGCAAATGCAAAGGTGCACAGTGGCAGCCTGCACAGAGAAGCAGATGAATGGGACAGAGAGCCCAGCTCACAGGCTGGGTGCCACACCAGCAGGTGCAAAAGCCTGACATGGATCTGATGCCAGCTGTTTTCCAAAAGTCAGGCTCTATAGTGTGCAGAAAAAACTTATTTTGTCATGAGGAAAGCATGAGTCATGCCCTTGAGGCAGAAAAGATGATTGTATTTTCTTCTTTGTAATGGCAAGTGGGTGGGTACAATCCATCAGGAAGCAAATCCAAATCTGTTAATACAAAGCTGTAGGCAGGAAAAACCAAAACCAACAAACAACCAGAACCCAACACAAACTCCCCAAAAAACCTCCACGAATGAAATCACCAAAACTAATAGCAAAGTTTTTCATGGTGAGTGAAATCACAAGGTTTGTAGCTGCAAAAAGAATTTTTAAAATAATTTTCTACATATATATATGCGTTTTCGTGTACCCTGAAATGAATTACAATGTAATCCCAAAGTTTTTGCTTTTTTTCTAGTAGATTTCTCCCATTATTAAAATCACAATCAGTATCCAGAAATCTAGAAAGTATGTTGAATGTGAAAAATAATTTTATCAGTTCTGGGGTGTGCTGAGAGAGAATGATAAAGGCTTTAAACCCATTCCCTTGAGCTGTTGCTAGCAGCCAATGCTTAGGGATATGGCTGCAAAAACACTTCATGCCAGTGTAAGTCAAGAGTGTCCCAAAATTCCAGTCCTGCTCCTTAAACCTGCTTTCCTTCTCCAGGTTGGTCTAAGCTAAAACCTCCACTTTTTTGGTTGCGGGGTTTTTTTTGGTTTTGGGGTTTGTGGTTTTCAGTTGGGCTTTTTTTTTAATCTAAAATCTATGTTTTTTCAATACAAAATACTAATTCCACTCTCCCTTGAGGCCACACAAATACATGCTCCAGCATAAAGAAATGGTGTGGGACTGGAAAAGCAGGCAGCACAGGCAGACGGAACCATTCCCAGGACTGATACCCTATGAAAACTTAACCTGAATTCAAAATTACACCTCTATCTGTTGGCTCTCTTCCCAGACTGCTGCAACCCTCTTGTGCTCTTTTGGGTCTTGAGCAGCAGAGTTGTTTTTTAAGCAGCAGAATGACAGAAACCTTCTTCTTGGCCAGACATCAATGCAAGCATTTTCACAGTGGTTGGAAAGAATCCTACCACACTGAATACCAAAATGTTCAGATCCAAAAACAAATGTTACTGAAAGGAAATTTTGCCACAATCCATTACATTACAATTTAGGAACTGGACTTGAAGCAGCCGATGTCAAGAGAAAATTACAACCTCTCTAAATAATATTTCTTTCCTGAAATCCCAGAAGAGGAAACCTGTGCAGAACACACCTCAATTTCACTCAATTTTTCTGTTGTACATATTTAACACCTTCATAACACACTTGCAATTTCATTAAAATTGGAGATTAGTTTCTTTTTACCCATAAATGTTAAATAGCATTCACTATTATAGATGGGGAACATTAAGAACAAATGCATGAGATCATCCAGGTCTGAATGAAAGTAATGGCTGTGATAAGAGCTGACAACCAAATTAAGATTTTAGTACCATGGATAGTCATTCCCATTCCAGCACTGAGGCTACAGAGGAAAGAAGTTTGAACCCAGAAGTTGTCAGAGCTGTCAGAGGTCAGTCAAGTCTCCAAGGCAGATAAAACCAGCTTTAGAAGTTGCCCCAAACTGTGCTGTTGCTATCATGACTTCTTTCAGCTATGTAGCAAGTGAAAACAGCCTGGTAATCCCTTTTCAAAACTCTTCTAAATATCCCAGTTCAGATTGTTCAGAAAACAATGGTCAAATACTTAAAACTAGTAAGAAATTCAGAAATAAATACAACAATGGCATTTCCTGCTGAACTGAGGAAGCTGGATTAAGTTTCACTTGGCCCCTTTTTCTGCTTATCTAACAGTATTTTATTTAAAATTCATAACCCTTCATGACCTTAAGAATCAAGAGTAGAGCTGAAAAAAAGTGGATCAAATAATATGTTTGACTGCTGGAGTACATAAATCTCAATGTCTCTCACACACCTATGTTACTCACAAATTTCATAATGTAAAATTTTCTTAAACATTTCTGTTTTCTTACCTCTTAAATTACTTACCCTCAGAGAATGCTAAGTAATTAATTATTCTTGGTTTCTCACCAAAAGCAACAAAACCAATTTACTGTTATGCTGTAATATTTCTAAAACTCCTCACTTTTTTATTTACAATCTACTGCAATAAAGATATGCTGCATTTTAGATGAAATGTTTCTGTCACACGCTCCTGTTTCTGTCACATGCAAATTATTTCCCTTTTTTTAAAGGAATTGCACAGCTGGAGTGTACACAATGCACAGGCAAAGCTGCTCTCAGACCTTCAGAGTTATGATGATACCAGCATCCTAACAAACAGGGCTTTCCTACAGAAGAAAGTTATCCCCACTGACACCTTCCCATATTTTTCTGTTTCTCTTCCATCCATCAAATATTCCAGATAAACATTTACAGTTTTTATATATAACCTATCATTTGAATTATGTAGCTAAATAAACATTTTTAAATACTCTAAGACCTAATTGTGATATACAAATTAACTTGAGAATTTTTCCAGTGTTCTGCTGCACTGTTACTGTGGATTTCAGTCTGCTTTTCTGATGGCAAGAGTTCTGAAACCTTTGATCACGTCAAAACTTGATCTTTTTGACACTGAGGTTTGGCATGTTACATTCTAGTATGTAACTAAAAAATCCAAATTGAATTCCTGATTAATTTTTACTATGGCAATATCTCCATGTAATAAATATGAAAATTAAGTAAAGCACTAAAGAAGGTGAGAATGAAATAAATTTTGAAAAATCTCAAAATGTTTTTATTTCAAGATAAACTTAAAGTCTGGCTTTTAGTGGAATCAAACTCCAAAGAACCTTAACAATAAGAGGGTACATGCTCTTAAGAAGAAAAGAAACAACAGTATATTCAGGAAGAACTTTCAAGTACTTTTGTACCTTCAAATCTCATTTTTCAGGCAAAGAAAGGTAAACAGGTAAACATCCATTTTTCAATCAATATAACCCAAATATAAAATGGTCATAGTCCCTTTTCCTTATGTACAAATTATCTTCTCCTCCTGGCCTTTTTTGTTTTCAAAAACGTTCACAAACTTGGCAAAGATTCCATGGTAATTCAAAGCAATCATCTGGAAACCGAGGATTAACATTAGGCCAAGAAGTTGAGATACTCATGCTTTTGATCCCCACATAAAATCATTACAGAATCTAAAGAAGAAAAAAAAATTAAAAGGAGGAAAATAAAAAGATAAGGAGATATAAAGAAGAGACGTGGTGTGGAAAGATACTGAGTTTACAGAACAATGCTGACTTTTGAACGCCCGTTTGTTTTTCTTTCGTCAGCTCTTAAGAAACAGCTCAAAGGGGAAAGAATGTTATTCTTCCCACTATTACCTGTGTTCAAGAGAGCAAATCAAAAATGTTCTTGGCAAAGAGGAGTTTCTGAATAGAGGCAGGAGAAAAGAGCTTAGTGACAACTTCCTTGTAAACCATAATCTGACGTCTCAGCTGCCTTTTCACAAAACTCTCCCACTTGAGGGATTCAGTTACACATTTTATCCTGCGCTCAAGCCACCAGCTCACCTCCATGGCAACTGCTCTTCATGTTGTACCTCTGACTAAACTGAAAACACCACTGCTACCTTCCTCACAGATGGAGAAGAGATGGCAGCACAGCACAGGAAGAAGACAGGTTATTAATAATTAGCAGGAAGCAAGGAGGATGCTGTAGAGGTAATTAAAACTTCACAGGTTACAGAAAATTCTCAGAGCTGCTCTGGTTTTAACTGAGGTGTCTGTGGAAGCCAATTTAGCAAATAGTCACAGAATGAAAAACAGTTCTGTTGCTTGTCCACTACTTATGTTAATACATCAACAGCTTTTGGAAGGCCCAAAGAATCACAGAACATTCTGAGTTGGAAGGGACCCACAGGGATCATTCTCCATTCAGAAATGTGCACTGCACTTACTTCCTTCAGATTGCTTATTTCAGTCTCTTGTCTCTTATTCACTGATGCTAGTTTCTTATTGTGCTGTATGGCTTCCTGCACTTTAAAAAAATATTAAAGAATGTTAACAAATAATTTCACATTTGAACAAATATTTGATTTCTAACTTCAATATATAATTCATTTTAAAAAACAAACCCAAAACCACAAACATGATTCAACTACGTTAAGACTTTTTTCTGTATGTTGCCTTGCCTCTTTAAACTGTAATTTTTAGTGTCCTATGATGTCATTTTAGTAGAACTTTTAATCTTGGTTTTATTTTTTAAAGATTTTCTTGTAATTTTCTGATGAGTTTAGTTATTTTCAGACTAACACAGAACATAATGGGCCACAGAACAAATTAATACCTGAGTTAACAGATGTACAGAGTTATATGCACATAGGCCATGGAAGACAGAAAAAAAGCAGAGGCTAGCAGAGCAAAAAGTTTTATGGATGACTTCTATTCCTGCTGAAAGGGGAGGGAATTTTCTCTTAAACTTTTTACAGGTGAAGATATCACTGGGAAATTGCCTGAAATTCCACAATGAAAAGCTGAAGATATTTACTGCTTCCTGTACTTTTTCAGACAGCTCTATTCAATCTGTATTTTCATCCTCTCACATTCCCCTTCATCCTTTTCTGGTTTCTGATTTCTCTTTTTTCACCCCTAATCTTTACTCTTTATTTTCCTCATAGTTTTCTGGCACCACACTTGAACACAAGAACTGCAGACACCCAGAATGTCCTCTCCTTTTCTGCTAGAGATGGTCCATCATGGGGAATGCTGGACAACAGCCTTACAGCACCATAAGCAATTTTGCAGCTTTGAATGAGAATATGTGCTTTAAAAATTAAAATAGTGATGAATGTAACAGCTATCTTCTGATACAACTTAGGAAAGCCCCCCAGAACAACAAGAAGGCCAAAATTAGTAAAACTCTCTTTCAGAAAAAGTCACATGCTCACTCTCTAGCTTCAAAGTACGATCAGCAGGACACTGGTTAGCCAATAATGTTCTAGATTTAAAATTTTAAAAACTGAACACAACAAGTAACTTGAGGCACTGAAATACCACAAATATACGTAGACTATGTTACCAGTTTATTGAAACTAGATTTGAAAAAAAAAAAAATTGGTTTCAGGCAGAAACCTGAAAAATTTGAAAAAATTAGTGAGATTCAGTAATTGGAAAGTTTTTTTGGTGTTTTGGGGGTGGTTTTTTTTTTTTGTTTGTTTGATAGTTCCTCAATCTGTGGTCACACACACACCACTGTAGCAGTGGATCAGCAAAGAGCACTGAGGAACCTACCAAGATATTTGATGCTTGGCGTAGTGTAGCTGCTATTTTTCTGAGTTTTCAGGTGTCTCCAACTCAGTGCTGTCAAAGCACAGCAAAAGCAAGTGCTGGAGGCACTTAAGACATACATACCACTGTGCTCTAGCTTGCCATGAACTCCTTTTACAATCCCAAAACGAGATGCAATAGTAGCATAACACCTCTCCACTTCACTCAGTTTCTTATGATGCTCCTCTTTTGCTGTTAAGTGCATCTGCAACTTTTGATCCTGTCAGGAACATAAATGAAGCACCCATTTAATGACAGTAAGTAGCTCTCCAGTTGCTTTTGAATATAACAGCATAAATGCAAAATCATTCCCAGAATCTTTCAGTTGTCTGCTTCGTATCTAATGACCTTTCCCATCTCCAAATAGCAGGAAGAGAGACACAATCATCATGATAATCAAAGGATTCGAGCATCTGACATTTGAGGAGAGGCTGAGGGACCTGTGACCACTCAGCCTGGAGAGGAGCTGATAAATGTGTATGCACCAGGGGAGGCGTTTGTGTGAAAGGAATAAAGAAACCACAGCCAGACTCCTTTTAGTGGTGCTCACTGACACAAAGTGAAAGACAAGAAATTTCACTTAAACTTGAGGGGAAAGACTTCCTAAAGGTGGGCAAACATTGGACCAGGTTGCACAGGCAGCTTACAGAATCCATCCAAGGAGATACTAAAAATCAACAGCCACGGCTCTGTGACACTGGCTGCACTGCCCCTGCTCTGAGCCACCTCAAGAGACTCCTGACAGCTCCACCCATTCCAGTCCTGGGCTTGTAAAAAATGGCACAGCCAAGAGCAGTTAGGAGAGAGCTTGTGTATTTGACACACCTAAATAAAAGAATTTCAACACACCTGCTAAAAATCAGAAGTGCATCAACTACTTCTAGAGTAGAGGCGACTTTGATTTGGACTAGTGAGACTAATGCAGATGAACACCCCATGCTTCCCAGAAAAATAAAAATAACCTTTCAGTGAGTAATTCTTATTTTCTCAGTGTCAATTAGCTGTTCTAATATCTTGAAATATGATGAAATAAATCACTTTGTGTATCTGGAGGGGAAGTTTCTAACAACTTTTGTAAGCATCTAACACTTTATCTTACTTCTATTCACATGCTGGCCTAAGTAATACCACAAAGAAACCCACATGGTAATTAAGTACAATATATTTAATGAATTTTACCAATCTCTCTCATTTTGTGGAAACTGTTCAGTGACAATTTTTTTTGTTATCCTTGTAACAGTAAGATTTTTGTGTTCTTCTTTATAGTGTATTTTTGTTAACAGTTTTGTAGGTACTATTTGGTGAATTTTAAAATTAATTTTTCTGAAGAGAATGGGGTAAATTAATTCCTCAGAAAGGACAACCACTTGTTTAGATATCTAATCTATTTCTAATCTACAGTAGAGCAACACAGCAATTAAAATGAACTGGGCCAAATTCATTCCTGTGTGTAAATTCAAGTTACACCAGGATCCATCTGCTCCAGTCTGTTTGGCTTTGGCAAGGCTCCATTTCCACACAGTAACAAATGCAATACATGTCCAGGCATCAGAGGATAATAAAAGCTGATAGTAATCAAATGAAATGACTACCATAAGACTAGCAAAACAGGATATACAATACAAATTTCTCATGTTTTATAAGGTATGAAATTAAACACACTACAGCAAATGGAAAGTCATAATGGAAGCACTGGTAAAGAAACACCACCACTTACAGAAATCACTGCAAGGGTTGTAGGTTGAAAATGTTCTTATACTTTCTGTTTTTCCTAATCATAAATTAACTGTTGAAGATCTCTGCTTAACTAATGCTAGGAGGGGAATTTTCTAACAAAAACATTAAAAGGAAATATTTTCTTTGTTTTTCTTGGTAGTTCCCTCAGATATATTTATTCTAAGGGATCGATGAACTAGAGAGACAGCCCTAATTTGAGACTTGAAGAGCTTGTGGCAAGATCTGAGGGGTTTTGTAGTTTTTAATATGGATTTTTCCTTAATGTTATCCCAATTCCTTTCTTTAGTCAGCAAGATAGTGTTAGTCCCTCCTCCTCTCTCAAAAAGTTGAAATATGCTTTGCTACTTCACGGGGCTCTTTCCAGGGGAAAAAGGAACTGGCCTGCTCTATTTGCAAGAGTTTTATTAAGAGCTTAACACTTGCCTAAATATGATTTTTGATGGCAGGCTGCTCTCCAGGCTTAATGCACAGAGAAATAAAAGCCTGAGTATGTGATTTGTCTCCTCACAGCCAGAAAAGGCTGTAAAACATTCTTCCATAGAAGCCAATCAAGAAACACCAGGAGACACTGTGGGATAGGGAGTGGATGACCCTGGAGCTGGAGTGAGACCCACAGAATCTTGGTTCTTCTTCCTGATGTCTGATACTGCAAGAACAGGAATTATTGCCCTGCCCTCCACCAGTAATAAAGATAAGCTGGGATGGGGAGTGGAATTGATTGTGGCCATATGGCTTGTTGAGGCACAATGATTTCTTGGTGGAACTAGACCTGAGAAATAGCTCAGGGTCAAGTGGATAACTGGAGAAACACAAAGAGGGAATGGCTCATATCTCAAAGATATTCTGGAAATGGAGTCACTAGTCAGAGGTACTCATTGAAGCAGAAGGTGGTAACTGGGAGGTGAAAGTGTCAGAGAAACAAAGGAGATGTAATGGCATGGAGACTAAAGGCAAGATCACATGAAAATTATGCAAAGGGTTACTAACTGTACATCTTCAAAATGGGAATTTTTTCACAACAGTTCCTCCAGTTCTCACCAATTTTCTACTTAAAAATAATTGGGTTGAATTTATACTCTATCACTGCCTCCTCATTGTGTTTTTAAACAACATAGTATGATTACAAACAAACTCCTAAAAGATGCAGAAAGGGAACAAAAACATCCTATCTTAGATTATTATGAACCAACTTTTTTTTTTTGCAGTAATTCCTTTTTCATTCATTGGACAACTACACCTGTATTAGAAAACTAAATGGTGGCAGGGAAGTTCTCAGGAAATGTACTGTTAAAATATCCCTGACACATTTTGGCCTGTGCCAAGTAGGACTCATCTGACTGTGCCAGCAGTCCCCCGGCACGGTTCAGGTGGGAACACAGTTCCCTGCCTGCTAGGAATGATGTGGGTTATTTGGATCTAAATTCCCTCTTTTCTGTGGTAGGGTTCTATCATCCTAGACCATCTGACTGCAGCTTCACTCAATGGTTTCACATACATTTCGTTTCCAATAAAAACAGTAAGGGAAGACAAGAACAGATGCCACATGCAGAGAGTCCTGGCATTCTCCAGTCCATCGTCTGTCAGGAAACCAACACCTGACCATTTTCCTCCAGTTACTTCCTAATTTCAGCAGCAGGAAAACAAACACAATACAGAGCTCACACTCAAGTGTATTCTATCAACTGAACTGGCTTTGTAGTAATCCCTCCTGACTGCATGAGTGCCACTGTCCATATGCAGTGAGGTGCAAAACAACTGCACTGCACGCAATAATCAACACTTTAATGGGGGAGGGGGGGGGGGGAGAGAATAATAAAGACAAATAAATAATAAAACACAAAAAAATCTATTTGTTTGTCTCTATACTGTCTTTCAGTACAAAACAAAACCTTCCACTATTTCAAAATTATAGCATATATGGTAAGAATTATATCAGCACTACAATTTTTGCATAAACTTAACTGGGCACAGGGTTTATGTCAAGTATTAACATTGCATATACCATGCTAAAAGAACAGAACTAAAGGAACAAATACAGAATAAAAAACTACATCAGTAAGGCACACCCAGTCCCCAGCACACAGAGAAGCTCTTTCACTGACTGGCAGGGTTTCTGAGGTGCCAGATATAAACTGAGCAGCACATCTGCTTACTCTCAAAACACACACCAGAGAATGATCTTATCTGTCTTTAACAAAATTGAAATAGAAATGGGTCTCAGATAAATGATTGGTTCAGGATTTCATCCATTTGATTTTTAAACGCTTTGCCATTGGTGATGACCAAGAGTCTACATGGGCAGCTACTCCTTTGATCCCTTGAATGTGCCACTTATTTCAGTGCAACCACTCAGGGAGTAAAGTTGGTAAAATTTGACCTGGTCTAAAACTGCGTTAGCCCACTAACTGCAAAAGGTTACAGGAAAAAATTCACTTTTGTTTACCTTGGGGGGTATTTTGTTTTCATCATTTCATATCAGAGCATTTTCCCTAAATAAGTCCCAACTGTACAGGTTCTGTTTAGTGCTATGTGCAAAAGAGGATTTCCAGCATCTTGCCCCACTCAATAGCATTTTAGATTACCATACTCTGTATCAAAGCAAATGTTTTCAAAATATTCAAATTAATAATTAATGAAAAGTTTATGAACATAAGAAATATGTTTCTTTAAGCAGTATAGATGCATTTCCAGCTAAAAGAAAAGATGTTGTCCTTTAAATATTCTCATTCATATGGAAGACTGAGCTTATAAGTTATGAAACAAAGATAATATGTAAAATGACCTAAATGAAAGTCCAGTTATTCTGTGTATTTTCAACACATTTTTAGATCAACTGCATTTTAGGAATAAATACAAGTTAAAAGTGAAGTAAGACAAAACACATTTTATGTTGCCTTTGATCTTTAACTTGTAGCCTTATCTCCCAGGTCAGAGGGCACATTATTCAATTTCACCATATTTTGTGTAAAACCACTGTAGCGTTGAAGATGACTTTCAGTACAAATGTCATGGTACTTAAAGCTAAACTGGACTCTAGTTTTTTGAGCTTCTTAATTAAAATCACAGTTTGTAATGGTCTGACAATATTATCTTTATTCTTTCCAGTTGAGCAGCAGCAGAATTTTCACAGCATTTATTCAATCAAGCCTAGCAATGATTCTGTGGCTCACTCTTTCACTTCCTAAAACAGACAACAGGGTTCAGAGCCACTATGCTGTCACTCTGGGTAAATTTATTCCCTGTGTCAAAGGGAGTGAGCTGCGCTGGATGAAATCTAAACTGTTCGGGGAAACTGATGTTAAGAACTAATTCTGAGGAGTAAAAGAAGAGTGAAAAGAAAACCACCAGTTTTTCTTAAAAACAAAACCAAGAACTTCTAGGAATTCTCTACTACTTTTTGATATTATTATGCCAGATCCTGACAGAGTAATAAAATTACATTATTTAAATGACAGTCTGTTAAAGAATCTTTAATCTATGATGAGAACAAATGTACCAATTCTACTTTAATTCAGTAAGGAAAATCACCACATGCTGAACAGTAGCTATCAGACTATAAAAGCCCAAAAACATTGCATTTGGAAGATTTTTCAGATTTGAAGCTGATACCTCTTTGTGTTACTTGTAATAATTATCATATATCATTTAACTATTAAAGCCAGTTAGTAGTGGATTATACCCCAAGCATACTCTTTTCACTAAAGCTCTTCCTTCTTTTTGCACTATCATTATTTTCTTACCATTTCATTCAGTTTCTTTTGTAAAGTGTATTTTGAAATCTGTAAAACAACAGAGAGTTATTCATTAAATGGTACTTACATTTTTTCTGACAACAACCTGCACAATTAAGTATTGTTATACCAAGGATTTAATTGCATTTGTTATTAATGCATCCAATACAGTAATGGTGGTTTTGAATTACTGATAGCACAATTTCATGTATTATTAGATTCACTTCATAATGTTACTTCAATATTTAAATTATGCAAAACCACTTTACACTGATTTGTTACTAGAGGAGTTTTGAAAAAGTGCATAAATCCTTGTGTTTTCTGACAGGCATCATAAAAATAATATGCAGAGGGGCCACAGTCTGTACACTAGACCCTTAGAAATAAATAGAGAAGATAAAGATAGAAATGAAAGTATTCCCTCAATTCCTACAGGAATATAAGTGTGTTCCCTGCTGGAAAAAAAACAACAAAAATATCTTAGTAGGTATTCTAAATGGTAGCATTAAAGATATAATGTAACAATCTCACATGCTTTAATAATATAAGGCTGCTACTGGAAGATATTAACACTACTTAATACCCCACTGACAGAGTACTTTGATTTGCATACAAAAAAAATAAAAAACCCAGAATATTGTCAAAGAACCCAGAGTGTACAAATGTTATACAGAAAATACTATTTCTAGGAAAAAACCTAGAGAAAAATAATTTTAAGGTAGGGGTCTGACTCTACAGAGAAGACTACAGAGCTGAATAAAAAATTCTTCACTCTTGTATTAGGCTCATTTCCAAACAATCTCCCTGGGAGCACATGTCCATTGTGACCTCCTGCTTCCTCAAGCAACAGCAGAATTTCCTAGATCGGAGCTGTACTGTGACACAAATGCTTGATCTGTGAACATTCAACATTTAAGACTGGTTTTTTTGTTTTTTTTTTTTTTTTATTTGTGGTTTGTCTTACAGAAGAAAGGCCAGTAGGATCTTTCATTACTCTTGCTGTCCACATATTATGTTCAGCAGACCATGGAGGGATGGATATTCTGCATCATCTGTGCTATGCCAAGGTTTGAGCAAGGCAACAAAATCCTTACAGCTATTGCTGAGAAGGCCAGCCAAAGAAATCAATTTCTTTTGCTCCTAAAATACATTCAGTGTTAAGTAAGTGAAAAAAAACCAGTCTGCTACCAAGTAAATGCATTCCATTATAAGAGAATGTTAATAAGAACCAACAAAATCATAGTAATAACCCATTATAGCCATTTTGTTTTCAACAGAATTATTATTCTGCTCAGTTTTGTGTAGAAAAATAATTCCTTCCTGGTAACACCTGAAATCTGGCAATGCATTACAATGCTACTGATCCATTTGCAATATATTTGTCTTGGCCTTAAGCCATGGATCAAGTGTAAGTACAGAAACCTCCCAGTAAAACAGAGGAAACCACTGAAAAACACAGGGAGCGCTGCAAGGTGGAAGCCCAGGGTGAATACTTAGTTCTGTTTAGGAGTCCAAAACCAGGGATTCCACACAGGTGTGAAGTAAGAGAACAAGAATGTGAAGGAAGAGGAAGACTGTGGAAATGAAAAGAAAGCACATTTCACACATTGTTTGGACTTTTGAGTCTTCTTCTGGAGGAAAAGAACATTAGCTGGAAGGTTCACTCAAAGTAGTAGTGTCACTACTCAAAGTAGTAGTGACACAGTGTCACTACTCAAAGTAGTAGTGACACTGAAGACACTGAAGTAGTGACATTGCAGTGTCACTTCAGTAGTGACACAGAAGTTTCTGTGTTTTGTAACACAGAAACTCAGTGTTACAAAGTGAGGTGCCCTAGGAAGATTAAACAATAAGGCCTTAAGGATCCTCGTAAAACCAACTATTTTCTTACTAGTAAAAAACTAAAGCCAAAACACTTGCATTCAAAGAAATGTTATTTTACAAAAGCAATAGTTTACCTGTAAGGCTTTTAATGTTTCTTTCAGTCCATCAATTTCTTTTTCTTTTGTTTCTACAGCAAGTTGGTATTTTCCCTTTCAACAAAAGCCGTACTTCAGGATTTGGGCAGAGTAAATGCATTTACAATAAGAATTTATCAAAAAGAATGTTACAAAAATAAAGTGTTTCTCCACTACGACAAAAAAATTCATTGGTGAATAATTCAGCTACATAATTTTAAAATGCAGATAAATATTCTATAAAAAGAAAAGTGAAAACACAATAGAGTATTTTCACCACTTCTGACTCTATTCATCAAGTCTTAAAATTGGCTGTTCTGGAAGAGACAAGACTAACAAAGGCAGAACTAATACATTACTTAGAACGAAGATAGTAAATTTTAAAACAAAAGGTATCAGGTAAATCCATTTTTTATCTGCAGGATATTCAGAGAAACAACCTGCTTATTTTTCCCAGTCCACAAAGAGTGAACTGTAACCTGATATTGCTAGAGTCACTAAATACGTGCCAGCACATTTAATATGTGTATATTCATATGTGTGTGTGTGAATGCATACATAGACAAACATATAGAATTTGCTCATGAGAGAGCCAAAGGACTCCTGTAGAATTAAATCTGATAAAAATCACTGGCTGCAGCCAATCCAATGCAGAGCAGATTCTAAATACCAGCGAATATGCCAGAAAACACAAATACATCCATTCAACCACCCCTGCATGTGCCAGTCATTTCCAATATAGTGCTGACTGCGCAATCCTCCAAGACCACCCTGATCACTCATAGTACATGTCACCTAAATTGGTGCAAAAATTGTTTTTTCAACTCTGTCCTGAGCTTAATTTACTCTTTCAGTTACTTTGGTATAAAGTACTGAAAGTACTATTCAATTTGATGGAAATAGAAGTAAAAATTAATCCACATAAAATTTAATTCTGAATCTCTCATTGAAAATAAAAATTAGAGAGTAATAAGTGGGTACATGTGGACAAATGAATTGTCTTAACAAGAAAAAATTCTAAACTCCCAATCAAGAAAATTACTCAACCAGAAAATATGAAACAAATAACAATAAATAACAATGCAGCAAGCAATAAAGTTTATTTTTTATATACTTTCAAGCCATTTGACCAGTTTGCAAATTTCTATGTCAGTTTTTATGCCAAATCCAGCATATTCATCTGCTCTAAACCACTGGAAAATTTAAATGAAATAATAGAGGCAGACATCCACTGACTTCACTGCTTAAAACAGGTTCATTGTACACCAAATGTGAATCCTTCATTCAGAGGTGGAATTGGGCATTCAGCCCAGTTATGTAGCTAACAAAATCCACATAAATTCAGGCTAAAATGTATCTTATTTCAGTTTAGGTCAAGTACCTTTGGAAATCTTTAGTTCAGCTAAATCAATAAAATCCCTATTAAGATCTGATTTCTCTAAGTCAGCTAGAAATGTTATTTTTCAGCACTACTTGTAAAGGCCAATTATCCCAATTTATCCCAACCCTCTAGAATAAAGGAAATTTTGTATAAATGCAATATGGAACTATCAAAGAACACTCTTTCCTCAACTGATTTTTAGCATAAGCAGTGACACTTCACAAGTTCTACAGACTATAAAAAAAAAAAAAAAACAAAACAGAAATACAAAAATTATAAAACATTTCTTTTGCAAATGCCATAGCAAAAAAACATAATGTAATTGCAACAGACTTAGTTTATACTTAGGATATGTGTGGTATGTTTTACACCATTATCATTTGCTTATGCTCTTCTTTGGATGACAAACAACAAATAATTGTAGAGTACCTTTTCTTCCTCCATGGCAAACATCCTTGCCTGTAACTTGGTTGTCAGTCACATGAAAAAAAAACCAAACAAAAATCAGACAGCACACAGCAATAATTTTATTCATGCAATTCAACAAGACAATACAGTTATATTAACCTGCATAGTGTAATTCCTGGGATTTTCCACTTATAGGAACTGTAGAACTCTACAGTTCTACAAGGAGAAGTTTGTGAATCTCAAATTATTTTTTCAAGGCAGAAACCTAATAGCTTGTCAGTTTCTTTTTTGTGTGACAAGATTGTGATGCAGCATTAATGACAAATTCTTCATCACCATGGGCAACAGTTTCAGCTCCTATCAATGTTCTCTGCAAGGTCTCTCAGCTCCTGTGTTTGCTCACTGTAATATGGAGACTAAAACACAAGAGTGAAACACACTGTTGAGCAGGGTAATTTGTGTGGCAGATCTTTTACCATGGTTTATGAATCAGGCCTTGCAGAGGTCATGCTAAATTAGAGGGGGAAAAAACCAAACAAAGCAAAACAGAATAAGGAAAGTGTTAGAAGAAGCATTATCTTCTCTAGGAGGTTTTGGAAATATAAAAATGAAAAATGCCAGGAGGAGGGGCATCTGGAAAGAACTGCCAAAATACAAGCATAATGGTGGGGCCAGAAGAAAGGACATGATTTTTTTTTTTTTTTGAGCTGTATAGTCTAACATTTCATATGCAATAGAAAAATATTTTCATACCAACTGATAACTTGCTATGATTCCACTGTATTTTAAAATCCCACAGGCAAAGCCAAAGGCTTTCTTTTGTTACCTGTTTTTTAAAAGCTGCCATAGCTTCTTTGTTTTGTTGCTGCAGCATGTCGGTCTGATGCTGCAGAGTTTCCTGCTCATGTGAAACAACAACAGTGTGAGTAAAGTATTATCTTAGAGCAAATTATATATAATTTATTTCAAGAAAAGGCTGACCTATTGTGATATTTATTTAACAATAAATATGTAAAATATTTATATAAAAATAAATATATATTTATTGTTAAATATTTCTAGAATTACACAACTGACTAAAAAACCCTGAAGACTAAAAAACATGCATTTTTTAACTGGTAATTGTCCTTTTGGTAGCAGCTTCTCTTTCATTCTTAACAGGTAACAATTGTCCCCTCTGGAATACAGACCTTTTACTAGGATTTCTGTAAGCAACTCCTACCCATCCCATCAGCCTGCAGAAACAATCCACATCCACTGCCAGCTCAAGACAGAACCTTGATACTGGTCTAGGTAGTTACAACACAATTTTAGTACCCATTAAAAATAGAATCCTATTGAAACCTAACTACCTGGTATTCTGTTTATAGTTAGATTTTACTCATTTAACAAGCTACCTGAAAGAGCTGAAGGAAGCCAGGAATAACTAAGTGTAAGGAAATAGTATAAGATTTTTATCACCCTCCAGCCTGGCTTTACTCTCATCCATAAAAACAAGAAAATGAGTGAAGATGTACTTTTTTTGTATAATTATTTTGTATTATTATTTCATATTATAATCTCATAGGCTAATACTACACTCTACAAGATGGAAATGTCCAACATCTTTAAGCATCATGCTTCTCTGTAAGATACTTCACCTTTACCATGGAAGGTATGCCTGGAAAACCAGGTTTTTTCAGTTCTAAACACTGAAATATTAGGTAAAAGTAGTTAAGAGGCTCTGTCCTTGAACAGCTATCTCAAAATATAAATGAGTGTTTAGCTTAGAAATATGAGTGTGTAGCAGGAAACAATCCACTAATGACTGCACAAAAATAAATATAAATTGAGACTATTAAAAAGAATGAATGGGAGAAAAAAATTTGAAAATCTGTTTCACACACAAGGAGTCAAATTTCTTCTTCTGCCTTAATAAAAACTGAGAGTTTTTAAACATAAAGTCCCTTATAAAATTGCTGTTTTCTCCAGCAAGCTGGTGTTGCTTTCACATTGGACAAGCCAGAACTGTTGCCTTTTGATAGAGACAAGAATCCATGGAGATAAGGTGTTCCATATCCATTTACTTAACTCATCATGAGTAGAGGAAGTTTTGTTTTGTGTGTAACTAACAATGCACAGTACATAAATGAATATTCAGAAGCACATAGAAGTCCTGAGAAATGTTTTCCTGAGGTTGTCCCTCAGCCCTGTGTCCAAGGACAGGTTCTCCAGGGGGTGACAGGCATGTGAAGTAGCAAGGCAGAAAAGTCCTGCAGGCACAAAAAAATCAACTACTCCCACTGCAGTAGTCCTGCTCACCACAGGAATAAAATTCTATATCCACAGCACTGCCAAATTAAGATGGCACTACAAAATACAGGAATTCAAGACAATATCATGGAATAAATTATGTAGGTATAAGTCTGGTTTCATTAAACAATCATTCTTTATATAACTTTATCATAGATGTAATGGAAATAAACCCCAATGCTAAACTCTTTATAACATAGTACTTTCTTGTACTGTATATTCAAGGGAGGTATTTTATTTTCAAAAAGACAGGGCAGTGTCTACAAATATTCATTTTCTAACAGGCCTCACACACAGACTATCAGATAAAATAAAATTATTCTATTATCAGATAAAATGATTCTATTATCTCTGTCAGAAATTTTCCACATATACCATGTATGTATGATGCAGTAAGACTGAAGAAAAAAGCAGAGTTTTTTTAAATATGAAAACAATCAGCTTTGCTATTGTAATATTATAATGGATGAGTACACCCACTAGATTTAAAGGAAGTTATTCTCCAGTTATTCTGTTTTCCCTGCTTGAGTGTATTTTTTTCAAGAGCAGCCACGGTATATTTATAAAATGTAGACAAGTTGTAATATTGTAATATGACTTAGCTGAAATAAGGTCTTCATTTCAAACTAGTTAGCTAAATTTAAGGTAAAATAAAATTAATGACAGAAATGTTGACTAGAAGGGAAGTCCATGAAGGAAATGGTAAAACCTTTGATAAACCAGAGGAAGGAGTCTACTTATGGAACTTCTGCTGTGGTCAGTATGATTCGGCATTCAGAAACAATCAGGTCACAAGTTCAATTTAAATGTCATACTTAGAATTTTCATCTTACTGGAGTCTCCAGGATTGGAAATTTGTATTAGCTTGTTCCTTTGAAGTTCCAGAAAATTTGCTCACATGAAGCTCCCAAAATCTACCACTCATTGATCAGCTTTGCCATGTGCCAATGTTAAGTGCAAAGTACAGGAACAGAGGTCACCTCACTACCTGTAAGTCCCATCCTTTTATGAGTGGTAAATTAAATTGCTGTTAAGGTCTTAGAATGGGTGAAAATCCTCCCTTTTGAACCCAGAATATTAAGCACTGCAAAACTAGGTTAAGAAAAGCAAAGAAGGGTTACAAATTGAAAGCACTCTTGCTTTTACAAATATAAAATGTTTCCTGTTTCTGTGTGCACATATATATCTTTCAAGAAAGAAAAGCACAAAGTTAGGATTATTAATTTAAGATGGTTAGGATGAACTCCAAGATGAAATAGCTTTCCTTTACAACTAAGATGTTAAATATCCCAAGATCAAGGATAGAGCTGAAATTATTGTTTTTTCTGGGGTTGTAAAATATACGGAGTGAAGCCTTTTATCTTGTGCCCTAGTGACAGGGGTCATTGGTTTGATTGTATTAAAGAAGGGAATGCATTTCCTAGCAAAGCATAACCTCAGGAGCCCTAACTCTGAGAAGAATGTTGCACTTATGTTGCTGAATGCTTCAACCTCAACATTGAAAAGCTGACAGACTACTTCTGAGTATGGATAACATACAAGTTCATGTTCAAAATAACTTTTTGGGAAAATCTCCACTTCCAAAAGATTGCAAGTGGAGCTGTTTACTGCACTGATATTTGCACTTGCCAAAGTCAAGCATAATACAGAGAAGCTGCCACACAGCTTCCCCCACACTGACACGCCAGCGTGCCTCAGATTCAGCTAAATGTCTTCCTGCTTCAGTATTTCCATCTCTTTTGACTGAAGATTGCCAAGTCATGCCAAATACTATTATATTTTCTTGTTAAAAACATTGCTAAGCTGGGCACAATCCAAACCAAAATAAAAGCTACAGATGTTCATGACTAAATAATAAGCTACTGGCTAGAACATTCTACTATTGAAATAAAAATAGCTCTAAAAAGAGGAATTGTAACAAATCACAATTTATATTAACACATTAAAATTAAATCTCAGCAGGTAAAACACTACGAGCACACAGGAAATTTACCTTCTGCCATTCAAGTTCCTGTTTCTCAATAACAATTTTGTTTATTTGGTCTTCATAATTATCTTCTGTTTCCTAGTTGAAAACAAACATTAAGAAAAAGTCAAAACACTGAAATGAAGTCCAGTGAGATGAAAAAGTGCTTCAAGAATCCATTGTAGTCAATGACACAGATAATCATAATTAATGACTCAGAATCTTTGGGGCATCTTAAATATTCAGCTCAAAGCATTTGAATCTTTATTCTATGTGAGATCTGCTAGGACATCTGAAAATTTTTGTCAGTGGTTACTTCTGTTATTATCGAAAAAGTGAAATATTTATCAGTATCTTCTGTGCCAAGAAACCTTCTGACCTACCAAAAGAAACTGAAACAGAATCATGGGTAATCAACACATTTCTGATAAGATGAGCTACCAGAAAATCTGAGAAGACCATTACTTAAGTCCAAAGTTTCCCCCCATGATCCACAGGAAGGTGTTACAGATCCTGTTCTTGCAGAAGCACTTTGTCAAGAATCAAACTATTACTTTTGATAACAAATGAAAGTTACCTTCTGATAATCACAGTTGTTAAATACTTAGGTAAATTTTCCTGAAACACTCTGCTATTAAAAGTTAATTTTTGCCAACAGGAATCTGTGGCTGATATTCAACAGGAATCAGCTTCCCTTTGGAGTCCAATTTTTATGAGCACTGACCTTCCTTCACAAATCCAGTACTCAAAAAAAAGGAAGGACAAAAGGGTTCCCTATGAACAGTCACAACTTCCTGCAAGAACAATATTCAGGGTTTTGATGCATGTCATAAGCAACTCAGTACTGTCCTGTTTTTGCACATAGTCAAAATAATTAATGTAGCTCTCCAAGGACCTGGAGAGCTGTGCTAGTGTGCCACTGAGCTTCAAAAGGCTGCTTCCCTGCCTTTGCTCTGCACACTGATGGCCAGCTTGGGAAAGCCATCACTTTAAAGTAAGCCTGACTTCTCTTTGATGAATCCTTGCACTAATAATATTTACTGAGGTCCAGCAAGGGCCAAGCTCACTGTATGTGGGTAAAAGAATACTCCCAAAACTTGAATTGTGTATTTGATATATTATGTGCAAATTTTATGCTGTTTTAAAGTTCAACTTCACTATAGTATAAATCTCACCATCTTAATTGTCAGAAAAATTTAAGTACTCTTGAAGTGACTCACACATCAAAAATTGGTTATAACCTTTAGGGAACAGTCACAACTTGGGGAAAAAAAGGCCATGGATCTCTCTAATAAAAAATAAAAGAAGGGCTCAAAAGGTTCATGTGCCTTTGAGCATGAAAGGCACATGAACCTGGAGTTTAAGTACAGGAGTTTAAGTACAATTCTACTGGAGTTTAAGTACAATTCTACTGAATTGCAATACCATGAACAACTATTATTTGCCATGAGTCTAAAAAGATCCCACCTCTGGATGAAGCAACACCTTTCCTGACACACTGAAAGAACAAATGGAGGCTCCTTCTCCTTCCCAAGTGAAGAAGAGAACACAAAAGTTTTTGGCTATAAAATATAATGCAATTCTTTCTGAAGCCCAATATGAATAAGGGTTCCAAGATTCTGATTCAAGGATATTTACAACAATGGATGCAAAACAGTTTTGAAGATTTTGCAACCCTTTCTCACTTACTATAATATTTGATTCATAGTCAAACTACTTATCAATAGAAACAAAAGAGCAAATATGTCCCAAGAGATTCAAAAGTTTTTTGACATTGACACCTTTTACAGGGTTTTAGGGTCAAAACTGACTTTCTTGATTAGCAGACAGTTTACAGGCACACAAGTGTAGAGAAGCACACTTCTTTCCACAGGAGGCTACTCCCAAGCATTTCAAGATTCTTGCAGAGATTCTGAATATATGCCTCAGCTCTCATGTGAATTTTACATATAAAATACTGAGTAGGCATTTAAAACTAAAATTTGGCTCACAGAGAACCAGAGACAAGTTCTTTAGCTTTTACTCTCTGATATATACTGGCAGAATACAGATGGAGAAGACAACTAAAGATTTCATACGACTTAACAGTCCTGCATAGTTGCAATGATTTTTTTTTCTGGTACTATTCTATAAGTACTGAAGGAAAATACATCCCCCTAATTTCCCTTGAGTGATAATACAAATGAGATTGTCTTGAGGCTTTTAAAAAGGTGTGATCTTCAATCCTTCCTGTTATTAAGCAACAAATGCTATGAAAATGATACATTATTAGCTAAAGTCTTTCTCAAAGTGATAAGAAAACGGCCTTAAATTCCATTTTAAGTGAGCCCTTTGCTGTGAATACTTAAGAGGATAAGAAGCAAAGTTCTAAGTGAACAACACTCCTCCAACTTACTGCCAAATTATAAAGGTGTATCTGGAAACTATCAAAAATGTGCATGTATGTACCTATGGCTGAGAGAATAAACATCATAAATACTTAATCTGAGAATGACAATTACATGATAATGTTCTCACATGAAATCACCAACAGTTATAAACCTTATCCATCATTTTTACATCTTCCAAAGGACATTTATAGTTTACCCATTTTGAATTGAAAGCTTCTAAAACTTGTGTGAAGCACTTTTTTTTTTAAGAAGTTCTATCAGCTTTTTAATAAGACAAAAATGTTTTTGTTATACTTAGGAGAACAATATTGTATATAACTCTGATGAGGGATCAAAAACCCACCAAACCTTAAAAGTGTTCATTTTTTATTAGATGCCTTAGGACTACATGGATTTAAGTGTTTTTATAAAAAAAGACTACCATAACAATAAAAGAGGAGTAATTTGATGGTTTATTTACTCGTTATAACCTTTAGAAAGTGTCAAGCCTTCTTTAAAGTGTTTGCTTCAGGCTGTAGTTTTACAAGATGGGCTGTGGATTGGTCAAGCCCCCTCGATTCTTGACCCTGAACAGATTTAGGAACAGAGTACAGCTGGCTCATGTCCAAGCAGCCAAAACTGCTGCTAGGTACTTTTATTATCTTTTTAAAACTTACAGTCTCCCTCCTACAAAATTGCACATCCAATTTTCATGCAGGTCAAACAGTACTCACAGAAACTACCATTTCTGATTGTTTCATACTATAATTAGAAATTCCTTCATGAACGAAGCAGACCAGTACAATTTTTAGTAGATCTCATGGATATTGTTCGTAAGCTTTGTTTCCAGGACAAATGTTAAGAGGAGAGAAGACATTTATAGCAGCATTATTCTACCTTTAGTTTCTGATAAAACATTGTTGGATTTTCATAGTTATGACAGTTAACAAAAAATAATAGCAACCTACATTTGGCATCTATTCTCCAAAACTTGCCATTTTCAGATGCAGAGACACAAAAACTTGTACCAACCACTATTTTTCCTTTGTAAATTTCATTGGTCTGTCCTTGACTCCACTGCATAGGTTACACTCACTCTATATTTGATCTCTTCTATCAAAATATATTCCTGAAAGAGTCTGCACTTAGAACACTCTCCAACTGCAAGAAATCAGTTCCTAATCAAAAGCCAGGTTATTCACAAAACAGAGAAATTATGATCTAACACACTGCTTGCTGACTCAAACAACAATATCAAGGATATCAGAATCACGAGATCTGAAATTCAGTGCTGTTTATTCTCTTAAATGCACATACTTACTTTTTTTCCCAATACCCAGCTGTCCTTGTGTCTGTCATTTTACTAAAAAAAAACCCCCTAATTTACACTTAGGTATGAAATCCAGTTACAAGGCTGTTAGGAAGAAAAGGCACTCAGTTGACTACAGAGCAAGACTGACAGACATGGAAGTAAGTGAAGAGATATCCAGCACAAAAGGATCAGTGGTCAGTGCTGGATGAGTGGGAAAGCTAAACTGGAAAAAACAGAAGACACTAACTACTGGAGTGTGAAGTAATCCCTGTGGGGCAGGGGAAAGAGAAATACAATTTTTTGTGGCTTTTAATTACTTACATATTCATATTATGTCAATTCCTATTGAGAACAAAGACTCTGAGAATAGTTAAGGGAACAAAGTGAAGCTGCATCAAGTATAATCATTTAAGCAATTCATCTTTAGAACAAACTTGCACAGCTATCAAGGACTGGGATTTCCTCTGGAAGATGAAACAGATGAACAGTCCCTTACTCTGAGCAACTCTTCTAAACAATTTTTGAGAGTTTACCTACAAATACATTGAGTAAGGATTAGAACAAATCTTTCAAAATATTTTCATATTTAAGAGTTTGCTTTTTATTAGCTTCACTCAGATAATTTCATTGACAAATTTATTTTTATTAATCTGAATTTGTATTGCAGCTTAACCAACCATTCCAAGAACTTTATTGAACTCAAAATACACAATAGGTCCTGTCCCAAAGAGTTTCCTGTTGAAGTGACAAGCAAGACCAAGAACAGGAAGAAAAACAGAAGCAAATAGAGGTAAAATAATCTCATCTGAGGCCAAACCAGAGGTCAAAGACAAATCTGAGAGTAAAATCCACGGCACTGGCTCTAGTGCCTCCCTCAGGTAATCAGTCCACTGAATCTCACAAGCAACTTGAGAACGAAGTGGAAGAAATAGTAAGAAGCCTGCGGAATTTTCTCTTTTACTCCACTTTCTGATGGAGCAGATGACACAGTTTTTGTGTTTCGTTTGTGGGCATGGAAAAATTAGCATGTAAGTGCAAGAAAAGCACTCTAATTCTCTGAGTTATCCCTGTATTTTGGTTTATACACTACCTTTCTCTCAGGGCTGATTAAAAATTTACAGAATAAGCTCCGGTTGACTGAATTTGTAAGAAATTCATAGCTAAAATGGGGAGAGGGTTTTTTAGGGGTATTTTAAAGCAAAAGCATCCATAAAAAATTCTCCTTTAAAAGATAAAAATGAATGCCACTAGGCATAAGCCACATTACTCAATGACTCTTGCATCACCAGAATACCTATGTTTTATATTCCAAACTTCAAACATACTAAGCAAGCAGCCCTGAACTATGAAAACCAATCAAAAATGCACTCAAGGACACTCCCAAGATTTCAATTTGGCTGTCTGTAAAATGCTTACTTTTTTTACCTAAATTTCTGACTAAACAGGTAAGTATATACATATGAATATATTTTTTAGGGTAAAGAAAAGCAAAGCTATTTTAGAAACTTCGGACCATGTCTTAACTGTGCAATTGGCTCTTAGCATTTGCATCAATTTGAAGCTAAAAACAATTTCAAGGCACAAAATTACCCTTCTGAGATTACTTTTACAAAATCACAGCCACAAACTCTTGTAGTATAGCAGACACAAAGCAGGCATAAAAGCCCAAAGGAAAATGCCAAGAGATTAAATCCTATGGCACTCCATGAACACTTTAGGCTTTGACCAAGTGCATTAAAAGTGCAACATTCAGTTAGCCATGTAAATTCAGCTAAGCAGTCTTATAAAGAAAAGGATACTCTGATCATTGTAAAAATTATATTATTATAACTATTATTAGATATAATAATATATCTAATAATAAAGTTAAATTATTCAGTCTTTACTTTTAATACTAAAATAGTTTGACTAGACTAAACACTACCATTGTAACACAGGTCTGGGGATCACACTGTGGGGGCTTTAACAGTACTACACCAAGAAAGTAGCTTCATGCAGCCCTTCTCTCTTCCTTTTTTTTCTTTTTAATGGCAGTCATTCTTTTGTTTATGGCTTTTAAAGAGAGGATTATAGCATTTCACTTAGATCAAAATAAGCATAAATCAAGCATGTCATCAATACTAATATTTTAAAAGTAATAATACACATCTTTTGAACAGGTCAAATTCATCAGATAAAGAAAAATGCCCTTTAGGTCTTTCAATACACATAACAGTTCAGAAACCCTAAGGGGAGAAATAGACAGAAATGTTTACACACACACAACTGAAAAAGTAACCACAGAAAAATACAAGCGACAAATTAATCACAAGAAAAAAATAGCTGCCTTTACCAGCGCACAAGCAATTTTACCTTGGTAATACTACAAGATCATTTCAAAAACAAAACACTCCCACCCCTAATACTCAATACACTTATTGTAGGGGTCTAGCTCCATAGGTTAGCAATGTAAAAGTGGTGAAATAAAGTGTTTTTAATATAGCTCTTTCCCCACAGAAGTAATTCTAAAAAACACAAGCAAAGAGCCAAAATCACCACTTTTCTGGCAAATGGCAAATCAATTATGAAACGAGAAAGATTTGGGGACTTGGAAAACCACTTGGATTCTTTCTTTTCATTTTGTATCAAAGACTGCTCTTAAAGAGAAGAATGATAATGAAGGACAATAATTTAATGCAGCTTTTCTCAGTGGCCTGATAATCAACTCATGTTGTTACAGAAAAAACCAAATTCATTCCCATACAACCCTGTCGCCTTTGTGCTGTCTACAGGGAAGTCTCTTATACACCCAATACCTAAACCCATTATGTTTTTAAACTAAACCCTGATTGGTGAATCACTTAAAATACGACATGAAGTCTAGCCACACTTATGCAGCATTTTCTATGATTACCTACAGAGAGACAGAAATAAGGCAAGGAAAGACCAAACCCAATATAAACAAATTTACCCTTCTTATACGCAGCTCTTCTATTGCCTCCAATAAACTTGTTTTAAAGTGTAACAGTCGAATGGAAAGTAAAGTCTCTGATGGACTTGGAAGAGTAGATTCAACTGCCTGTGCTTTAAAGTCTTCATCCATTCTTTGAGCTCCTTTCTGCAAAATAAAGACCAGCATTTCCTCCCCAGTTTATCTGTAAGAGAACACTCAAATTGCAAAAGTTTCAAATATGGAGGCTGAATATTTTTGCCAAGAGTAAAACTACTACTTATAGATACTATGTAATTAAGAACATTTTTATTTTAAAGTAATGTGCACTACTGTAGAAAAAAAGCAACCAGATTTATCAGTAATTCACAATATTCCTTTGCTTCTCCTCTGTATTTCTTGGCTTGGTTTTAGTTTTAAGCAAAAACTTTGATGAGGAGACAGAAGTAGTAGAGTTTTTTCCCAGAGTTACTGCCCTGCACTGACATGAAGGTGCTGCAACACACACATCATGCCATGAAAAAGTTGCTGCCTACCTTCAAGATGTCAAAGATCACAACAGGCCCAATTTTAAAGGAGATCTTTGGTCTGAAATCAGGGACTTAAGGTAATGCTTGCAGTCTCTGCCCCTGAATTTTATCAAGAAGTCTTCCTCTCTCTCTTCCTACAAATCCTATATCAAAATGTACTCTGAGCCAGCTGCATCAACTGCTGTCAAGCAAGGAGTTACACAGGAGCCCCAGGTGTCTCTGTAAGGACAAAGCAAGTTTGTTAGAGACGCCAGAGGTGACCACAAGACTCAGCATTTATTCAGAAAAATGTAACAACTGCAGGTATTTCCCCTCCTTTTCCCAGACCATATGTTTTAATCCTTGAGACTGAATTTTCAGCAGCACACTAGAACACCCGATGCTATCCCTGCCAGACACACCCCCTTGTGTTTCTGCACTAAGAATTACGGAGGCAGGGGCAGAGTACAGGAGTTATGACTGACCTGGCTGCTGCCACAGAACCCTTAGGAAGGAATTCCTGCAGGAAGAGCAGAGACCTGGTCTGTATCATGGGGCCATAACAACTACAAATCAGGGCTCAGCACTTTTTCTTCTGTTGTCTAAATAAAACTGTAACATAGATCACCTTTAAGCTGCTTGGTCATGGATAATAGATTGACTCCTTGTTTAGCTGCCCCACCACAAAAGTTACTCTGTGAGTAAAGCAATGGTTTTGCTAACACCAAAACAATCAGGCTCATTTTTGTCTTTCAT
>JAYDZK010000268.1:2314362-2333190 GCA_034509185.1 Euphonia xanthogaster
TTCATTTACAAACAATTATGCTCTTCTTAAAAATAGGACATCAAGGTGGACTCTTTAAAAAGACTTAAAACCAGAAGATAATAAAAACCTGCTATTTTTATTTCTGCAGTCAGATGATATTAAATCAAAAATCATTTGAACGAGGGATGAGGCAGACTTATGGCTTTTGGAAACAGGGATTTTTATGATTTTTTTAAAATTTTACAGTAAATCAGGTACCATTGTCAATGCAAAGTTCTTATTTTAAAGGACTGATTTAACTAATTTTATTATTAATATTGTTTTATACTCATGTTCTATAGAACCATCTTTTATTCATACATTATATAAGCACACACAGTGTAAGAACATTGGCCCAAGTTGTGTAAAAGGTCTTTCTACCTCACTGTCTCGTCAATAACGAACAAAAATCCAGTCAAAACTCTCTTGCTTTTTCTCCTGTAAGAGTCAAGTACAAGTGACCAGCAGTGTGCAATTTGTGCTGGGACAATACCTTTGCAGACCAGACTGTTTCTTCAAGGCTTTTCTGGAGAACATTCTCCAGCCTTTTACTGGTGCATTAATACTACTTTGCTGCACCTACTCTCAAAAAGTAGGTGTATTTGCCTTTTCCATGTTCTTCCCTATATATTGAGTTTTATATTTTTATCAGCTTACCTTAACTACACAGGACTAACTCATCCAGAGGGCTCACGACAGAAATTCTGAAACAGACATGGTATAAAATACAAAGTAAAGAAAGCAAAGGTGATGTTGTTTGCCACTCTAGCAGCTGAAGACTTAAAATAACAGATGTATACTCCATATAAGAGATGTCCTACAATTCAGCACATCTTATTCAAGGAAAAGTTTTGTGAACAGGCTCGTGCTTCTTGTTTTCCAAAGATAAAACAGCCCTAGTCACATCAAACTGTCCTTATCTCTGGTACTAGCAGTTTCTGGCCTAAAATGAATGGCCTTTGTTTAACTTTTAGATAAGTGTCAAGATTTTAAGTGTGGAAGCTGTACACTTGTTCTAAAGTTACCTTTCTCAAAGCCTAGGAAAGTATCATATCCTTTTGGGGTGGGAGACCGACACTTAAGAGAGCAAAAGAATTGCCCTTAAAAAGCTGCTTTGGAATCTTTGCTGACAGAAGATTCTGAAACAAGCTGCTGAAACAGATTGTTCCTGCAATCTGAAACAATCTGCTGGATGACATAATGCTTTTCAAAGCTTCAGATTTTAATAGAATTGTGGGAAAAGCATTAAACAAAGAACTCTCAGCTGCTAGAACCCTCATATTTTCTTTGTCAAGAAGCAATGGGCCTTGGTTGGCTGCTTTGCTTTTCCTGATGCCTTAGAAGGTTTTAAGCGGATTTGTCACTTTTTTCTTTTTTTCCTCCACATTTCCAGGTCTATTTCAACATGTGAATTAAAAAAACAAACAAAAAAAAACCAACACCCACAAAAAGCAGGAAAGCTGAACAACACATTCCTGAGAAGAGCAAACTGATGACCCAGAAAGCATATGGGAAAGTCCCTCTGAGAGCCCTTTTTTATTCAACCTGCAATACTTCATGTTGATGTGATAACAGGGGTTCCAAGAAATTATTGCACGACTCAAAATCAGCTTCTGTGATCATAATGCAGTAAAGATTACTCCCCATCAAATACAGAGCTATAGCAAATGTAATTGAAGGGTGAAGTTTTAAAGAATTTTGTCAGTTGCTGCAAAGTCTGAGTTAGCTGCCTGTTGAATTCTGGATGAAATTTAAAAGACTGGAGCTGCTTGCCCAAGTACTACGTTGCTTGGGATCTGCATTTTTGCCCCCACTACAAGAGGTTGCCTTCAGTAATCTGAATTCTTTTGATGAAAACATATAATCTTTCACAAGCTAGCCAGCGTGTTCCAAAACCAGGTGATTAAGTTTTCATATCATATCATTTGGTTAGTAGAACCAACACAGATATATATTATCAGGATCCTTGCTTTCTGTAATCAAAACTAATTACTGTATTTGTCTTTTATAGGACATTACTACATAAGACCATAAATAATAACTGAAGATTTTTTCAACCACAAGTAAAATATTACTAATAATCTAGCAAAAGAGATCCTAACTCATTTCAGCTCAAATTAAAAGAGGAAACCATAAACAGCAGCCCTCTGATTAAGACTGTAAAACTGTTTTCTGCTTACAGCATGTTTGTCTGTGGGATTAAGTTCTCCTCCCTAGCCTTTCCATCTTAATACTTTTAGTATTTAGTCAGCATCCTCTTAGCTATTAGTACAGAGACACGAAGGGATTGACAGAAGTCAGGTTTACCCAAATTTTACCGGCACAGGATGAAACCAGGGGCGTTTTAGCGGGCCGAAAAGCGGTTTGTGTCCGTTCCAAACACCATGCTGCCACCTAGTCGACATCCACCTGAACTGTGCTGTCCGGGGCGCACTGCAGCTACAGCCACGGCCACGGCATAAAAATCGAACTGTTCTCCAAAAAAATCAGTGCAAGACTATGGTACCAGAAGCACTGAGAGCTCCATCTAAATTCCCTGTCGGGCAACAGTGCCCTGCCAGCTGAAAGAAGGCACAGCTGCAGCTCTCAGTGCTGCAGCTCTCTGCAGAAAGAGTGCTTGTGTTCAAGGAGCACTCTAAGCTGCGGCTTGTTTGTAGTGATAGGGGTGCAATACCTCTACCAAGTGTAAACGAGGAAATAATTAGTACCACCGAGTAAGGGATCAGTCCAAAATAATATAATATCAGCAATTAACAGATTTGTGCTGTGTCAGCAAGTTCAGGCACTACTGACACTTTGGGGGTATCTACTTTATATCCAGAAAGAACTGATTTCCCTGAAGGCTGGTTTGTTTTCTTTTTTTTTTTTTTTATCTTCTCTCTTCCTTTACATGTGTCTGACAAGTATTACTTTTTCCTCCATAAACTACTCCTCAACACAACTTATACCAACATGGCTGTTGGTGTGGTATTGGTATTAAGGTGATATTGGTATTTATGTGGTATCCCTACGATAAAGCTTCAGAAGAAATTATGTTGTTATCTCAGTGGGGCATAATGTATGAAAATTGTTTCTTTGCTGCCTGAACTCTATAGATAATGTCAATATTAGTGACAAAAAATTAACTCTCATTATAGGAAAAATGTCCTAAATTTCTGTGTCTGTATTTCACTCTAGGTTAGAGTAAGGATGTCACTGCAGCACCAGGTTTGGAACAGCTCCCACAGGGGGCCAAGAATGGCAGGAGAAGGCAAGGAGCAGCCTTGCACCAGAACACAACCTTTTATGTCTCCTCTCCGTGCCACAGAATCCCCAAAATCCCTGAACAGCAGAGAGCAGGCAGGACTCCTCCTCCCCCTTTGGGTACCCAGCCTGATACACAATCAACAGGTACAGAAGGCAGGATGCATGAGCTTTCTGTAAGAATGCATTAGAAGACCAAAATTACGTTGTGAGAAAAACCTGAATGCAAAAGGCAGAAGAGAGAAAAAAAAACCAGCAACACTTTGACGATAACACAAATATCCTGAATGTGGTACTTTCAGAGCTCTCTTTCATGTCAGCCTTCACCACGAACATGAAATATATGAACGAGATCTTACTAGAAATCCTCAGTAAATGTGGATGCCTTCTGTATTTGTTCTAATTCTTAAGTGAATGACAAATTAAAACTTCCCTAATTTTGCTCTCAAAGCGCTACCGCTGTCTACACATTTAGTTTGGGGGTTTTTTAAGAGAAAACATGTATTGCCCCAGCACCGACAGAGCTGTCCCAGGTGTTCAGGTATTCTCCTCAGTTCTGTGGCAGGATGAAATTGACCATATGCCCAGGGGCAAGCAGCCTGGCTAAATTCAAGCGGAATTTCCACACTCTGCATGGGGCATGGCATAAACAATCCATATGAAAAGCAAGACACTAAGTCCTACATATTAAAATCAAGGAAAGCCACCGCTCCCTGCTCTCCTCAGGGCAGGCCCAAGATATGAAGGGCACTGCGGCCGCCCAGGCCCAGCTGGAAAAGTGCTTTTTTCAAAAAGACCCAAAAAAACCTATTAAAAAGGTATAAAACTACACGCACCTTGTTGTCCCCGGTTCCAGGGAGGCTGCTGTTCTCCAGCAGCACCAGCACCGAGCCCTTGCCCCGCACCGCGGGCAGCAGCGGAACCTCCCCGGCAGCGGCCGCGCTGCCCTCAGGGCCCGGCGGGGCACGGCAGAGGCAGCGCAGCTCCGGGTAACAGCGATTTCACCTTGTTCCAGGAAAATCAGAGCAGGACGCCTCACCCTGCCCCGTCTGGGCGCAAATGTCCCCGGACAGAGCCGTAATTCCAAACCCCCGCCCCTCTCCCAAGGCCGGGGCCGGCCGCGCTTGGTACCCCGAGGGAGAGCAGCAGCGGGCGGGCAGCGTGAGGGGCTCGGGCTGGGCGCGCTCACCAAGCGTCAAAGTTAAAATCCCCCAAATCCTCCACTCTGCCCTCAAATCCTCCACTCTGCCCTCTGCTGACACCACGCCAATGTCTCCTAAAGTGTAGGGAAGCCAGGACACCACTTGGTTTTCAAGTCATACCGGACACTTTTTCCTCATCTCACACGCCCCCCTGCACGGTTGTGAGCAGATGAATATTTTGCTGCAAGTTTGTTTTACTTTTTTCCCAGACATTTGTTGGTTTGTTGTTTGGGTTTGTTTTGGGGTTCAGGCTTTTTGACATGATAAATTAGATTTGCCTATTTGACTTTGTTTAAGCCATGAGAATGTTGTTAATTTGATGGCTGGTTAAAATGCGCACAACACTAAGGAGAAGGAGATTTGAGTTTTGGGCTGAAAACAGCCCAACTTTGCTGGAACACACGTGGTAAAGAAAATGCTTCATAACAAAACATTTCCAAAACACTCAAGCTGTAAAAGACATATTTTAACGGGTTACCTGAAAGAACATTATTAAAATGATAAGCAGAATGATGATGATGATGCTCAGAATTGTACTCTTACTCAGTTCAAATAATTTGTCATTAAAGCTTTGTTTTCTTGGCTGGGCAGCGTCATCAACTCAGAATACCAAAGGAATATTCTCAGAATGGTTTGTCGAACTCTGCTTTGCAACATTCACAGAAAATGCCAAGAGAATTAAAACTGAAATTATTATATCCAGCTTTTTTTAATAACACTATATAACGAAATATCACAATAATTCAAAGTTTCCTTCAGAACAGTTTCCAAATTGTATGCTGCTAGTTGTTACCATAGTGTCAGCTTATGACTTTACCAGCTGAATAGTTCTCAAACTATGCAATTGAGAATAACTTAATATTCATTAATATTCATTATGATAATTATCAACATGTCATTAATAAATCAACACTGCAAAGCTGCATGCAAGAAGGCCTAGACATAGGAGGAAAAAAGGGGATACAAAGTCATACAAGTCAGGCAAAGCATAAAAGAAATATAATGTGAAAATAAGAGCTATAATGAAAAGTTATGCAGGGACTTACTTATCAAGGATTTCTGTTTAACATAGAATGCAAGGTGAAGTTATATAATAACTGCTTGTTAGGATCCATTAATTTTGCTTGATGAAACTTGAAAGAGGCAAAAGTAAGTGGGATAAAGAACATGAGAAATAAATAGGTTTCTAGCACTTATTTCATTGCCTGACTTGCAAAAATACATATGCTGTTTTAAAGAAAACAAAGCACAAATTTGAAGGCAATATAGGAAACCTTTTTACTTCTTTTCCTCTCTGTGCTAGAATTCAAATATAAATATACAAAAAGTTGGTTTTTATTTAAGATGGTTTGTATTTCACTGGATTATTGTCATCAACAAGAGCACAAAAGCATCATTTCCCTAAGTTTTATGTTGCCAGTGTCTTTCAGTAAAATCCACAGCAAATAATTATGCATATTTCATGTCATACATAAATCGCACTTTATGGAAAAAGAACACAGTCACTGTGGAATGAGTTGCCTTTTTTTCCCCCTGAAATCCTGAGATTTACTTGGCAGAGCCTGAAATAATAATTTGACACAACCATACCTGGAAACATAACATTTTCCAAAGCACAGGTCAGAAAAGCATTTCTCTGCAGGAGTCTTGAAATGGTGATCTGGATCTCCCAGACAGGGATGGAATTTGGACTGTCACCAGCAACACAAGACATTCCTGCCGAGGCCACAGCTGGAGCAGAGGGCTGACCCTCGGGCTGAAATTCACAGAAGAAAACAGATCAGCGCATACTGGCTGCAGCAGCTGCTGGAAATTGTGATGTTTGTGACTCAGCACAGCACTCCAATCCTCAAAATACACTTGGCACTGTAAGGAGATAAACACACTAAGCAAGCCTTCGTCATCCCTCTGATGGCTTTCACCAGGAATTCCAAGTGTAAATCATGCAAGTGTATGCTTAAAAACAAAAAAAAACCACCTTTTTTGAGGAAAAATCAAGTTGATTTTAAAATCTTCAGATGTCATCTCAAACCTGTGTCCATCTTTATTGTTAATAGCTGCTTTAGATCATGTCCCTATTTTTTAACCAGAATGTATACTTGATAGTGAAACGTGCCAACCAAATGGTATGTTTCAACAACTTTCTTTCTCAGCAAAATGTTGTTGCTAAATTTAACCCAAATTCAATTAATTTATACTTAAACCCAACAGTATAATTGTTGAGATATTTCATGCAACAGTAACGTGAGATTCATTTAGCAATTTTGGAGTCCATCAAATCCTATTTTTAGGAAGCAATATTTAGAGTTGTAACAGTTTACATGGTATTGGTTGAGTTTGCTTGTTTGTTTAAAAGTTTCTTATGTACAAACACAACTCTGGGGTAATTTGAACATCATCCATCAAAGAAAACATTAACTTTGTATTTTCACTTTAAGTTATTTTTGAATTAGAGAATGGAAGCACAAGTTCTTACAGATAATAATAAACTTACAGATGATAATAATTCTCACAGACAATACAACTGGTATTTTTTTAGATTAGTTTAGATACACTTCCAAACTTTATATATAAATATTTCCACATTCTTGAAGTTATGCTGCAATAGGAGATTCCCATATATTTTAAAAAAAACATACTGAGGTGGTATTTAATGGTGACCTTGCCTTAATTTGTTATACAAGCAGTTTAGAGGTGGTGAAGATCTCCAAGCGAGAAAATGGAAACAGTCCTCCTATTTGGCTTGCATTTACAAAACCCCATTTTATTGTTCCATTAATAATGGAATCTTTTCCACTAATAATAATAATTCATAATAATTTCAGAATATTTTTTCTGTATCTCTTTAATATTATCAGACCAGGCATCTGAAAGGAAAATTCCATTACAGATGGACTACAGGAAGTTCTTCAGCCTTTCACCTTTTTTTATGTTGAGCTCTCAGAACCACAACAGAGCACTTGCTGTCTTCTTCCAAATTATTAACTACTGCATGTAGACTGTTGCTTCTTAATTCAGCATCAGTCTTTTTGTGATGGTTTTTGACTAAGTAAAATGAGTTTATGAGAAATGTATCTATAGAAGAAAATACTGAAATACTTTCAAATTGAAATACTGTGAATGAGATCTACCACAAATATTAAAAGAACTTATCACTGAGATTCATTTTTGAAAATAATTCATATAGCTGCATACATATATCAAAATGATAACAGAGAAAAACCAAGAACACAGCCCTGAAAGACACACTGCTCTTCTCCTGTTGGATACAATGGCTCTTATAGATAATAAAAGATAACTACTGTGACATTGTGTTGCACATGATATGGAAGAAAAATAAAATAAAATATTCCCTTCATGAAGAGAATAAATTCTTATCTTTTCCTCCCTTGTTAAATGGGTCCTTAGGCCTTCCTGTGCTGTTTTTGTTGCTTTTGCTCAAACCAAGGGGTGGGGAAAGGAATATAAAGAGGGAATTTTGTTTATTTCCATCATCCCTACACACCAAAAACATGTTTATGGACTCCTATCTTTGATTTATAAATCAAATTTCAGTTTCTATGGTCTCAGTTGTTCCCAAGCAGCTTCATGTGTTACATCTCCTTAGAGCAGCTGTATTTTCAGTGCTTCTTGCTCTGAACATCTCCCCATTTTCTGAATTATTCCACATTCACATCAACCATCCAAGCAGTAATAAAGCTCCATTGTTCTGCCTGTTGCAGAAGCATTCCTGATCAAGAAATCAATTAAATGTATACTTACCCTGTAGCTTTTTGCTATCAATGATGCTATTCACAAGCTGTGTACACAATGAGCTGCTTCACTGAACACTGCTCACCATCAAAAAAAGATTAACCCCCCCCAAATGTCTGCTACAAGTGACAAGTTTCAAAACTATTTTTTTTTAATGAGAACTCTCTCCTTAAAGGAACATTTACATGATCTTATGGTTTTCTTAACATTAAGGACATAAACTGCTCTCACACTCTCACTTGTGCAGGATGTGTCATTTAATAAATAAAGAGATAAAACTGCTTATGTGGGTCAAAAATCTGTCTCAAGAACATAATTGTGAGCATCTGTCTCTCAACTACCCATGTCCAATTCCTTAAAATAACATCTTGACTGTTTTTCAATTATAAAACTCTGTTCACACATATTCCTGGAATTACAAAATGGTAGGATTTTTAATAAATTAAATAAGTATAAGAAAATACATTTCTTCTGTATTTAGTTCAAATAAAAAGGATAACTCTTTGACCACATAAAACCCCACAAATGCTACAAAGGCATATAAAGCCCATCACAATACTTCCTTAATATTTTTCAGGCATTTTTTAAAAATGGGTATGGGATTAAAATTATTTATTGTTATTATAAATAATAATATATTGTTTTGTATATTTTAAATATATACATTTATTTTATAAATAAAATTTCTTCTTTTTCTCTTAAAAGAAAACCAAAACTAGCAAACACCATCAAAGTCAACAGATGATATTCCTGGAAATAGCAACAGATCTAAAATTAGAATGTAATGAAATCCGAAAGACTTTGAAGGACTTAAGTCTCTTCCAATTTTGTTTTGCATAAGTGTGTTGCACAAAATAAGCTGGTGTAAGAGGTTAGGGGGAGGGGAAGAATCAGGGACTCTTTGGCTGACTGGATGCGTTACATTAATTTCTTAATATGTGAAGGAGTGGATTACCCCTCTAACAGCAATGGGAAATTAGTTCCTTTATTTCTTCATTAAGGCTGTGGGAGGGAAATTAATTTTCTACTCTGGTTTTCAAAATTAATTGAATATATCTTTATTAAAGTGATAAATATGTACACATACTTTTTGGTTGAAAGAATTCTCTAAATTAAACCTAAACAGATGTTTTCACAGCAGTTTGGTAGCACGTGGTCATTTTATATTTTTTTTGTTTCACTTTTATGATGTTGTAAAAAACCCTGAAAAATCCAGATCACCCAGCGTAATAAATATTTTTTTTAAAAATCAATCTGAAAAGTGTCTTTATAATAAAGAGTAATTTTAGTTGCATTAAATAGCATATTGTTAATCTTCCTTGCTTCCTACTCTGTATCATTTTTGTTCCTATGTTCTTGCAGGTTTCATTGTGCACTTCAGTGTCTATGCTTTCCAACATATAGATATATGCATAATAAAATGGTTTGGATTGCTTTTACAGGAAACCACAGTTTTTAAAAGCATCACTCACCTAGCTTGAAGTTGAAGCAAAGTACCTTAAGGTGCCTTCTTGTATGTGTTGGCTCACAAAGGAATTTACAGAGCATCCAAAATTTGCTCACTTTACTTCCTACATCTGCAGTTTTTGTATCTGTTTGTATTGTAAATGTATTTCCTGTGGTGTACTTACACCATGGCATCACCATTTTCTTTTATTTATACACTTTTGTGCAAAATCAACCACCTCAAAGTGACCTTATGCCAGTAGTATTGTTATTTAGCCTTCCCTTGCATAATTGGTATAGTCATTTTTGTACCATCTTTCTTATACAAAAAAGTAAACCATAAGCATTTTTCTAGAGAACTTGGACAGTTCAGCATTGGGGGAAAACCCCCAAACTACTAGTGACAATGGTGATTCCACCACAGCAGAATCTGAGGGCTTATAAAGGAAAGTCAAATTTGCCAGGCCTTCAAAACCATCACATCCTTCATGTGGCAAGAGGCTCAAAAGATCAAGAAAATTCCTAACAGAATCCTAAAACTTAATTTTCCTTGTGTGCTTTAAAAGTATTTAACAGAGAACAGAATTTCTCATCCCCTGTTCAATAACAATTAAAAGTCTGTCCTATTCCATGGGGCCTCTGTCTCCCTACACAAATAAGTAAACATGCCCAAAACTCTATCAACACACAGGTTATTTAAACTTATTTTTATTTTCAAACTCAAACGGTCAAGTTTTCAACTTCTACCATCCTTTGCATGATTTACTGTCTTGTTCTTTTCTCAGAGAAAAAGCTAAGAAATAAATCAGAAGACTTTCATTTCTGAAATTGAACTGCATTCACTATAAACCCAAACTCTTGGTATGAAAAGAAAAGTAGGATACAGTAAATAATTAAACAATGTGGGGAAATTCAGCTGATGTCCTCACTAGAAGTTAATAGGAAGCTCTTGTTTGTTTAGTAAAACAAACATCATCTCAATTATGGACGCAAAGAAGATAGGGATTAAATATGCTGAACAAAAGCAAGACTGTCTCAAAAACATTCACACACCATGATTCAACCCTCCTGTTTAATCCATTCCACTGGAATGGCTCAGCTCTTTCACAACTGCCACTCACAAACTTGCAAAATGCACCTGGGAAAGAGGCAGAACAGTGATTCACTTATTTATATAATTTGCTGCTTGATCACTAGCTTATTAAGAAAAAATATTGAATGAGCCCATGGAGCATCTTCATTAATAGGTTAATAATAATTTACAAGAACAAAATAAAATACATCTTTGTCCAGAGAAACAATTTAATATTAGAGATTAAAAACATTTCAACTCTAGCTCCTTTTTAGGGAAGCATGAGGAAAGACAACAGAGGAAGTCTGGATAAAAATTAAATAGCAGACAAGATCTCAAATACCTGAGGAAATGAGACAATGGTGTAATAATCAAAGAAAGCATCACCAAAACCCCTGTTCCCTAGAGAAGAAAAGATTCTGGTGTATGAGCCACACCACAATTAAGATGGCCCGGAAGCCCCTTCCAATGTGAAAGATGGGAGCCTCTCCCAATTATTTATTGCTGTTTTAATTGCCTCATGCATTTATGGAGGAGGCTGTTGAAGCCCCTGCCATCCTCCATGTCACACAAATCCCTTCTGTCACAGGCACAGCAAACCCCACCACATTAAGTCCCTTCTCCCAAGACATCTTTTTAAATTAAAAAAAAAAAAAAAAATTTGCTCTCCAAGATCTAGAAGCAAGGAAACTTCAGAAGACTTTTCATATTCAACTCTGCAATATCTCCAGACCAAAAAAAATTAAAAAAGGAAAGGATTTTATAGAAAGCATCCTCAAATCATCTTGAGTCTGGGCTCAGTAACCTTCTCCAACACACACCAATAGCTGTGTATGAATGTGACAACTTGAGGTTCTCCTAAAGGATAAGTCAATTAATTGCCTGCTCACCTGCCCAGAGTAACACAGATTATGTTCCCAAGAAGGGACTCTCACTAAGCATTAGAGTTTGGCACCCACTGTGAAATATTTTGCCTTTGATAGAAATGTCAAGAATTGTACATACACCTGAGATGCAGTCACTAAAACTAAACTAAATTCTAAAAGTAGCTAAATTCTGCTGGAAACAAGGAGGGTCCATAAAGCAAAGAGAGACAGACTTCGTACCACTACTCCTTGCTGGAACACTCTCCATAGGGAGACTGCTGAACTAAATTTTCTGCATATTTTCTTAGGCAGAGAGACTATTTAGGGAGCCTTTCATCACTGATCTTAATAATATTTTTCAGAAAAACTTCTGTCTAGTCTACAAGTGTTTTTAGAACCAGTTTTTGCAACACAGCAAAGAATGACTTCATCCTCAACAGAGCTGGCTTTGCCTCACACGTGGAATTCTCTCATTTGGACTAAAATCACCAAAACTTTTTTTTTTATTACTTCTTCAAAGTCAGTAATATTCACTTTACTCTTTATTTGGGTGTAATGTCCTTGGTCATTTTCCAGAAACTGTAATCAATATTAAAAAAACAGTGCAATATGCAGGGGAAAGTACATGAAAAACAGTAAAAATGGGATCTATTATCAACCCTAATAACCATTCCATGTGCTTAGATAAAAGCACCTCTCTCAGTTAAAGTTGTCTTCTATGCACCACTGCAACTAAGTTGAATTTTCAAGATTACATGTCTAACAAAAACTTAAAAATCCCTTTTCCACTGTAAGTCTTCAAGAAGCTCTCCCACAATCACAAATAAGTTCCTTGTGGATCAACCAAATCCATACCAAATAGAAACTGCCTGTATCACAGCACCAAACACAAAGTTTACAAATAGATCTCCACAGCCACCACAGTAAGTGCCAAGCATGATGGAAACATCACTATCTCTTGCATTAGTGCGCATCAGAAGCTGCACTGCTGCTGCAGCTGAGCAGGATTAAAACACAGCCAAAGCTGCCAGTCTGCTGCTACACCACTTCACCAACAAACAACCCACAAGCTCCATTTTGTTAGAAAATGAAACCTTTCCAAGGCACAGCTTTGTCTTCCCTGCTTTGATAACAGATCCTCAGCAGGGGCACTCCAAATTTTAAATGAAAATGCTGCAGGAGAAAGCTGAGAGGCCACCACGCAGCTCCCTCTACTGCAAGCCAGGAAAGGAAACCGGTGAACTCCAAGATCTCAACTGCACAGAGAAATGTGTTACTGAGGCAAACCAGGGAACACAGCAGAAATAGCTAAGGAGCTATTAGAATAAATAGATATCCCAGAGCTCAGCAACTTGAGATCAAGTGGAATCAGGGCTTGGGCTCTGCTAGGAGACAGTGTCACAGAACCAGAGGATGGCGAGGCTGCAAGGAGGTCAGTCACTGAGTGCCTCCCACCCCTGGCAGGGACACTGCTGCCGGCTTTGCAAATCTCCATGGACAGAGACCCCACAACCTCTCTGGGCACCCTATGCCAGTGCCCATTTGTGGAGTCTTAACTTCTTTCTTGCCAGTGTCAGGATTAAATGTGTGAGATGGTATTTCTTGTTGGGACTCAGATGTTTATTAGTTCTTATCTATGTCCTTACAGTCTCACAAACCCTGAATTTTCTACAGCACTTCACTCAAGGTAAAAATGGAGCTGTATCTCCCTCTCTACAAGGCCTTTTAAGGATAAACTGTCCAATTAAGAAATGACACCTAAATTATTTTTACTTTTAACCCAATAACCAACCATGCAATGTGGACTTTTCTGGCCAATTACACAAAACCACCCAAACCCACAAAGAAGAAGGTGAAGAAGAAGGACCAGCCTCCACCCTAAAACCTCCATCTTGCTTTATATATATTACTGTATTCTAAACCCTTAAACTCTGAGTTTTCCCCCATGTGATATTACACCCTTCTATTCAAACTGCACACACACAATCCCAGTTCTGTCATTCCATTTTGGAATCCTTCTCCACGGCCTCAGGTCAAACGCAGTGTTCTCTTGGGGGTCAGTGCCTGCCAGCACAGAAACTGAAATTCTCAGTAACCAGGGTTCCAACACCCAGCTAGAAAAAGAAAAAAAGTGTTTCCTTACCTTGAGAAGGAGCCTCCTGTGTTTCAGTTTGCACCAGCTGGCCCTGGTCCTGTCACTGGGCGGAGAGCCTGGCTCCAGCTCCTTTACATCCTCCCCTATCGATGAGGCCAAGAGCTTTTGTCCCTGCCCAGTGACCTTAAATACCAAACCCAACTGGGCTCCTTTCACTAATCAAAAAGTAGCTCACCAAAACACAACAAAACTGTACCAAAAAAAGCCAGAAGCAGATTTTCATCCTGCTGCTAGAAGGTTTTGACATGATTTTTTTTTACCCTATATTTGTATGCTCCCATATATTTGGGAGCACGTGGTTTCAAAGGAACCAGCTTTTGGTGACAGTTTTCCAGAAACCATTTTGTACAATGCTCACATCAGGACATCTATGTAGAAGTCTCACAACCTAATAGTCTTTTTCATAGCAAAAAAAAAAAAAAAAAAAAAAAAAAAAGTTTGGTCTTATTAAACTTGCTGCAGCTAAAAAATTTTGAGCAAGTGACCATGCAGAACTTGAATCCTGTTAGAGCAGCAGCATTCTCAGTGCCTGCAGTGGGAGCTGCCAGCACTGGGCCCATTGCTGACATCAGAATGAGAATTTGTGTCCCCTTCAGCACTGCTGACATTTCTATTCCCTCTCAAATAAACACAAAGGTATGTGAGGCTAAGCCCTGAAGGGCTTTTCCTGACCCCCTTAAGCATTTTTAGTTGAATAACTTTCCCATAAATGTTAGAATATTATGACAGTAGCCAACTTTATTAATTGAATGTATAATTACTTTTGTTATTTGTGTTATTACAGGTGTCTGTGATTATTTCTGACCAATACAAATTATCTCACAGCCATTTGGTTAATAACCAAATATTTAAATTATGTGTAGGCTTTCCTAAAATGCTTTTGAAAAACCATGCCTGAAACTTAAGTTTCATCCTGAAACTTAACAACTGACATTGACATATACCTGCCTCTAAAATCTTAGTTATTTTGCTACTAAACACTTATTTTTTTCCATGTTTGTTGCTTTTCCCCCTACACTGCCATAGGATATTTGTGCCAGAACTTTACTTTTTCAAATGGAAAAATCACTAGCAGCCTTCTGAAGGAGAAAAGCAACAACTTCGACAGAAGTTAATCAGCTAAATTCAATTTTTAATCGTAAAGAAACTCATGATGAATGCTTAAAAGATTCCATCATGTCTTGTGGGGATGATGCAGTAGCCTTAGCTAAAAAGGAAATTATTTGTGTATCTGAATTTGAGGCATATTTAAAATACTACTATAACATCATTTAAAAAGTAATGTTAGTTCCACGTAAATATTTACGTAATGATAGAGTTGTCAAAGACCATATATATATAACTTATTATATCTTTTATTAAATATAATAACTGTATTATATCTTATACATAACTTATTATATATTTTATTAGATACAATATATCTAATAAACTATATATAGCTTATAACTGTTTTATATCCTATAAATAAGATATATTATCTTTAATATGTAATAAAATATGTATTATATTTTATTAGATATAATAAGTTATATATAATAACTTATACATAATAAGTTTTATTTATATACACATAACATATATATACATATATATGTAATTTTTTTTTTAATTTTTTTTTTTTATTAGACCAACCAATTTAGCTGAAAAACCAGGCTTTTCTGCAGGAAGTTGCAAAGGACACCAGTGAGTACCCAAGAAAAAATTTTTCAAATGTGGCCTGATCTAGGAAAACCCTTCCCTCCTGCATGACTGCTGGAATGGGATACCAGATTTCTCCAAGATACTGATCTGGCTCACTTGCTTGTTGACATGTTTATTCCTAAATATGACAGTCAAAGCCCTTTGATGTTAACTGTATAAAATCTATACTTAAAATCTGTTACATTCAATTATCTCTTGCAAAAAACCATTACTCCTAAATCAAGCTGCCCAGACAGAAATTTAGTTCACAAAAATAAGAACTTAGAATAGTTTTGTGTAAAGGACAAATCTATACCATGTGATTCGGGATATCAAATAAACCATTGGAAAGAACAGACCAGATACACACAACTCCACATATTGGAGGATTTGTAATTCTTGATTACACATTTCTGTTATTTCATTATCAGATCAACTGATAAATACTGCCTGAGAGACTGAACATGAAGAAATTTATTACTTGAATTATGGTAGGATATATTTACATCCAAATTCCTCCTAATCAAAAATCAGTAAAGCATATTATTCTTTGCTATACTGAAATGAATACCTGAATAGTAAAAATGAATACACCACTATTTATTTGCTGCAAAATAATCAGTATATTCAAAATCAAATGATCAGTGCATAAACACAGATTGGTACCATCTTCCTTTCATAAGGGATACACAGTCCTGGTTCAATTCAACAGCACCATATTTAATTCCTCCAACAATATTTTACCAACCATCACAGCAACAAGTGAAGTTCTAAAATACAGGTAAATAAGTGTAGTAGCTAGTATGGCAGATAATTTAAAGATATTTTTAGGAACATTGATTGTATATTTACCCAACGTTAAAAGCAAGTGATGTAAATTAATTGACTATTTTCCACCTCTCCAAATATTTTAAAATATGTATCTATTATACTGTATACTAGTATTTATCTGGAAAGGTTCATGAAAGTAATATCTTAATTGATGGTTCCATCCTTCTGAGCATCTTCATTACACAGCTTGCTAATCAAAGCTATTTTACCTGAAAAAATACTTCACAAGTAGCAAAGTTACATGCAAAAGGTACTTACTGCTCTGCCATGCTAAAAACTGCATATACATGGGAAATATTCTATTTAACCTCAGCACCCTTTTTTACTTGTCATTACCTTTTCTATGATCTCATAACAAACCAGAGCTCAGGCACACTTCTAGTCATTACCTACTGCATAAGTTTTCCCACATCCATTTACCTGCACAGCCACCCTGAGTGAGGATTCACTGCCAAAATCACAGCGCTGGAGACTCAGTCTGAGCTCAGAGGGACACACGGGAGAAAGTTACACTCTCCTCCAAAGCAAAAGACTGCACTGTCCTGTTTTCCCAATGTATAACAACTTTTTGTTGTTGTTGTTGTTGTTACATCTCAATAATAAATAAGCTGTGCTGGTTTTCAAAACCTTCCACAAGCACCCATGCACACACAGAGAGAAGACACAAATCTTTTTGCTAAAAGCTGCACAGTCGGAGGCATTTGGGCAACCACTGGTGAGTGTTAAAGCTCTGAGGGCCTCTCCCAGCAGAGTTCTGCTGCTGCATTGCTCCTCCACCTTCAGAGCAGGGCTGAGATCCAGCAGAGAGTCTGGATGGGGCTGATCCATCAGTCTCAGTCCACACCTGGAGCCTTCTCCCCTGATGGGGGCAGGCCCAGGGAATGGATTCACATCCACTCCCCGGAAGGCGTGCATGAGCAATTCCAAAAATCTTTCCCCCCCTCTATTAACAGTGAGAGACAATGCTGGCATAACACAATGGAGATTACCTGCTACTTGTACAGCAGAGTTTCCTCACACAAAGCTGTTGTTACCACACAAAACAAGTTCCCACACCGGCATGCAGGTGTTTTACTTACACTTCAATGCACCACGGAGCCCTTGTACATTCATGCCCTTGCACTGGAGCTGTCAGCAGCTATTTCACAGCTGGCACCACCCTCTCTGGGACACTCAGGTAGGAACTCAGCATGAGGGTTGAGTAGAGGGACATGGGACCAAGCTTTAAGGCCCTTTACAAAGTAATGGTTGTTTCTCCTGCCTTCCAACAAGTAGCAGCTAAGTATTCTTATCTTCTTAGTATTATCTAGATAATAAACAATCTATACTGTTTTCTTCTAAAATATTCTTATCTTAGTTCTCCACTGTGTTATAAGCACCTACACAATCAGAATAGAGAATTTTTGTGTTGAGAGCTCCACCAGCTAAAAAGCACTAGAGTCATCCCAGCTGGTAAGTTACATGTTCGTCAAGTACCTCTAAACGGCAGCCTTTAGGTTGATGTCATAATGTAAATATTTAACTACAGTCATCATTCCTCCAAACAGTTTCCCTTATTTCACACATCAGAAGTTTCTGTTTTTCTCCAGGGAGTTTCTGATCACTTCCACTAGTGTTATCCAATACCCTCCCACTCTGTTCTTTCCTGTTTCTGTATATACAAGTCACTCCAGCACTTAAATAAAGAATACAATCCAGAGTCACTACTGGAGACACACAAGCACAGACACAAATCACTGTCAGTCCCTGGATTTCCTGGTAGCAAATTCGTAACACTCAGTTTCTTTGGTGTACAGTTTTTAACCCAACTCAGCCTATCCCAAAATTTTTCGCATAGTTCATGTTCCCAGCACGCAGGATTAAACAAATCCTTATAGCACTTGTGAACCTTCTATCTCATCCTTTGGCGAAGCCAAAAGAGCCACAGATCTACGTGCTCAGCCTGGCCTCTGCTCCGGGAAGGAGAACGATGGGAGCTCCTGAATAGGGTGTGCTGGTGCAAACCAGCCTCACGCATTTCGGGGAGCCACTTCTGCCCCTTTCTAGCCTGTAGGGTTAAGGTTTACCGGCACTGACCCAAAACCAACAAACAAAAGAACCCCAAACAGTAAAACGCGCAAACAAACCAAAACCAAAACAAACGAAAAAAGAAACAAAAACATTGTTTTCACATATGTAAAGCTACTGCTGGTCCTTCCAGCTGCCTGACTCGGAGAGTTTGGTGGAGACAAGGCTCTCTGATGGCTAAATACTCGCTGATAGATAAAAGCTTGCTTAATCGCGGAGCAGCAGCACCTCTCTGCCGCGCCCGGCGGGGGAGGCACACCCTGGCCCCGCTCTGGCTCAGCCGCAACCGCCGTGCCAGCGGCGCTTTCCTCCAAAAAACCTCCGCCAGCTTCTCAGCACCGCCGGTAACCCAGGCGCAAAAAGCCAGGCTTAGCAGAAGAAGGGGCTTGCAGGAGCAGAAAGCACCTGCTGCCTACGCCGGGGTCCGGGCGCGGACTGCGAGGTCAGGCAGGCGTCTGGAAACAAAGCCCAGGCTAGTGCCGGAGAGAAAACTTCTGCAGTAATCCCAGC
>JAYDZK010000268.1:2333889-2343905 GCA_034509185.1 Euphonia xanthogaster
CCCCGCTCCTGATCCGCACAGCCAGGGAAAGGCTGTCCCAGCTCCTCATCCGCACAGCACAGCCAGGAAGAGGCTAACCCACACCTGATCTGCACAGCACAGCCAGGGAAAGGCTGTCCCGCCGGGGACAGGTAGGGCAGCGCTGGCTGCTCCTTCTGTCCCGCTCGTCCCGGGGCTGGCAGAGCGCTCTGCCCGGGCCGGGCCCCCAGTGGCTGTGGCACGTCCCCGCCTCGGGTGGGGGTGTTTTTACCTGTGCCAGGTGGCTCCGTGCAGAGTCGCGGGTTTATTTCACGCCTCTGACAAAACGGGCTTTGTACCTGTTCCCGTCGGGGAGATTTTGTTACCTGCCCCGGCAGCAAAGGCGCTGCGGTTTCAGAGCCCACCTGGGGCACCCTGCGGGGCTCTTTCCCCGTCCCTTCACCGGCCGCCGGGGCCGCCGCTCTCGGGCCGGGAGAGGAGAGCAGGAGGCGGCGAGCGCGGTGCCATGTGCGGGTGTTACACAACGAGGGCTCCGCAGGAGACAGGCAGGACCAGTTCGGGTCGGTGTCTCTTCCAGGGAGCCATTAGCCCGGAGTGCGTGTAGGTGCTTGCGCTGGGTGACTTCAGAGTCAGCATTTACTCAGGGCTCATCGCTGACACTTCAGAGGATTGATTGCGCTGTCGTTCCTGGTTAACTCACGTTAGTTTCTGTCTGACAGATCCCGGCCATGCTCGCGGTTTTGGTGGTGCTGTGTCAACTGCATGTGACGGCGCTCGCCTTTCCTCACTGCCCTGGGAGATTAAATAACTTGAAGCAACCGGAATGGAAAGATGGTAACTTAGTTTTAACGTGGCTTTGTGCTTTCCAAAATTGTTTCTAACTTTGCTTTGCTGGCTTCTTTAATTGTTTGGTTACCGTTGTTTTGGTTGTTGTTGTTTCTGTTTTGGTTTTTTTGGTGGTTTTGTTGTTTGGTTTTTGTGGGGTTTTTTGTTTGTTTGTTTTACTTTATGACAAACTTAGGCTGCTTTATGCTTAATTTCCGATTATTTTAATACCTCTTGCTGAAATGAGCGATAATTGACTTTGGTGTTAATATCAAGTATCAGTTCTTGTAGTAAGTGCAGATTGGGACAACTGAAGTTTTTCCAGCCCTCTGGGATTATTGTGGTTGATACAACCAGAATCCTTTCAGTGACATCAAAATTCAAAAAGTTTGAAACCTGTGTTAAGACAGTACTGTTTTGGTACTATTTCAACACATCACAGTTGTATTTGTATATCTGAAATTGTTTTGTATTTGAAAGGGTTTATTTGGTTGTTTTTTGAAATTGGTATTTGCTCTCAATGCCAGGCCCCCTTACAACACCTGGAAAGATAAGCATAGTGCTGCTTTTGCAGTTCTTCCCTGTGGAGGGAGAGAAGTGGGGAGGAGCTCATATAAAATCAAATAAGTTCCTCTGAGAGACTTAAACACTAGCATTTGATGGTTAGCATTTTAAGGGCTTCAAAAATAAATTTCTAGCTTAGCTGTCCAGTCTTCTCAGTGGACAAGGAGTGCTGAAACCTTAAGACGGATTTTAAAAAGTCATCACATGGAGCAGGAGGCTCCTTCAAGGCACTATGAGGAGCAGAAGCCATAGCTAGCAGAAAAATGCTTGTGACAGATGATTTGTTAAAATCCATCTTGCTCTGGGCATAAAACACCAGGCTGCCTCTTCCCTGTGAGCTCCTGTGAGACCTCTCTCCTCACAACAGGCCCAGACCACTCCTCCTTTAAAGACAGAGTTGGAAAGAGAAGTATCCAATTAAAATCAATATAATATTAATATTATAATATCCAATAATATTACTATCAATAAAATATATATATATATAAAAATAATCCAATAATTTAGCAAGTAGAGCAGTTGCCAAAGGTATGGGGTACCTGCATTGAGAGGTCCCCCTTCAGCATTTTCTGGACATCTTTTACCAGCAGAGCTGCTTCACTGAGAGTATTGTGTGGCTGCATTTTTAATTAAATGCTGGGCATCCTAAAACTGTGTGGATCATTTTCTCTCAAACCAAGGGCTGCAGAACTGCATCCAGGGCCCTCACATTTAGGGCTCAATTCAAAATCCATCTGTTTTATTCTTCAAACACTGTTTTAATCAGCAGGTAGCAAGTAAGTTGGAGATGGAGATATGTGATAAAGTGAAAAAAGTGCAGATAAATGGATAAAAATTCTTGAAAAGGAAAAGTGGGCCATGTATCCCTGGGAATTGAGGGTTCTAGTCCCCAGGCAGTTTGATTATGCATTCCATTTTAAACAAAATGCATGAATTCTCTAAGTTAATTCAAAGGACAGCTAATACTACTTGCATGGTAAAGAGTGAAACACTACTGAGCAAAACTGAAGATCTCTGCTTCAGAAGACTGAAGTTACTTTTGTAATTTGCACTGAACCAAGAATAATGATAATTTTTTTTCCCCATGTAATATTTTCCCTTTCCACTTGTGGGTTTGAGGGAGTTTTGATTTTGGTTTTGGCTTTTGTTTTTGTTTGTTTGGGGTTTTCTTTGTTTTGGTTTAGTTTTGTTTTGTTTTTGTTAAATCCTTTTCTCTGGTTACTCTTTAGGTATAGTATAAATATTTTAAGCTTAGATTTTCTTGCAATTGCTTTAGAATAACAAAAACAAATGCATGTGCACAGGTGTAGCTGCTTCAGTACACAGTGTAACAGTGTGCAAATTATATAAATATATGCTGTCATATTCCTTAAATATTCTATCATATTAAAGACATAAACATCCAATATGTAAGTTATGCTGCAGTTTTTCCAGTTTTCAGAGAGCAAAGTGTTATGAGATAGCACTGAAAGATCTAATAGTGAAAATTCCAGAGCGATGTGATAATCTTGCCAAACAGGCTAACAAGAACACAAAGCTAATTTGTAGCTGAATAACTTTATCCTGAATCTCATCTCCTTTTTCAGCCATCCTGCTTGGTATGTAACAATGCTCTTTCTGCATTACACTTGCAAAAATAATCCTCTTGTCATTTTGCTCAACCAAATAGCCTGAATTTCATGGATACAGATTAGGCTTTCACTAGAAATTTGGTTTTGTCCTTACATTTTTTTTTTTTTTTTTAATAAGAAACTGTAGCAAGAGCAGGCTAAAACTTGACTATGGAAAGTGCCTAGTGAGGAAATACATTCCTGTATTCCAAAGCCTTCTATAATTTTACTCACTGTTCTGGAATCTCACTCAGCACTTACTCCATGAGGCCTCATGGAACACAAAAGAAGAGAATCTCTTCTTTTCAGAAGTCTTCAGAAATGCATGTTGTCAATAAAATTCATAGCATGGACAAATTTAAAACAAACTTGGCAATAAGGCACCTTTACATAAAGTTTGGTGCCACGATTGTGAAAAGAGAACAATTGCAGAATGACTAGGAGTCTGCTGATGTGATTTAAAAACTAAATTCCATAAAAAAAAATTTGGAACTCACAGACACCAGAATATTCATAAGTGTGTATTTTGTTTTTTCCTTCCCCCACCCTCATCTCCTTCCCCCAATAGGTCAGGGTGTTGCTTACTTTGCATCTGAATTCTGCTTTATGTGACAATTACTTTGTTCTTAAGAGCTCCAGTAAAAACTGATGCTCACATCCCACCAGGGGTCACACCAGAACTTGACCAACAGTTCTCATGACAATCAAATTCGCTTGGCCAGGATAAGGAGTAGCTGAGATGACCTATGAGAAAGGCAATTTTTTTTTTTTATGTTACATAATTAGAAAATATAGTAGTGAAGAAGACATTTTAGGAGGAGACCTTGATATTTCTTTCCCTGGTATGTAGCTGAGAGATGGTAGGGAAAGAAATTATCCCAATGTGCTCCTTTAAAATCTTTACCATTCTTTAAAATTACCAAATTTAGCCTTCCTAACTTGTTTTAAATCAACTTGATTTTGTTTCCATTAGTGTTCACATCTGCAAGGGAGGCCAATTTATTCATTGGACGACATCTTCTGGGCAACAGATTTGATTTTGAAGCATTCACAGATGATAACCTGGAAAGGGAATGCTATGAAGAACTCTGCGATTATGAAGAAGCAAGAGAAATTTTTGAAGACCCTGATAAAACGGTAGCAGTTCAAATTGAATTTGATTTAGTGAGGGAGGTTATTGGCTGAACAACTGTATTTTTGTAGACAAATTATTGCAAGGTAAATTTTTGTACACAAATTATTGTACACAAATCCTGTAACTCCTCTAACACAGCACTGAGAGATGACTGCTTATTTTGTTCTAAAAGCAGATATCCCATTTACATGGGGTTCTTGCTTTAGATACACAGTGAATGCACTTGAATATGTTGAATAATGTCTTAGTATATGAGTAATGCCTTAATATATGAATGTTGTCTTAATATATGAATATTGTCTTAAAGACTTTAGATGTGGACTTTAATTCTGCAAACAAATAGAAATGAAGCTTCAGAAGTCCCACCTAGATTTTTCAGACATCTGGATTTTTTAGTAACTTCTCAGCATCCAGTTTAAATGTTTCACGTTATTCATTATTGATGTATTAATTGGCTGATTACATCCTTGTGTCATGCTAAGAAGTGTTTTATAAGAGGCCAGCGTGGAGCAAAGCTGCAGTCCAGCTGTTGCTGAGTATTCCTGTAGCACCACAATCTAACTCCCCACCACGTAATTAAGAAGAAACCTGGTATATAAATAGATATAGATATATAGATATATAAATATTAAAAGAAACAATGAGGAACCTTTCAGCTCAGTAAAGGAATGTGAGGATTGTCTGAAGGCTGATTGTTGCACAAGCAGCAAGAATCTCTTGGTGATTCTAGGTGTGCCCTGCAAAAAGAGTGAGGAATACAACCCTGTTCCAAAGGTGGAAGTGTTGGTTTGCCATTGCTATCAATTTCCTAAGAAAAAGGTCAAATTGCTAAATTGAAATCTTGCTGGAATCTTTTGCTTGGTAGCAAAAGTGAAAATTATAACTCAACACAATTAATGCCTGATGGTCATAAAACATTAAAGTTTTTCTCTTAAAAGGATCCCACTACGTTTCCTAGCTGATGTGAATTCAAATGTTGCAATTTTAAGAATTTAACTTTGCCTCAAATACTGTTTTGTAGGCATTTGCAAAAAAATAATTGTAAGCATTTTTTTGGTGTCAGAATATACCCTCCTATAATTTCAATTGTAATCTGGCAGAAAGATGAAGTAACATTGTACAGTTAAATACACTTTTTTTCTTTTACCAGCTGGGATCTGAGAAATCTTAATGCAAAGTTGTAGAAGAAAAATACCATGGGATGAGTAAATGCCAATCCCTCAGCAGGAGTTATTTCTGTTTATGCCACTGTTAAATTCTGCCCAAGGTACCATATTAAATATAAGTCAATAGGCCTGTAACTTATGTATCTCATATAAATCTGATTCTTTTTGGGTTTTATAGATGGATTTTTGGAAAGACTATTCAACTAAAGGCCCTAAAATAAAAATAGGTGAGTCATCTTTTTACTTTTTTATTATATTTCAATGTTTTCTGGTTGTTGTAATAGTACATTCTTAACAGATCACGCAATCAGTTAAGGAAATCAGAAATTATCTTTTTACTGAAGATCACTGTGAACTGTACAAATAGATTTAATTTTCTGATATGATAAAACTGAAGCGTCCTAAAGTGGGATCCATTATAGCTCTGTAGGTAAAAACAATAATTTCCTTGACCATTCCTTTATTACACAATTGGTAAACTTTGCAGTGATTCTGTGGCTGCTGCTGTGCTTTGGTTTTGTTTTTTCTCCCCTGTTTCTTTAATAGTAATATTTGACAGCCTGATTTAGGCTCAGAGTAGCCTGATGCCAGATGTTTAATAAAAAATGGCCAGTTGGACCTGAGCAAGGTCACAAGTACATGAAGGAATATTTGGAAGGCTTTGGAAGACAGGCATCTCAACAGTTTCATGTAGAGAAAAGGGGGCATCAATTCCCTTCTAAGCTGACTGTGAATGATTCTCTTGGGTTGTGCTGCACAGATTTACAGCTTCTTACAGCAAGTTAGACATTTGTGGAAGGAGCAGCCTAATAGCAGTGCAAAAGTAGTATTTTACAGTGCACACTGCAGGCTGGATAGATGGAAAGAACACAATGAAAATCACCAATGTTTTCTCTCCAGGTGATGAGGCACTACAGAAGATTAATGTCACAGGACTGCTCATCAGCCTGGTTGCTGCTGGAGTGCTGTTGGTTATAATTGCACTGATTATCTTCTACTGCTGCAAGAGCAGATGCAAATCAAGCCAACCACCGGGGTAAGGAATTTCACTGCTTAAAATACCCAAACACACACAAAACAAACTCTTAAGCTTAAGAGAGGCATTTAAAAATCACTGTGGGTTGGTCTAACTATTGCATTCCCAGAAAATCCAGTGGAAGTTCTAGTTCTTAGTTGCCTAGAAGCAAAGTTAAGTGAGCACCAACAGTAGTTAATAACACAAAAACATAATATTGCACACCCAAACCTTTGGCTTTGCCTTTTTTTTTTAAATTGTGTGTGTGTGTGTGTCCTTGGTTTCAAAATATTCTTACTAAGATGATGGAATAATTTCAGTAGGTGGGGGCCTGCAATGGGAGGTCAAACATGTCCTGTTGGTGCTTTCAAATAAGCAATATGCTCTCATGGCATGTGCTCTACCTCAGATGTGAAGTAGTTGTGGTAGCAGATGATGAAGCAGTTTGGAGGAAATGCTTTTTTACCAAGTCTCTACTCCTGAATGCTCCTTTGTTCTAATCTTGAAACGAATATAAAAGGATTCTGTGCTTCCTCTTCCCTATAAATTTGACATCACTGAGCTATTCTTACCCTGTGGTTTGGAGAGAGTATTTGGCTCCTGGTCTTTGTGACCACTGAAGGCATGGTTTTTCTCTTGTGGGGTTTTTTATGGGGTTGTTTGGGGTTTTGTTTATTTTATGCGTAATACTTAATTGGGGCATTCACATTCTCTGAAAAATCCCTTCGCCCAGGATTTTTCTCCTGGGAAGCTGAGAAGCCTCAGAGAAAAAGAAAACAATTCTTATCTCATTTGCTTGGGCTCTCTCGGAATGGCACAGGGATAAATCAGGAATGACAGCAAGGCATCCTCCCCCCTCCCTCCCTCCCTGTCAGCTGGTTTGAATTCCCCTGGGAGGTGAGACCCTGGGCTCACAGCGTTCCCATCCCCCCCTGCAGAATTCCAGTCAGGAATTCCTTGTTAAGAGACAATGAGGCAGGCAAAGCTACAGTTCTGAGAGTCAGGAGAACACAGGGACAGCCTGAGAAAGGTGGATCCATGGAAAACTTCCTGCCAGGTCATTACAGACTCGTGGAAGCACAGAATGGATTGGGTTGGGAGAGACCTTAGAGCCCATCCCATCTCCATGGGCAGGGATCTTAGAGCCCATCCCATCTCCATGGGCAGGAATCTTAGAGCCCATCCTATTCCCATAAACAGGGATCTTAGAGCTCATCCCATTCCCATAAACAGGGATCTTAGGGCTCATCCTATTCCCATAAACAGGGATCTTGGAGCCCATCCTATTCCCATAAACAGGGATCTTAGGGCTCACCCCATTCCCATAAACAGGGATCTTAGGGCTCATCCTATTCCCATAAACAGGGATCTTAGAGTCCATCCTAATCCCATCAGCAGGGATCTCAGAGCTCATCCTATTCCCATCAGCAGGGACGTCTTCCACCCTCCCAGGTTGCTCCAAGCTGCCCTTGGCCTCTCCCAGGGATGGGATTCCAACCTGTGCAGGCTGCAGGGATGGGAGGGAAGGGCAGCCCTTTGCTGGATGCACATTCCCACTCCGGTTTGGAGCTGACGAGGAGCCCAGTAACGGGAGCACACAAAGGCCCTTTGTTCTGCCCTGGGATATTCTGTGCCCTCAGCTCTCCCTCGGCTCCTGGTGAGCTCAGGGCAGCTCTGAGCGAGGCATCCCAATGCCAGCCATTATTCCAGCAGCTCAGAACACTGGGCACTTCTTCCCTAACCTGGGAGAAGTGGCCAGTGCTCAGCTGCAGCAACAATGGGGCCACTGCCGGCCAGCTTGGCCACCCCAGGGCTGGGGGAGCTCAGGGCTCGCATTGTCCCCACCCTGCCGGGGTCGTGTCAGCGCTTCCCTGGCACGTGCAGCATCCCCAGGGTGGGAGCAGCCTGGATTCTGAGGATTCTGGGGATCCTGAGGATCCCTGCACTCAGGGATTCACAGCCCCTGGATCAGCAGGTGCCCTGCACTGCTGGTTCGCTCCAGAAAGGGTGGAAGTGGGAAAGGTCAGCAAAACTCTGAGCAGGGATTTGTCCCTCAGACACAATTCTGAGGATTCTGAGGGTCCTGAGGATCCTGAGGGTTCTGAGGATCCTGAGGGTTCTGGGGATCCTGAGGATCCCTGCACTCAAGGACTCACAGCCCCTGGATCAGCAGGTGCTGCTGGTTCGCTCCAGAAAGGCTGGAAGTGGGAAATGTCAGCAAAACTCTGAGCAGGGAATTCTCCCTCGGACACAACTCTGAGGATCCTGAGGGTTCTGAGGATCCTGAGGATTCTGAGGATCCTGAGGATTCTGAGGGTCCTGGGGATCCCTGCACTCAGGGACTCGCAGCCCCTGGATCAGCAGGTGCCCTGCACTGCGGATTTGCTCAGAAAGGCTGGAAGTGGAAAAGGTTTTCCACTCTCTATTGAACAGGAATTTTCCTCCCATGCCCCAAGGCCTTTTCCTGGTACAGGAGAACGAGGCTGAAAGGAAGTTTGGGTGCAAAATGAGGATATTTGGGAAAGGAATCCCTGGAGCTGCAGGGTGGGAGCAGCCCCAGGAGCTGGGTTTGGCCCGGGGGGGTGGGGGTGACACAGCTTGGCGGGGACAGCTGAGCACGGGGATCCCAGCCCGGCTCCCCTTTCCAAAAAGATATTTAAAGCACCAGGAATGACATCCTGGACACCCGATAGCCCCGTGGAATTTGAGAAATGCAGCCACCTCTGGCACACGGGAAAGGAGGGGGACAGAGAGCAGCACACAAACGGTGCAGAGAAGAAGGGGAAGCCAAATCCTTGGGAGAAGCCTTTCCAGAGGGATCCTGGCCTCAAAGGCTCTGGACAGGATTAAATTTCCCAGGAAAAAAAAAAAAAAGCACACAAAACAGTTGGAATCTGTGGAGGAGCAGCAGCACCAAGAGCACTCGGAGCAATTAAGAGCTCGGCTCTTTGCCATGGGTTTTCGAGGAGACTGGAAATGTTTTGTCTTGACAAAAGGACTTGGGAAAAACCTGAAATCTCTGCCTGTTTTGTTGCACACCCTGGAGACACCTGGATTTCCACGTCCTGGAGGAAGATCTGGAGAGCCTTGAGTGGGATTAAAGCTCCCTCCTCTCCCAGCAGGATCCCAGCTGTGCTCCAGCAGCTCCTGAGAGCTGCCCCTGCTCCTGAACCATCCCCAAACCTCCCTGGGGCAGATCTTCCCGCGGAGCAGGGATGGAATGAGAGGGGAAGGTGCTGCTGACCTCCTGTCCCTGCTCCAGTCACTCCCAGGCTTCCCCCAGGACAAAGCTCTGGAGCAGCAGTGCCACAGTTTGGCATCAAAGGCACAAAAACCCCCTGGGCTGAAGGGTTGGAAATCTGATTTATTTAAAGCCTTTGCGAGGGTCACGTGGGTGGGAGGGAGCAAACCCTGCCAGGCTCCTGCCCGGGCTGCACTAAGCTGGGATTAAACCTTAAACCAGCCCTGCACCATCCTTGGAGGGCCCTGTGTGGATGGGGGAATATCCCATATTTCCCCCTGGGATGGGAAGGAAAAGCAGCCACAGGGAGGGGGGTGAGGAGGAGCCGACGTTTGAGGGACCAGAGGGTCTCAAAGCACAGTAGGGGCTGTGATCAGTATTATTTTTATTTAAATAAATATATAAATATAATTATTTATAATTATATTTATATCTATATAAATATACATATATATGCATATATATGTATATTTATAAGATC
>JAYDZK010000268.1:2358832-2390916 GCA_034509185.1 Euphonia xanthogaster
CCGCCCCGGAGGCTCGCGTCGGGCTGCGGCGCGGGTTCAAGAGTTCACGCGTCCCTGCCCGGCTCCCGGAGGGAAGCGGGGCCGCGGGCACCGGCGCTGCCCGGCCGAACAATGCTGCCCGCCGGGGCACCGGGCCGGCGGAGGCGGCCGCGCCGCGCCAGCATCCCCCGCGCCCTTCCATTTCTCCGCTGTTGTGCGCTCCGCTGAGCCTGGCGAACCTCTTTGCTCTGAAGCGCTGCTCCGGGGCGTGCGGAGCCTCCTCTCAGCCAAAACTTGTCTGGAGCGATTCAGTCCCGCGGAGAGTTCTGCAAAGTTCCGGGAAGTGCGGGGGAAATACAGGATATCTTATTGGCTTCGGGTTGCTTTTTGATTGTGTAACTCTGCCAACTAAAACGAGTATTCTCTAGGCGATGAGATTTTCGTTATCGACTGCCTTTTATGTCTCTAGCTTGATTTATCTGCAGTTCCCATCTCGACGACGTTTAAAGGTAAAAGAGTCTCGGGCTAAAAATATCCCGTCAAAATAGGTGCGCTAATAGATGACTTTGCACTTGGTTCTGAAAGTGGTCAGACATGTCTGATAAGATTAATAGATTATCAAGTCAGAAGGACTGTTGCAATCATCTAGACTGACCTCTTCATAATGCAGGCCATAGAACTTTTTTTATTTTCCTCAATCTGTGTTTGAAAATAGAGCTTACATTTTAGAAGGTGTAGTTAAAAATTTCCAATGAGGCAAAATTCAGCACAATTCTTGGTAAAGTATACAAGTGACTGATTTATTCTGATATGAAGAGAGCTGCCTTTAGTTTCTGGCCACTGAGTCTTGTTTATAGCCTCATCAACTCTGAAAATATGTCAAGTATGAATTCTTATTAATTTTAATTAATTTCTTGCTTTGCTTATTTTTTCTTAATAAAAATAACATTATATTTTGAAGTTTATTGCTAGAGATGTTTTTTCTTTTTTCTTGCTGCTTTAGTGATTCTCCCAGATTTCTTTCAGATTTCCTCTAAGTTGTTGTCAATTTCCCTTCCTGAATTGTGCACATTGCATTTAAGGCAGTGAGCAGTGAGAAGATCTCGGGAGCTCCCTGGGATGTGAGGCTGTACATTCCCTGTTTCACAAGGAATTGCAGCTTTTTGGCCAAACCCTTGCCCCACGAAGCTCTTTAGCCAGTTTCTCCAAGGAGTTGCCTGCATGGCAAAGTAAGGTCTCCATATAATTCTTTGCAATTTTTCTCCCTAATCACTGAAGTGCTTTTGGTCATGTTGCTGTGTTGATTTCAGTGGGAGTCAGTGACCTGTCCTCCTGTCCTTTCTGTATTGCTTTTGCCAGTTCTCATCATCTCTTGAGGGTCATGCCAGCTGTTCCACAAGGAAGGTTTGGATTCCCAGGTCATTTAAGAATAGGTAGTGCAGAAGCAGAAGTGGATTTCTCTTGGATTTTATAGGAAACACAACTGCTTGATGATTTTTTTTTTTTAATATTTAAAATAATTCCCTGGTTTTACAACACACCTTGCCATGTTTTTTTTAATGGCTGCTGTATTAATGCAGTCTTAGATGTACATTTTGGGAATTCTTTAGAAGAAATGGCATGGAGAAAAATCCCAAGACAAGTACCATGCAGAAGCTCATTAGGTCACTGCCTGCTGCCTATACCAATGAAATTAGTATTATTGCATCCCTGTATGATATAACAATATTTATACTATGCTTCAGGAAACAGTGTGGAGAAAACTTTGTTTTAGTTCTTTGAAATTTCATCTCCAGGTTCTGTACCTGATGACAATTGATGCATTTAAAATGTGTTGGCTGAAACATTTAAACTTTTTTCTTTAACTGTACCAAGAACAGGGAAAATACTGAATAATTAATCATATTTTGTGCTTGAAATTCTGCTGAACTGGCTTCTTTGGGTTCATGTCATTTTAACAAGAATTAATATACCCTGTCTTTGGCCAGATTTAAAGATTTGAACCATGTTGGACGCAGTGATAAGTAGAGTCTGGGCTTTAGGTGCTTGTGGATTCCTCTACTGCTGATAGCACTTGTCTTTGTATGGATGGAGTTGCTGAGGAATTGGGATGGAAGAGTCATTCCTGTCACTGCCAAGGCTTGCAGCAGCCTGGAAGGAAATTGTGAAGGTATAGATGTACTGTAAAGGAATATGCTGTCCATGCCCTCGACTTGTGTTACAGATCACATCACATTTTTCAAAGTAGTGTTTCTGATTGTGGTTGACAGGTAGTCATCTTAACTGCTGAAGCTGCATTAGCCTGATGTTAAATTAAAAAATGTGTGTCATGTTCATCTGGTACTTGCTTGAAAAGCATTCAGCCTTTAGGTGATATAGATGACAATATTTCATTCAGATTTCATAATTATGCTCTTGCAGGCTGTGTCGTGGCAGGTTATGTTCCCTTTGTGTGGAGAGCCATGTTCACAGACTCAGCTCATCAAAATCATTTCTCCTCCCTACAAGCATTGCTCCTGTCTTCCTGTGCTTCACTTCAGCCATCTGGTTTTTATCCTGCTTCTTATTTCTTGCAGGCACTGTTTTGTCTGTGCAATGCCTCTATTCTTATCAACTCAAAGGAAATGTGTGGTGAAGTGTTACAAGGACATTTCTACCGGGCCTGCTGTGACATAACTGTTCCCATGGAATAGGAGGTGGTGAATTGGGATGGAAGCTGATGGAAATCACTGGGATCACTCTGGTACCTAAGTAGGGACCACTCCTGCTGGGGAGCACACTGGGACACTGCAGCCTGGTAGTAGGGGCTGAGGGGCTGCTCCAGACCCCCAGACCCCTTACATAGCCTGTCAGCATCTTGAAGGAATTTCTGGTGGTTCTAGGAGTGCACTGCCACTTTTGGTCTTTTACTGTAGCTGTCAGAAAACCCTACCTCTGTGCTTAAACCCTCTCTTTGCCAAAAGCTGTTGAATAGCAGATGAGGTGTGCCATGCTTACTTGCTGCTTGCTCAGGAATTATTGAGTATTCAGAAATCAGGTGATGTGTAATAGTGTGAGAAACTGTTGTAATTGCTTGGAAAGAGACATGGAGACTCCTAATAATGGATGAGGTTTCCGGTTGAGTTTCTCTGACTTGGGGGTACTCATTTAGAAAAGGATTTTTACTAGTGGGAAGATCTCAGTTGTTCTGTTTTTACCACAGCTCTAAGACTCAAATCTGCTACATGTGATTAAAAGTCAGTCACAATTATTTTGTTGTTGGTTTAAATTTTATGGTGATTGCCATGGTCTCTGATGTTCCTTTATGTCTGTGTCCAAATCTGTCCTACCCAAGCATATGGGGTTTTATACCATTTAATTCAATATGGTTTTTTTACAGATAGCACTGACATTGTTAGTGTGGCCTGTAACAGCTAATCTAAGATCAAGAGTTAGTTACTGTGATAGTTCATTTGCAAAGTTAAATACATGGGAGATTTACACTTTTATGATAAATGGTTATGATGGGTTTTTAAACTCATTTTTGCATAGCTGTCAAACTAATGCTTATTGTAACAGCTGTGTGATAATTGTGTTGTAGTTAAGGCTCAATTTTAAATTCTAATGGGTTTTTGCATAGCTATAGGAACTCTGTAAGTGCAGAGTATTTTAGAAAAGATGAGAACACTTTCTTTCATTGAATGAAATTGTTCTGAGAGGTGAAACCAATGTTTGTTGTTAAACACATTCTACAAAAAGTTCCCTATGGCATAGTATTTCAAGAGTAGAAAGGAAAGCTCATAATCTGGGAATATACTTGGAAATTTTGCATTAAAAGGCACAGAAACATTAAATAAGTTTTAAAAACATATTAAAAGGTAGATCGCTTTTAAAATCTTACCAAATTTTCTGTCATAGTTTATATCTGAAACATTTATGCATGCAAAATAAGCACAGGTAGTCCATGGTATAGTGCAGATACCTTACAGGGACTTGCTGGCATTTGTTGGCCTACTCTTCTTTTTCTTTTTTTTTTCACCTGCATTCTGCACACACTGAAATCACAGCTGTGGGAAGGTCAGAGATTGGCTGAACAGAAGCTGAACGCATTCTTGCTCTGTGTCCCATAGCTTTTCCCTGGTGCAGATGTGTGGTCATCTTGCAAAATCTTGGCTAAAGTTTCAAAATGAACCAGCCAGGCTCGTTTGGATTTAGATGCTGCTCACCTGTGTGAGATTTAATGCCAGCTTTGCATGGAAGATTTCAAGCAGTGTGTGTCATTCTGCTGTAGTGAGAAATGGTGATAAAGAACTATCTGCAGAAGGAATGAGCTGAAACTTAGAATGAGGGTGCCGTTACCTGAGAAGGCTGAACTGGCTGCTCAGGCTCACTGCTGCTGAAAGGGGCTCCCTTCCTCTTCCCTTGTCTTTGTTTGGTGTTTGTGCAACTGCACAGGGAGCTGGTCCCATTTGTTAATTCTTGAGAAAAGTCTCCTGGCTGAAACAGTGAATGGCTCGAGCTGCGTATCTGTGCTGGTGAACCTGTGCTGGAGGGCTGGAAGCCAGAGGTGGCACCTGGGGATGAGCAGGGGGCAGAGCTGTGTGGCCTTGGTCAGGATTCTTCCCAGTGCTTCTGGGCAGGGTTTAGATGGGCTCAGTCTTGCAATGTCACTGTCTTTGATGAACATCCCACACAAATTGTGCTGCCTGCTTCCCTGGCAGGAGCTCTTGGTAAGTGTCTGTAAGCTGGGTGCCAGATCTGTCTTCGGGTCACCTACAATGATATTTCAGATGGGAGCCTTTTCCCATGGAGCCAGCATCCTCCACACAGGGCACAGGATACATTGTTCTGCAAGAAGGGGAGGTTGTATTCCACCACCTATGCAAAAGTGTTTCAGTCCCATGTGTGTATTTTGCCTTTCATCCTGTTAACTTTAATCCTAGATGTGTTTACCTTACACCAACGGAGAGCAACCTTTTCACCTTGTTTCTTCTGTACTTTTGCCCACCTTTTATTTTTTTCTTGGAGTTGCTTCTGATTCTGGCATAAAGCTGTCATAGGAAGGAGGCTGTTTTTAGAAAAATCCTTGATCGTGTCAGGGAAAAAGCACCTATGCCTGAACTATAGTAATTCTAAACAATACTAGGGCTCTTATGGAGTGGGTGTATTTTGCATGGATATCTTTGTTATATTTTGTCAAAGCTTTCACAAATTTGCATGTCAAGAAGTTGCTTTGCATGGTGAGTGCCTATTCCATACATTAAACAAAGAAAAGACAAACCAAAACAAAAACCAGTCAAAGGGCAGTACATTAATAGTCTCACTTCAGACTTTCCTTAGCAGCCTTAACTGTGACAAAAATAACTTAGAGCAGCATGCAGGGTTCAGCCTTTCCAGCACAGCATTTCTTGCTGTACCATGCAAGTGGCAGAGAAAAGAAAATTCTTTGAATTTTTAAGCAAAGAGAAATGCCTTCTGAGAGGACAGAGTGCATGGTTATTAAGTACTAGATTTATTTGTCTCACTGGGCAGATTTCATAGGTTTTAGGTTTACTTCTGTTTGCTATTCTGTCATTGTTACATGGCTTCTTTTGTCTCATTGCCCTGGACAGACCTGGGGCTAAGTGGACACTTATATTCTTTAGAGCCTCCTCAGACCCTCTCTGATGATGGGCTACAAAAAGGGGCAGGGAGCTCTTATTCCTGGATTTCTGCACACTTTAAAGTTTCTTATTCCAAAACAATTCAGCAAGAACCTACATATGTTTAGACAAGCTTTTACTTTCCCATACTGCTTTTCTTGTTTTTCATCTTCCTTCTACATGCTTACCTGTGTTGCTTGCTTAGGACTTGGAGGAGTGCAACCAGTTATGCTCAGGCACCCTTAGGCATCCTTATTTTAGAGTAATAGTGTTTACACAGCAGGATACTAAGGAGCATTTATTCCTTAATAATCCTGCAGGAGTTCTACTTGGGGCAGTCATACAGCTAGATTTCATTGGAGATATCCCTCCTTTTTCAGCTGGCAGTGTTGTGGGAGAAGAGTTGGAGGGCTCCAGCTGTCTGGCAAGCTGTTCTGAGAGCTGTTGGTCATCCAGAACGTGCCAGACAAAGGGTCACAGCGTGGGCCAGGCTGAGTGTACCAGCCTGTGCTGCACCTTCCATGCTGCCCTTTTTCCTGCCCAGGAAATCCCTCTCAGAAATATGGCAGCTTGGTGTTTCACACCACATCCTGTTTACTTTCTCTCTTCTTCGTGTCAAAAATTCCAGTGCTAGACAGTGAATAATCCTTCAATCCCGATGCTCGGCCCGTTTCATTATGTTCTGCTGAGTCTGCCAAGAACAGGATTTCTAATAAGTTTTTCTTGAATCTGAACATTTGTTCATTTACTGTGCAAAGAGTGATAGTAGAAAGCCAACTCCTCCCTACTATGAACACAGCCATGTGCTAACTACCTTCAGCTGGTGAGCTGGAGCTTGCTGATAGTCAGCACCACTGGAGAGAGATGGGATTTTCATCTTTTCCCCTTCAAAAAACTCCCTTTTGTTATTGTTTTTAAGAGAATATGGGGTTTTTTGCCAATTAAAGGATATTTTTTTTAGTTCCTGTGTGTATGCTGTTTTGGTCTGGATTAATACTTGGTTTTGTTTAGACATGATCATCATGAAAGCTTGAATCAGTATCGGGGCATATTCAATGAATTTGTTTAACATAGTGTAGCTTTTCCTATCTCAAAGTAAATGCCATGTAGCTGTAACTGTATTTCTATAGTTTGGAACAATGTACATTTTCTGGTTGTAGCATTCACAAGCAGCTGGGTTCATCTGGTACTTTCAGCTAAATAGTGACTTGTGGCAAATGAAATGATAGCCAGGGTTCCCTTTGTAAGATTAAAGATGTAAATTTAAACCTGTTCTAGGATGAGGAGAGCACTTGTGAAGAGGTATAAGATATAAATTCAAGAGCTATGCTAATTTTCCTTATAAACTTGGTTAATAACACCCTGTGGTGCTTCCTTTAATGTAAAGGACTCTTTGCTGCTGTGTTTTATGATGAACTGTGTTGTTAACATGTTAGATCTCTCCTGGGCACACCTCCTAAATTGGGATGGAAGTGGTGTTAGTCATAGGGATACCTCTTGTTATGAATCTGAAGGAGCTCATATGAGCTGCTTAGCCCTTGTTGTGTGCTGTGGGATGTGGAAAACAGCGTGCTGGACATGTGGATGTGCTGGGAGGCTTAGAGCCCATCTAATGGCCCTGAATTTTTGGCTGTAGGGTGGCAGGATGTGGGATCTCAGATGTGGTCACTGAGGAGCTGCCCCATTCTATGCCGGTGGCTGTGAGCCATGACACCACTGCTCTTCACAGAGGTGCATTTTAACTTCACAAAACCTGGAGAAACTGCCTTTTTTCAGTACTGGAGACTCAGTGGTGAGGGCTGTAAATCAGAGTGGGTTTTTCCTTGTGCCTGGCTTTCCCTAGACTGAAGCACAAGGTATTCCATGGGTTCTGGAACTGGAAAGTGCTTCGAGGTTTGGTAATGAAGGGAACCCACTGACAGCATGAGATGGCTCTGTCAGTGTACAGCACACGTGTATTTGCACTTCTTACCTCTTTCTGTGCCAAAAACCTCAGCTTCAGCATCATCCTTTCCATCCAAATGGAAAATAAAGGGCTTAGTAAGAAATGGGATATCAAGTATTCCTGTAGTACCCTAAAGGTAAGACTCAGGCTTGCCACAAAATACAGTGCTGTAATAACTGGGAGGATGAGGGTTGAAAAGCTTTTCAATAGGTAAAATGAATTGTGATTTTATTAAGGCTCTGATGTGGCTAACCCACATCTTGAGATAACGCTCTGCTGATTTTTATATTTTGAAATAAAATTTTGTTGTTAAAAGTAATGGAGTCTTTTTGTGTGTATCTCAGCTGTAATAGAGGATTGTGCTGTGTGTTCAACAATTAGTACTGGAATGATCTAGAGAAGAGTTTTGAATATGCCCCAGGTATGCTTTTGACAACAGAATAGCATCACATATCAGAGAAAAAGTGTTAATTTCCATTATTGCCTGCTACAAAAATCTTTTGAAATTGTAAGTAAAACTCTAGGAGAGAAGTATTTATAATTTGAAAAATCACAGCTATTCTTTTTATGCTGGGTAAAGCAAAAGTTCTTTCACAGAGGGAAGCTAAGAGAAGAAGATAAATAAATAAATGTAGTGACAAAATAATCCAGTGTCTCAAAAGGCAAGAAAATAAGATTGCAGATCTTAGAGTGGTGGAAGCTACACAGACCATAATGGGACTCCTGTTTCTGCAGGCACTGATTGAGTAGAAGCTGTCAGGGAAGATGTATGAATCCCCAAAACACTGCTTGGCAAACAAATGTCTTAAAATTATTTCTGACACTGCATTATAATGCAAATTGGGAGGAATGTGTTACAGTGTCTGTTTAAATGATACTGTCTTAATAAGGATGTTAAAGTTAGTCTTGAATATTCAGAGCAGGAAAGTACTGAAAGCTCCTTTCCAGACCTTGAAATCTTCAAACATGCATCAGGAGCTCTAGACTGACATTGCAGAGTAGTTTAGTTTTAGTTTCTTTTTTGTAAGCTGCAAAGTTTCTGTTTTGGTTAAGTTACAAAGTTTTTTTTTTGTCAAAGCCAAGGGAAGTGGTTCCAAATTTACCAGTTCTGATTTAAAAAAAAAATTATTTTGTTATATGTACTGCATTTCAGCCATAAAGAGCCTCATAAAGAAAGCTGGTTTAGATTGCATGCATTAAAAAATGACTTAAAGTAGTTTGTCCAGTCACTTAGTAGTAATTGAAGTTGAAGTTTATAAATAGCTCGTTTTTATCTGAATATTAGTTTTCACATACATATTTTCAAGACAGAGTTTAACTGATTTTTTTGAAAACAGAATTATATAGTCTTTGTTGTTAAGAGCTCTGCAGGTTACTTAATCAGACAAGCCAGCACTTGCACTCAGGTATTGAAGTCCCAGTAAGACTATTTTGGCTTTCCTGTTTTTCATTTTTAAAAGGATCAAGCATAAGGAGTTTAGACACATTAACATGGGAATAAAAGGGAGATGGACCTTTTGTGTCATAAAATCTCTTTATTCCCTTAAGATGTGATATATATTCAGGTGAAGAATCACAGGAACAGTGTGAACTTTTGCTTATTGAGGCAGCTCCCTGCATGTAATTTTCTACCTCAAAATCTATTTCTTAGAAGCTCCTTATCTCTGCTCCTAGAAAGAGAGGAAGTAATGAGAGTTTCCTCTCACAAGTACCTCCAGGCAATCCTTGGCCCACATTGTGGCAGTCTCAGCCATGCTCTTGGTGGCTCTGCCTTTGAGTTGAAGGGGCAAATTAACATTATGGCTTCATTTTTAATGAAAGAGTGGAGGGTGATTGCCTTTGGTGTGTTAGGATGGGCTATAGCCTATACTGGATATGTAGTGTGTAATTGCATTAGAAGGGAGAATGTGCCATAACCAACAGGCAGTGGAGCTTGTCAGTAAAATGCTGCTCCTCTGTGTGGAGGGAAGTGCTTTACTGACTTCCCTCAGTACTGCAGTCTGATTCTGTATTTTCCATCTTCCCAAAAGTCATCTACACTTAGTCATAATACTTAAAAATATTGATAACTATTTTTTCTTGCTATAATAGAAGAACAGGCTAGGCAAATGCTGAAGATGTATGCTGTTCTTAAAAGAATGCATTATGTACCTTGAGGTGTTATTAGTTTGAGATGATTTTCTTTTGATTTTTCAGCAGTGGACTTTATTTTTCAAGTAGCAATTTTTTTTTTATTTTGTTTCTTGCAGTGTGGGGCAAACACATCTGTGTGCAGACAATCTCTATGTTTTTAAATACAGCTGCAAAAAAGTTCCACCCTTTTTCCTTCTCCCCCCTTCACTCTCAGATCTAGGTTCAAAGGCAGAAAACTGATTTCTGGGCTAAGCAGATGAATGGGGATACAATTCAGCATCATAGAGTCACCCCAGGACACATGGACACTGCAACTGTTCTGGATTGTTAGATATTCTTTCTCTTGGTGCAAATATGATGTTAAGGTTTGCCTTGTCTTGTATAATCCAATGAGAGGATCAAGGGAATTAGATGCAGGGAGTAGGCTGGTTTCCTATTTTTCTTGAACCTGCCAACATTTTCAGGCTTCAACCCAGATTTGTGTTTGCACTGTCTTCCCCCTCCCTCAGTGTGTCTGTGGCTTGGAAATAGAAGTGAAAAATCACATATTGTATACATTTGAAAAATATTTTGCACTGAAATGGGTTTCTGGGCTGAGAAGGCATTTGTTTTCCTTTGGAATTAATTATTGAGACATTCTCCCTTTCTGTTTTCTGTTGTTTTTAAGGGCTTTCTGTGCTTTTAAACTTCCATAAGTGTGTTGGACAGGAGTGACTTGGTGTTACTAATGGTATTGAACTCATTTAAGTAGCAACTTTCTTCCTGGGTGACACCCTCCTCTGCTTCTTAGGGTCATGGCTTTTTTAAAATACAAGATTAAACCTATTTCTGGATTGAAGTAATCTACCTGTAACATTGCTTTTAAATTTTAATTTTATTCTGAGCTGCAGATAACCCCTTGGTGCTGAATTATATTCTAGTTTGACTGTAGCAAACAGGGAACTCTTGCTGTTAGAATGAGCAGCTGAAGGGCCATTTACCCTCCATTTCATCTGTATTAAATTTAAGTGAAGGTTTCAAGAAATGCTCTTCCATTCTTTCTCCAGGAGATGTTTGAGTAAAGGCAAAATAACAAAGAGAAGTATTTAAGGAAAGTAATAAACATTGTATCTAATATTAAAGCTATTATTCTAATAATATATTAGAATATCTATTCTATGTATACTGTATATTCTGATATCTAATATTAAAGCTATTAAATATTAATCCTAACTATGTACTTGCCAGCAGGTAATACAACCTGGAACTGCATTTTACACATCTAAAATCAAATGCAGTGGACAAAAAGAGATGAAGCTGTGTGTCAGTTTCTGTATCTTATATCTTGGATGGCGTTTTTAATCTTTAGAAGTGCATTTGTCAGTTTTATGGCTTTGCTTTCTGTCTCCGGGTGGAATTTGCTATAGCACAGCTGAATAGCTGGTTGGAGAGAGACTCCTTTGCCAAGTGTCTGAGCTTTGGGATGGAGAGGGAAGTTTGAGTGATATTTCCCCTATTTCACAAGTAAGATAAAATGCAAAGTGTGATTTTAGTGGTGCTTGCTTGCCAGTACGAGGCTATCACTGCTCTTTTTCATCTCCTTTTGTGGCGATTCCATTAGCAGGGGGCTGTGCCGAGTCATCTTCTCACAGGAGCTCTTGTTTTCAGTAAGGCAGGATGGGCAGACAAAAATGAGATCAGATTTCTGCTCTGCCTCAAATCTGATGCCTTGTGTGCGTGCTGGGTTGGTGACTTTTTTTGTTTGGGCTTGGTTGTTTTGGTCTCAGACTTGTGCTGTGGCACTGAGTTCCCTTCTCAGGGTGCTGGCAGCACCTCTGGGGTCTCCTGGAGGCAGGAGTTCCCTGTGCACCCACTTGTCTTGTGGGTGTCCAGGTTCACTTTGAGCACAGCTCTGAAAGTGCTCTGGGATTTCACCTGGGGGTTTCTGTAGCAGTTTTCCTTTATGTGAGAGGCAGGAAGTACAAGTGCCTAAGGCCAGGGGATTGCACCCTGAAGAGTTCTGGTCTGCTTTCCATGTAAGCATGGTGAGTTTCCCTAGTACTTGAATGATTGCTGTTACTGAACTAAACATAACCCAAACAACGCCCCCCAGAAAGCACCAAATGCAAAATAATCTATCAGCCTTAAAAATTGATGAGCTTTAGTGAGGATTTACCCAGAAAATCAAGTAGAAAATAAAAAAATTGCTTAATACTTGGTAAAAGGAGTATCATTACATGGAAAGGGGACAAAAATACTTATTTCAAGTGCTTGTTTTCTGTTTCTATATTTTATTCTGTATGGATGCCTCGGAGAGCATGGTTATTTGAAGAAAGTAAAAGAAATAAAAATACTTACTTGTATGTCCAGTGTTTATTGCAGCTAAATTTTGCTTCCACGTAAAAATGATACTTCAGTCTGAGTTTGAAGTTGGGAAATGCATCCCTCACTTGTGTGGAGCATAAACCTGATAATTGTCTTGGCAAGTGAGGAGGGTGGTGAGTGCAGTGGGACTCGATAACCTTTGGCAGATGGAGACCTGAATTTGTATGAAACCATTGGATTGAAAAATGCTTTGAAAATAAATGATCGTGAGAATAGCAGTGCAAACAGATGTGTGAAGGGTCCATTCCTGACAGATTTAATCTGGGCTGACAAAAAGGAGTTGTAAATCAAGGTTGAGGTATTTTAGTAACAATGAATTGCAATGACTCTACAGTTTTCTTCTTCAGTTTTCTACAGAAATTTTACTGGAGAAGTAAAAAAATCTTCTATTAGCCCAGCTGATACAGCTGAAAAAAATCAGATTAATAGTTGAGTCATTTAGCTTCCATTATCATACAATCACTTTTTGATTGCATTATTACAGCAATGACAAATAATAATAACTCTTTACAGGATATCTCTTACATTTAATTTTAGAGTAATATTCATCTTTTCAATGAAAAATACTTCGGGGGAACTATTTTCCAAATTTGTGTGCCAAATTAATATTATTTCCTAGCAGTAATCACTCCATTGTGCAGTTCACTTTGACAGTGGGAGTGGGAAATCACTGTGATAATCAGTGATGAGGGCCAAGTGCTCATGGAGCAGTGCATAGCACAGGACCCAGTAATGTGAATGTTTCTTCAGTAACTTTTCTGACATTTCAGGACAAGTAACAACTTGCACAATTGTTACAAACTTCCAAACGAGAGCGTGCAGAGCTTGGTAGCCATAAGGGAGTTTGCCATGCTGGATGTATTTTTGATATGTGAATTACATGCTGTGTAAATTCATCTGTTTAAAAGTTAAATTTTATAAAAAGAAACCTTCAGGCAGTAATCTCTCAGATTGCCATGCTTGTTTAGGATAAGCTTATGTAAACTGAAGGCATATATGCAAGGCTTTTTGAGATAAGAATCTACATTCCAGCAAGCAGTAATTATACAATAAACAATTAACTGTTCAAATAAATACAGTGTTTTTTATTGAAAGACAGATGCATTTTTGAGGTTGCGGTTGCATTAACTATGAGCTGGGAGTTTGTAGAAAAAAAAAGCACCATCATATACTTAGAGTGTTCTAAGATGCCCAGCATTACTAGAATTTTGGGGTTCTAGTAATGAACAATGTTTCTGAGTGCTGAAGTCTAGGGGTTATTTTGTATCCCAGTGCTAATTCTAGCACCCTCCTTGTTACAAAGTCTTTGTCCAAGTTTGTTTTACACGTTGCTTTTATCTTCCAGAGAATTCTGCCTCTGATCTGTAGGCTTGTGTTATGGTGTCTCGTGGTTTTTTTACAAAAAAAAAAGTGTTTCTTGTACAGGAGAGAAGAGGGGAGAAATTAATCACAGTCTTGAACAACCAGAATAAATAGAAATTTAAAATAAACAAACAACAAAAAACCCAAATAAACAAAAAACCCTCACAACAAATTATTTAATTTTCAGGTGATTAATTAAAGTTCATCCACTTTTTGCTGATGACCTTTTGCTTTTACAAGTAAGGAGGAGGAATGAGGTGATATTGCTTGATATACTGTACTGGGTTTGGGGTCTTGCCTCATCTGGAAGAGCTTTTGGTGCCAAGTGTAGCCCCAGTTGCCTGAACACCACCAAAGTGCCTCTCGCCCAAAAATACAGAATGGGAAAAGGAAGCTGTGCTGCTGCAGGACTTTAGAGTTTGCCTTTAAAACATGTATGAAAGAGAAGTCAGCACCACATACTTTTATATAGGTAAAAGCTTTAGGTAAACTTGCAAGAAAACCTAAATTCAACCTATTGCTGTTGCAGGAAAGTTTCCACAAGCTCAGCATTTTTGCGAGTGAAGATAATTCTTGAGAACAATCTGCCATGCTTCAGTTTAGAAACTTATTTTCTCATGTAGTGCTTTTTTATTTCTTAAAAAGACCTGAAGAAAGCTTCATGTCCCTGAAGTTCTATGATTGGGAGTTTTTTTCCCAGCTATGCAAGTTTGTTCAAAAACCCCCAAATACCTTAACTTTAAAATTTTATTCCTGTGAAAATACTTGCACTTCAATTAGCTTTATTACTTGCATCATGTTTTATGTGCAGAACACTGTTGCAAAAATATTTTTTTTAGTCTGGAAATAATAGAAATTGTTTAATCCCGTAAATAAAAAAAATTATCTACAGTGTCATGCAATCATGTCTGCCAGTTGTCCATAGCAGTGATGCAAATAGTTAGATTTCAGTCAGCATATAATAGAAATCAGTTGCTGATGCATAGTGTTGAACTGCACAAAGATCTGTCCTTTACAGCATAAGCACAGGGATCTGCTGACTCTGAATTTAGGTTTGGCAATTCTCTAAATTGCAATTACTGCTGTGAAAGGTGTTAAAGTGCTAGACAATGAGCACAACTGAGAAAAGCAGTAGCTGAGGTTCTTTGTTTTTTCAAAGGATTTTGGTTCATTCTTTAGGCTTGTGCTGTAGCCTGGCATGCTGACTATAGAGCATTGCTGAAGTGGAAAATACATCCCCTGATATTGCATCTCAGGCAGGAAAGTCCTGCACAGACAGGCTCTTGCTGGTTCATGATGTGTGCAGGTCACAATGCTCTAAGAGGCTCATCTGCCTTTTAATGAAAATGAAGCAAAGCCAGCAGTGTTGCCAGTTTTTATATGATTTGGTGTCTTCTATAAAAGTTTCCCATGATGTCATGATTCCTGGCATGGAGAGTTTAATTTTTCCTGGTGCAGAGTGCCTGCCCCTCATCCCTGGGGATGGAAGATAAGGGAAGTCTCCCTTAGAGCAGGCAGCAGGGAGGGCTGTGGCTTTCCTTGTTTGGGTTGTTTTGGCATTTGTTTACACTTGAGTTCTGAAATTGAAGCAGTCTCGCATGTGCACTGGAGTAAGTAGCAGAAACCTATAAACTTGGTGTCCAAAAGCAAGAAAAGGAACAGGTAAATGGTTACTTGGTCATGCTGGCCTTCATTTTCTTCCATTTGACAGGTGGTATGCAGAGCTGAGTCTGGGGAAGCTTGGAAGTTTGGGGATTTTGTTTTGCTTCTCTCTCTGTTTTCTGCTTTTTAAACTGGAAATCATTAGGGCTTTTGGCAAGTTCCTAAGGTTGCTTGGTGTTTAGATTGCATCTATTTCTTTTCTGCATTATTGGTTTTGCACAGACCCGGCCAATGTATATTTTGTGTGTGCTTCCATTAAGCCTGATTGAAACATCATGTTAATTTGGGTGACTCACTTAAAAATGTTAAATAAAAGCTGGGAATCATTAACTTGCATTTAATGCTAGGAGGTCTGAAGATGGATTTGTCACTTGGTAGTGCTTTCACTGTCAATTTTATTAAATTGTACCAAAAGTACCAAAACCTTTTTAAAAACTATTGCTCCTACAGCTTCCTAGTAATTTCAGCCTTTTAATTAAATGAGGTCCTGTAAGTTTCAATGGAATTAAAAATGGAAATGTTAAAGTGGGCATGTATTCATAGTTATCTGCTTTGCAGACTTGCTATCAGTAAATCATTACAACAAGTGCCCAGTGAGTGTTTCTTACAGTTGAACTCTGTCTTTCTGACCTAGTCCTTTATAAACTTTTATGTGGTCAGCTTTGATTTTTGTAAGGTTTTTCCCCACCCTAAACTCTTTGGCTTTTTAGGTTTCAATAGTACATTTTTAATCTGCTTAACATTTTTTTGTGATATTCTAGCAGAACTAGATCTGTCTGATCTTGGGCTTTTGTTTCCCTGTTTTTCTGTAACTTTTTAGCTTGTGATTGATACTTCATAATTGTTCGTTGTTTCTAGAGGTGTACATTTCGTTAATAATGTTTAATTTCTTCCTTAGTTTAAGCTATGGAGGAGGACATTCATCACATTCAGAAACAGACCTTCACAGACAGACATACACAGCTTCTCATCAGCTTCCTGGATACCCAACTACCCAACATCCTGCTGGTAACTGTCCATATCATGGGAAGACTGCTTAAATAGCTACAGAGGAAAAAGAAAAAACAAACTAACTGTTATGTGATTTAGATTAAAGTCAATGAATTTTATAATCAAAGGGAATTTGTCATATCAGTGGTAGCAACTGGTATTAGAGAAGCTGAGTGTGTAGCAGGAGGTTAACAGTTGTTAGCTTTTTATCAAAATGTTGTAAGTAGAAAGGAAAATACAAAGGGAGGTTATGCTTGGTATCTTGTTTTTTGAAAAAGCTGCACTTATTTTTTAAAATACAGCTTTTCAAGATTTGGCCTGTGCATGAGGGCAAATGCTGTGTGCCTCCAAGCCAGTGGCAGAAATGCTGGCAGCTCCTCCAGACTCCAGCGAACGGCAGAACGGATGTGAGCTGGAGCACTCTGCTACTGAACTGCCATGTGCACACTGAGACCCTGCTGGGGAAAAGTTGAAATTCATTTAAAATGTAGCAGTGGCTTAGGCTGTGTTACAGCTGCATTGGGGTCTGTCTTTGATCCTGATGATATCCTGTCTCTGGATCCCCCCAGAAGATGGGGCTTGACCTCTTGGTGCTGGCTTTGCAGCCCAGGTTCCAAAGGAAGGCATTTGAGCTCATGTGCTGACTGGAGTCTATGTCTCCTGGCCAGGTCCTTGATCAGGGTGATGAAGGGTTGGAATCGCAGTCTTGACATAATCTCAGTTACTCCATTCCCATTGAGCCTCCTGCTATGGAAAGGTCTGAGCAATGGGGAACACATGGAGGTGTTTGTTGAAACAGGGAATGCAACCAAAACCCTTTTCATGTGCCAGTCCTATAGATGTGTCCAAACTTCCATAAGCTGCCCAAAAGAGAGAAACTGGATACAGAAAAGTTGGACATGTTTCAGGAGGAATTCTGAATGTTTAAAGTGAAAATAGAACAGTGACTCCTCAGACAAGGGAAGCATTTTACTGGTGTACCTAAATACTGTTATAAGTATCATATTTGACATACATTTAATAATAGGTTTTAAAATGTATATTGAAATTTCAGTTTACAGTTGTAACACTGCATAACAGTTAAAGACAGAAAAATCAATGTACTTTATTTTGCTAATGTTTCACAAGGTGGGGGGTTTTAATGAATTATGAACATATATCTGTTATTTGATTTTGCTTCTTTGAAGTTCATCTGAATTATCTGTTTTGTTTCATTTCTCTCTGCTATCATCTAGGTCTTTCAGGAATATTTGATACCAGTATGCACAGTGCTGGAGGTAACACTAAGGAAACTTCTTCAGTTATGAATTTTCTCTCTGCTATTGAGTCTCGTACTGCTCCAGCAGTCTCTTCAGGATCCACCCTTTTACCACAATTCAGGGCTCCTTCCTGGCAGACAGGTGAACGTTTTCTCTTTAAATAAATTTTGTCGTCCTGGTATTGAATGTTTGGGAATTTGAAACAAAAATATTCTAACTGAAAAGACTGCATGGTTTCTACCTCTTTTACATCTCCATATTTAAAAATTTCAAAATCAATGAAATTATGTTAGCAAAGGATTTATATGAGCAGAAGTTCTGGTTGTTTAGAAGGAATTTAGATACATAGGATATTATTCTGTCTGACAAGTCAAATTTATATCCCCAGCTTTGTTTGGAATTAGGCTCAGTAACACTTTAAGCACTTTCAGGTATACTACCTGTACCTCCTAGCAAATCTTTCAGTCTCAAACTCTGTTCCCTATGACCGTTCTTCTGTGCTGTTAGTACTAAAATCTATGGCCCCTTTGTACACAGAAGTGATGAGCAAGGTGTTCCCAAAAAGAAGGTCTGAGGTGCATGTCACATAGAAATAAGGGCTCTAATTTACAACTGAACAAACGTGCCGTCTCTTTTGGCAGACTGACTGCCTTCCACAAACCTCCCCCATCTGTCAAGCCTTCTGTGCAGAGCAGGAAACTGCAGATTTTGAGCTTGCTGTAGACAGTCACACCAAGATAAGTGTTGCTACTGCATCTGTGGGTAGCTTCAAGTTCTAGTTCGTCTTAAGGAGTGATTGTGCAGCTGTGCAGTGAATTGGATCTATTCACTGATCTAGCAGAAAATGTTTGAGTGGCTTTTTTCCTTTGGTGGGATGGTTTTCCTCTGTATCAGCAGGCTGATCTGTGTCTCAGTGCAGCTGTATGATTGCTGTTCTGATTTGGGGAGGAGGTACAAGGTAGCCAGAGTGGAGCAGTCCTTTTGTTGACAGTTTGCACTCGTTCTATTAAGGGTAAGGTGCAGCTGCATTCTGTGAAGAGCTGCTCAAAAAGTTGAGACTAGAGACTGTGGCTTTTAACTCACCATTGACAAAAGCAGATATGTGGGAGCACAGATGAAGATGCACATCAGGCAAACAACCTTAATATAAATCAGTTGTGAGTTTAGAGTTATGATGACCCATCCTCACATCAGAATGTCAGCTGGGAAGAAATCTTTTTTCTCTTTGTCCTAGCATTTTCTCCATTGCAGCCTGCCTAACAGTGAATTGTGAATGGGGGGAGACATGCTGTGGCTCAGGTTTGATGTTGGTACCAGTGACTGGGAGACTTCTCAGTACTCATTACTAAGAAATCATTAGTAAGCCCATTTCTCAATACTATCAGTTCTCTGAGTTTTCTGTTGTCCTTTAATACTTTTGCTGCTTTTCTGTAACCCTTATCCTCCCAAGTGTCTATTGAGAGCTTTATCTTCACAAACTTCTTTGAGGGAAAGCAAGGGCTCTTCACTCTGCAAAGTGACCTGTTTTCAGAAGGGTTTCTTACTTTGGGGTTTTCTCCAAAGCCCCCACTGCTGATTTTGGGGGGAAAAAAAGAAGAACATTGTGATATTTGTCCTTCCAAGTGTTCCTTCGATCTGTGTTATCAGAGTTGTGATTTCTTAGGGTAGTGAGGGTGTGTCTGTGCATGCAACTTAGTACCTTTGCCATGCCTTTTGTCTGCTCCTGAACAAATATTAGATTATAAAGCCTAGCAGTTCTGCCATAGTAGTGCTCCTGTGATAGGCTCGTGTCTGGTTTAAGAAGTTACGGGTATTTGGAAGGGTTTTGATTTATGGAAGAAAAAGGTAAAATACAGGTTAGATGAGAAATGAACATCTGCAGTTAAAACAGGTTTAAATTCTTCCCTTTCTTTGAGGCTTCCAGATGGCCCTTCCTTTGTGTTAGTAGTAGGGATCAGTAAAAGAGAACCCAGTTGCACATGATGTTGCAGTTTTTTAGAATGGGGGGGAAAGTGCATTAAAACACTGATTATGCTTTCTCACTCAGAAAGACCTTATTGTTGACTAAGGAAAAATACCTTGGCATTCCTTCACTATCACATCTCTTCATATCAGTTTGTCTTGGACTGAAAGAGAGAAACAAAGAATTTATTTCTCAGCTTCACCTGAAACTTCAAAAGCAATTGTATGATTAAGTTGCAGTCAGCTTAAGATGACTTACTGTATTGTAAAATGAATTTTTTTTTTTAACTAAAGTATTTTTTTCAAAACAAGCTTTATTTACTGAGAGGTTTTTTTTTTTCTTGAATGATGCTAAGCTAAAAAGTGTTTTAAGTGTGCAAGAAGAATCTAAAGAGGTCAAATAATTTCACTGATTTTAATTTTTTCTGATTTGCATACCCTGGTAAATTTCCCAGAGGAAACAGATTCCTTTGCAAAAATTTTAAGCTTCTCTGAGAATAAACTTGTCATCTTCGCTTTTCTTGGTAGACTTTGGAAACAGTACACAAATTTCCCCAGTGTCTGCAAGTTACAGGGTGAAAAGCAAGGTGAATGAATACAGGGTTACAGGGCGAATGATATGGATCACTGCTCTAAGCCTCAAAGCTTGCAAGGGAGTTTCGTACTCCTGCTTCAGCTGGAGTAGTGTATTCTTTTGAGAAATCCTGTTTAAGCCAGGGTGTCATATCAATGGGCTGGATGCAAATAAGAAATAATGCTTTTCATTTGGGTAGTTGCTACTGCACCATGCAGATAATTGCTGTCTGAGGGTATTTGGGACTCTCACTTCAGAAAGCTTACAAATTATATTTACTGCTTGTACTGAAAGTCAAACTCCTCCTTTAAGAAAATGAATTGCAGAGTGTATAGACCATTAGCTATTTCACTATATGCTCTGAAATGTTTCCCATAAAGTGAGTTATAAAATTATTGGTGAGGGTAACTCCAGGAGATGGGACTCCTTTTTAAGCTGTGTATGTATGACAACAGCTAAGGTGTAATTTTCCCTTTTTACTGTTTATTAAACATGGCCAGGGCTTTTGATCAGTTTACTATGATCTTTTTAAACTGAAATAAAAACTAATGAAGAGCCTTCCATTTCAAAGCAGAATTAATCTTGTACAATTTTTTTAATCAATAATTTGCATCTTAAGGATATGAAGTTTTCCCTCAGCAATTCACTGCAGGTATAGAGTTTGACATTCTAAAAAAACCCCTGCACTTCCATTTTGAAAATTAGCCACGATAAGTGCCTCCCTATGTATGCTTGGGTTTTTTTTAAAAGGGTGGTGATTCTAAAGAACATTATATTTGTAAATGCTGTAAGAGCTTGCAGTTAAGTGACTTAGAGAAATGCAATGTTGTTACTTTTAAAGCTCTCTTATGCTCCTTTTTCCTCCTTGTTTTGTTTTTGTTTTTTCCAGGTATGCATTCCTCGACAGCCACAGAACTATTTGTTACTGGAGCTTTGCCAACCTCTGGAACATTTCCACCAACCTCTGCTTTGTCAGCGTATCAGCATCCCAACACCTTCAGCAGCAGAAACTTTGCTACTACCCCTTCTCTTACTCTTCAAGATGCCACTTTCAGTGCTACATCCAACGGTCTCTTAAGTGCCCACGATCCTTTATTACAGATTAAAACATCCCAAGGCACTGTTCCAACCGCTTTGACATTCGAGCGCCTGGGCAGCTCCGTTCTGAGTACCAGTGTACCCCCCCAGTCATCAACATACCGTTCTGCTCAAGAATCTGCACCCCATCTTTTGCAGCCTCAGTTCAGTTTGTTGCCTTCGACCCTTGGAGGAGCCCAGCAGGTGTCTCAGGCCTACAGCACATCTGTCTTCACTGGTTCCACTGCTTCCATGGACAGAGCACTTCAGCGAGAATGTAGTGTTATTAAACACCACCAGCGGCCTTCGAGTACTCAGTCTGTCCAGCCTCAACTGACTGTTTCGCAGCATTCCTTACACAGCTATTTAACAAGTACAAGTGGAGTTAACTTCCAGGATACATCTAGGCACTCAGCGTTATCCTGCAGTCCAGTTGGAGATGTTACTCAGGTGAGCAATGGAGCACCACAGCAGAAGACTTCTCAAGTCACAGTGGAACTTGCTCAGTCGTACACATCTGCAATTCCATCGCCTGGTTTTCCCTCTGCTTCCAGTGCAAAAGTGAAAAACTGTTCCATGAAGCAGCCTCCGAGGTCAACAAAGACCCCCAAACCTCAGAGTGTAGCTCCCACAGTGCAGACACAAAGCTATGCCAAAACTGCACAAAACCAGAGTTCTGTCATTACAGGCCAAGCACAGATCTATTCTACAGCACAGCTCCCCAGCCTCTTGTCGGTCAGTCAGTCCCAAAATTATGTTTCATGCCAGGCTCAGAATGTGCCACCTGTCAGCCACTCACAGGATTTCTCATCCACTAAGGTTGAGAAGCTGCCCTCACTGTATAAAACATTGACTTTTTCTGGGCAATCACAAGCTATTACTTCTGACAGTCAGACTCTAAGTTACTCCTCAGAGGAACAGGTATTGACCTCAGTTCCAAATGAGACCTACTCTGGGCAAATGAGGGAACTCTCTTCAGTCAGCCAAGCTCAGAACTACTCTTCTAGTCACTCTCAGGGTTTATCTCCAGTTACCCAGTCCCAAGTTAATTTTTCATCTCAGTCACAAGTTTTAGCAGCTGTTAGTCCTTCAGAAAGCTATTCTTCAGGGCAGTCCTTAACATTAACGTCGCCTTCTCTTTCCTTTAATGCCTCTCCTCGGGTACAAACTCTTCCAGCCTCCAGCCCTAATCAAAGCTATATTTCTTTACATTCTTCTCAGAACTCTCAGTCACAAGAATCCTCCTCTCCACAGTCTCAAAAGTTTTTGCCATCTGTCCAGTCTCCTTTTGCATCCCCAGCTCACTCCCAGACGCTGCAGAACAACAGACCTTCCTCAGAAACAAAGTCCTACGTTAAAAGGAAGTCTGACTCTAACTTGTATGCCTCGTCAAAACAGGAGGAGGAATTATCAATGCAGGACATGCAGGCATTGCAACAGCAAGCTACTCTTGAATCTTCCACCCCAAGCCTAACAGAGGAGGAGATCAATGCTCAGGATGCATCCTACAGGGCCTCAAAAGCTAATGACAGATACTCTCAAAGTGTAATCAGAAGCAACTCTCGTCTTGAAGATCAGGTTGTTGGACTTACTCTTCAAGGAACAAAAAAAGATGAAAGAATGGTTGGTTCTGTGGAACAGCTTTCCCAACACATTGGCCATATCAGCAGCCTAAGCCATGATATCAAAAAGACCGCAAATTTAATGAGAACAACACAGGGAGCTGTGAGTGCTAAGGAATTAAACCAGCAGCATTCTCTTATGCACAAGGTACATGACAGTAAAGCTCAAGAGCAGCAGGGCCAAGTCATTGGCACACCACCGCAGGTGCAGCCTCATGCTTTGAGACATGGTCATCAGCTGTGCTTGCCCAGTGCGCAAGTGCTGCTGGAGTCAACCTGTGACTTGCAGATTCTTCACCAGTCAATCCTGCAGTCGGGTTTAGGACAAGCAAAGGCATCACCCCAAGTGCAAAGAATACAGAGTCCTCAGCAGGTGGCACATCCGTTCCTTCAGATGGATGGTCACATTGTTCAAAGTAATGGGGGTCATTCTCAGCAGCAGCTTCATAGTCAGAATTCAGAAGTAATGAAAATGGACATTTCTGAGTCTTCGAAACCACTACAGCAGCATTTGACAGCAAAAGATCATTTTACTCAGACAAATCAACATGATGCAAAAAATCAGTTTGTTTCTCTTAGTTCGATATGCTTCCCAGAATCTATGCTTCTCAGCGATGAGAGGAATATATTATCCAATGTGGATGACATCTTAGCAGCAACAGCAGCAGCCTGTGGAGTGACGCCATCTGACTTTGCCAAATCAGCCTCTAATGAAGAGGAAATCCAAACTGTTGAAAATAGCGAGGAGTCTAAAACGCAGTTCCGATCGTTGGATTCCAGACACGTGTCTTCTGTTTTCAGTGCCTCACCTACTGTAGCTGGAAAGCCAGCAAGCAGAAATAATATTTCTTTGAATGGAGGCCAAATTACTCTAAATCTTACCCCAGTGTCAACAATACAGACAAAAGCTGTGAACCTGGATCAGCAGCACCTTGAAGCTTCTGATCAGACTGTACCAATAAGAATGACCTCTCCCACCCTTGGTCCTGGTCAGGAGGAGCAGGAGGCTGTTCGAGTGAAGAAACAATCTAGCATCAGTCACGAGTCTGAAGAAGATAATGATGCTTCTGTTGATGGTACACTGAATGCAAGGGAGACAGAGTTTGTTTCGAGTGGTAGGAGCCTAAGTGAGGAAAGTGCTCCTTCGGAGAATGATTTTAGTGTGGGTGGTGATGATGGTACAGTAGCAGGTAACCAGTCAAAGGTTCCATTGCAGCCGCTGTCTGTGCCCCAAAGTGCAGATGGAGCCATTAATAGAACTGAAGAAGAATGCCAAGATTTAACTCAAGGGAACCTTCAGAAGAAAAAAAGCAAAGGAAAAAGCCAAAACAAAAATGCTGCAGAAGATGACAGTGCAACTCAGAAACAGGTAAAAAGAAGTGGACAGTGTAAACGTCAAAATTCAAGAGGAAATGATGCATGTTTCACATACTCTTCTCCTGTTTCTGAAGGTTGTTACGATACTTACCAACATCAGGAAAGAATGAGGCAAAAAATTAAAGAAGTTGAAGAAAAACAGCCTGAAGTCAGAACAGGATTTATTGCATCTTTTTTAGACTTTCTAAAGTCTGGGCCTAGGCAACAGTTTTCCACTCCAGCTGTACGAATGCCAAACAGGACTAGGAGACCAGTCACACAAATAGTTCGTGCCCCTTGCCTGCAGCCCTCTGCAAAGCCTCAGCCAGCAGCCGCACAACCTGTGGCTGCTGAGGTCAGTGGAGAAAGTCCAACCAAAAAAGCTGATGAGGAACTTAAGAAAAATTTAGAAACGCTGCCTTCATTTTCTTCTGATGAAGATGATTCTGTGGGTGGTAACCATGATCTTCAAAAGAGCATCTCTACTGCATTGTCAGCCCTGGATGAAACGTCTGACAAAAAGATCAGATCAGGTAAAAGGGTTACTACAGGTGCATATGTTGAAGGAGATTTTTGTAGCTGATGGGACAAAAAAAATTTATCTCTCTTCAGATAAAGGTTTTAATTTGGTTTGGTTTTGGCCACAATTAAGACTTTTCTTCAAAAGGTGTATTGACTATGGACTAAAATAGTGTTTTCCACAATTAGAAAATATGTAAAGAAACTTTTTCATGCTACTTAAATAGGACTAATGCCAAAAAGTTATTTTAGCCTGGAGTTGGAATAATGTGTGTGTTCTCTTCGATTCTGGCTTGAAACACTAAATATGATTTTCATCTGGGAACATAACAAAACATGTCAGAGGTTCTAAACCTATTTTTAAAAAATTCTAGCAAGGGAATAGATTAATAATTGCCATCAGCAGGTGCTAAGTTCTTGCTAGGTAAACACGCATTTTCTGTGACAGTGAAGTTGCACTGGATACGTGTGTGAAACAACTTTTGCTCTTGTAAACTGCACTCATTTACTTCTTGTGAACTGCTACTCGTGGTCCAAGGTAGGAGTCATTTGAGCCATATTGATCAGGGGTGTTGTAGCTCCATGTGTGTTGATAGGTTACTAACAAAAGAACAAAACCTGGGAAGGATTGGTTTGGGCAGGAAGGGGCAGGCAGCAACCATTGATCACAGTAGTAATTAGTTTTTCACACACTTTTCAGTTTTGGTTGTGTTATATCCATGCTGTACATCCATGTTCAGAGCTTTTAACTGATGCTGCTTTGTTTTGAAGTATTTTCAGCATACAGAATATTTTTGCCTGGACAGGTCTCTTCAGTTAAGATTTTTTTTTTCCCCCTCTGGTAAGCAATTAGAAACTATCCAGGCAATCATATAATTGTGCTAATTCCAGAGGAATACCATTCTCTTCCAAAATAATCACAGGGAGAAAATGGAACATTTCTTCAACTCTTCTCAGGATTCAGAACCCGTGACCCGTAAGCTGATTCTTGACAAGAGAGAATGAAGTAATGATTTCCCTTTTTAGATTAAAGGAGAAAAAAAATTCTCCCTTTCTCTAGGTGTGACATGATTTACTGAAAAATACATAGCAAAATTAAACTTGAATTGTAATAATCACACCTAAGATACTGGGAAATCATTGCAGAACATGTTGAGATGCTGAACAATGCTTTATCTTAATTGCTATTCTGTTTTTTTCTGTGGCTATTCCTATGTAATTATGTTAAGTGCATGCATTTCAAAAAGGCTCTTGCAGAGGATGAAGTTCCTTCTGTGTCTTTCAGTTGAATATATATTTCAAACAAGAAAGCACTGATTGTTTTTCTTACCAGAAAGCTGAAATCTGGACAGTGCCAAGGCATGACCCTCTTGCTGAAGTTTGTTAATTTTAGTGAGCCATTTCTGTGTACAATGTCCAAAGAAATATTTCAAATTTTTTTTTTTTTTTGGTTGGGTGAGCATTTCCATTAGTGTTTTATTTGTAGTGATTTCTTTTATGATATTATTGAATCTTCTTTGTTATCCATAAGGATGTAATATTTATGTCACCAATTTCTTGAATTCACCTTCCTGTTTTGTGACACACAAGATTGTTTGTACAAGATGCTTAACAATGACATCTTTCTTCCTTTCTTGCTGGTGTTTTGCAGGTTTTCTGGTAATTCCCTTTTCTGTCTGTTTTTGCAAATAAGTATAGACAGACAAATACTAAAACATAGTCTTTCGTTGGTGGTATTAAGTAGTACATGTACCTTTAGCTGCTGTTCTGACAAATATGTAAATACATCTGAGCAACTAATAATGGTGTGGCTAATTAAAGCTGTCAGAGCTCTCTCTCACTGAAGAAATAGAACATATTTGCAATAATGTGAGGTGAGGTATCTGGAAGAACACATTTCACATTCCAAATTAACAATTTTATTGAATGGATTTAATGAATCTTCACTTAGGTATATAGCTTTAGTCTTGATACATTAATTTGACATTTAACTCATTTGTTTGGAGTCACTTTTGTTAAAATATGTTACATTATCTTTTGTATAATTTTTCAAGTGAAAAAGTCAACAATTATACAAAAGATAATGTAAAATATGTTACATTATCTTTTGTATAATTTTTCAAGTGAAAAAGTCAACAAAATTACATCAATTTTTGTAACAAAACTGTGAAGTCGTTTAAGTTTCCTGAATGATATTAGTAATTATGTTATAGTTAATATAACTTGATTTCTTTTAGATCAGCAAGTCAATGTTAAAACTAATATACATAGAAGATTGTAAAGTAATATCTAAAAAGGATTCTAATTTTTTTCAGGTGGGAAAGAATAATTTTGAAAGGTGGGACTTCTCTTTGGCTCTTTGGAATAGAGGAGGAGAGGAATGTTCTTTTCCCTTCTTTGTTTTGTATCATCAGTTCTCATTGCTCACCTCTGTTAATATTAAAAATCATTAGGCTATTGATAAAGTTTTAATCTGGAACTTCCAGTTACATTATCACAAGATATAAATTATAAATGTCCAAAAGTCACACAGAAAATCTTTTCATATTTCATGTGTATTTCTCCTTCTGCAATCCAATTTCAAAAGATTTATCAGCAGATAACAAGATTCAGTGTTGTGACCTTTACTGCTGTATCTGCTTATTGTCACAAAGTACAGCAGTATTACCTGGTGATCATGTCTGTAACTATCAAATTGTTTTCCAAAGCATTCAGTTCTGTTAATTCCAGATGCTAACAGATGTAGCAGTTTAATACAAACAGAGGTATATTAGTTACAGTATTCTGGTTTTGTTTAAGATTTAGTTGTGGTTAAATACTGCTTCTATTTTAACTCCTAGAACAGGTGTTTTTCCTAGAATAGTTGCTTTTAATATAAATTGTAACAGAAAAGAAGAGAAACCTAGCTCCATATGACATTGCTAATCCTTGATAATTTAACTGAAATTTGGATTTTTTTTTCAGAAACTGAAAAAGTGACAGTTGTTACTGCTGCTGCCACCACCACCAGTGCTGTTGTAAAGCAGGAATCTCCACAGACAGCTGCTCCTGTAGGCAATGTGCAGGAGAAAATGAATCCAGCTGACCCCTTAAAAGTAGCTCAACAAGATGCTGTGACTTCAGAACAACTGGCAAAAATGCAGGAGACTGTTGCAATAGAAGGATGTACTGATGAGGAGAATATGGACAGTGAAGGAGAGGGGATGTACAGAGAACGTGATGAATTTGTAGTGAAGATTGAAGATATAGAGACACTAAAGGTAATCTGAAGATTTGCTGGGGGGGAAACACAGCACAAAACCCCTGCCTATGAATTTAGCCTCAAGGAACTACCAGAAGAGGAAAGGCTGCAGATTACTTTTCTCTTTCTATTCTAATATTCCCTGATTGCTGCCAAAATGCCTTTAAGGTGTCTTTCTAGTGCAGATTACAAACATGTTTTGAATGTACATGACCCATTTAATGCTACATACATAATAAAGTGAATCTGTGTGCTGGTAACCTCTGCTAGAACTTGGAATTACCTATTTTAATATTAAAAAGCATAAATTTTTCAAAGGCTCTTGACTACTTTTTTTTTTTTTAAGATAGGAGTAGACTTTCAAGTGAAACTTTGCAAAAGAACTTGAATGGAATTGGCTTCTGGTTCTTTGTAAGAGGTTCTGCTTTGTACTTCAAGAAGAAATTATTGCCATAAGCAGCCAGTACAACTCTTCACATGAGTTTATGTGAATTTCCTTGTTGTCTTTGATTGTTTGGTTTTGTTGCTTCACCATTTTAATTCTTCTGTATGTTGACCTTTCCTTTTGTTGCTATCATAGCCAGCAATGTTCTTACTGTTAGAAAATGTCTAATATTTTTGATTATTTGTCTCTGTGCTCATCCTCTTAAGGTGCAGGTTTAAATTAAGTAATACTGCTTTGTCACATAAGACAAGTGTTATCAGTTTGAAATATTTCCTTGTCACTTATAAAATGGATTAAGATATGTTAGGAGATACTTTGAATTTTAAGTTTGTTAATTCAGGAGTCATGAAAAAGTAATCAGTGTTTGACTACATTTTCCAAAAGGTTTATTTGAGTTAGTAGTTTGTTTGTAGGATCTGCAGAAAATTCTCATTCAAGCTGATAATTACAAACTTGCCTTGATGCAAAGAGGACTTAATAACGACAGTGTTGGAATTTTAAATGACTTATTTACATTTTATCCTTGGGTTACTTCCTCAAAAACGTGATGCACAAACACATTTCTGGAAGAAAAATAAGCACTGCTTTTAGCAAACAATTTTTATGTTCTTCCAGGTTGCTTTGCAGACAGGAAAAGAGCCTCCAGCTATCTGGAAAGTACAGAAGGCTTTATTGCAGAAGTTTGTTCCCGAAGTGCGTGACGGCCACAGAGAGTTTGCTGCTACTAACAGTGTGAGTCCTCAGAATTCCTTGGGAAGCCTCATGGGAGCTGCTTTCCTTCATGCAAGGCTAAGAGACTGAATAGAATGTGATTCTGGCATACATTCTTAGCAATCATCCCAGAGGGGAAAACCCCCTCCAACTCGAACTCTCCCTAAAGACATCCATGGACTGATTTTCTGCTTTCCAGCACGGGGTCTTTGATATCATTTTGATATCACTTTGATGTCTTTTGTAAAGGAACGAGTTTTCCTGACCAGAATAAAATCAGTGGAAAAAAGCTTGTGAGCCAACTGCTTTCTGCAATAGGAGTGATACAGAGAGGATACAATTTTAACAGGCAGCCTTTTGCCAGGCAGATAATGCTTTTGGGATAACACATGTGGAGAATAAAATAAAGGGAAAAAAAGAAGCCCAGAGTACCTCCCCTTGCCTTATTTTCTTCAGTTTTAATTATTATCTGGAAATCTGATGGAGAATTTTGTTTAAATTATAAATGCTGTAGAGTGGCTTGTTGTATTTAAACATGGGGGAGTTTAAACTGACTTTTTTCTTTAGTATTGAAATTTTTACTTGTTAAAACTGACAAATTTTACTTAACAGAAACACTTGTGGTTTGGGTTTTTTTTTCCTTTTAGTATCTTGGGTACTTTGGGGATGCAAAGACAAAATACAAACGAGTGTATGTGAAGTTTGTTGAAAATGCAAACAAAAAGGAATATGTCAGAGTATGCTCAAAAAAACCACGCATCAAGCCTGTGCAGTCAGCAAGGTATTTTATTTCAATTTGTTTTTCATTTTGCCATATTGTTTTCATATTAATAACACACCTGTTGAAATAAACAGGAGTTATAATTTTCAAGTGTATTAATTGTGCTTTAATATGGAAACTGAGAACTGTCTGGTTTGCTTTAAGAAATTAAATATAAATTACTGCCTTGTCTTCCTTACTCTATTCTGTTCCATAATCAGTTATTTTGGAGGTGTTAGGGTTCTACATGCTGTTTCTATGTCATCCTTTGCCCTACAAGCCTGCTAGTGTAATGATTTTAATTTTCTATGTGTTGTTTTCTCATATCCTGTGGACTTTGCTACTTAGGTAGTTTTTTCTGGGTTGTTTTATTGACCATTCTGTCCTGCTATACTGGAAGTACCATGCTTTCTTCACAATCCTGGGAAGTAAATTTAAAAGCAGATGTTCATGACAGTGCTCTTTATCCAGGAAAACATTGGAGTTTTAAGTCTAGTTTGCTCTCAAAGAAAGCAGTGCCATCAGCTAATCAATTTTATGAAATAATCCTGTTCTACTAAAAGTAGCTCCTTTTTTCTTGGGCTGTGGAGGGCTGTTCCAGTACCTGTTCTTGCAGTGCTCTGAAGCAACCCCCTCTTTTAACAAAATGGGATTGTGATGAGCTCGTTATGCTTCTGCTGTTCTCTCAACTCTGCTTTTGGCTTTTCTTTCTGTTTGTACTGCATGTTGTGTTTCTGGAGAAATCAGTCAGATCCCACCTCTGTGTGTGTTTCACTGAGCTCCATTAAGTGAGGTCTTGCAGCTTCCTCCTTTGGGGCAGACTTTCCATTGCTCTCATCCTTTTACTCTCTGTTGTCTCCATGCATTTTGGTTTGAAATCTCCATTTCTGACAGATGTCTAGAATTATTCTCAGTGTTCCAGAAGATGTACTGGCAATGTTTCTGTTGTACATATTACTGCTTTCCCATCTTGACAAAGCTAACACTTCTCAAGATTGTATTCCCTGCCATGGTCTCAAAACTGTATTGTGTTTTCAGTCCTAAAGTACAGAACTTTGTGTTTCTGGAATTAACATTCCTGTTTGTTTCCTGTTCTGAGGGGTGGGAAGAGAAAAGCATTGTTTGGTCAAGTATTATTTAAAAAATATAGTAGTATGTAAAATAGGTACAACCTAATACCCAGTTACAGTGAAATAAGTGTATATAATCAGTGGGGAGTATATTCTGGTTAAATAAGATTATAGCTATTTTATTACTGCCAAAACTTGTGTGGTAATTATATTCATAAACATTCTCCTCATAATATTGCAGAACTATTCACTGCAAACCTAGTAATAGCAACAGCAAACCTCCTGATCCACCAACACCAAAACCAGCAGCAGCAAAAGTCTCTTCTGTGAAACCCAAAGCTAAACAGCCAAAGGTAAAGGCTGAACCACCACCAAAGAAAAGGAAAAAGTGGAAAGAAGAATTTTCATCTTCCCAGTCTGATTCTTCACCTGAGGCCCAGAGTGAAGAAGATGGTGAGTGAGATACATTGCTGGCACCTAGGCCCTTTTGAACTTAACTGAGAAGAGTATTATAAAATTACATTGTTTGATCTTGCACATTTTTCTGTACAAGCCTCAGGAAGAAACTATAAAATCCGACAGTGCCTTGCAAAATGAGTTTCTTAAAACTTTTCAGTTGCTGTTGGTGTTTAAGCAAATGTGTACAATTGAATTTATTTCAAATGTAGTTTATCTACATGACTACATATTTTACCACTTGCTGTCTGTGATGGGTACAATTGTAGGAGGGCAAGCCAATTTGGTTTTTGAATACATCTTAAAAATGGGATTCTTCATTAGTTTTCCAGTGCAACTGACTGTCATGTTTAAAATAACATTGCTGTAGTGTTTGCCTGCATGCAGATGTGGGCAGAATTCAGACGCTGCTGTTGTTTTTTTCAGAACCCAAAGGAGAAAAAGCAGTTGACTTTTTGGCTTCTCCATTGCTTGTCTGAATGCCAGCTGTTCAGATGTAGCCTGCTGAGCAGATTTGCTCTCAAGACATTGATAGAACATTGAGATTCAATGTTTTCAGGGACTCTCCAGAAAAAAAGGAATTTCTGAAGTTTACAGTGTTTATAGGGGTTACCTGTGCTAGCAGATTTACTCTGCATTTTGCAGGCTTCTGTTTCCTGTATGTTTGAAACAAAGCTGTGTATTGTTCATACTTTATTATTGCTGCATTTCTAAAGCATCCTGGTGATTTTTAAATATAGATACACTATCACTGGTGTACTGGCACGCTGCCTCTGTGAGGACAGCACCTTTGAAATAATTTTCAAGCGAATTTGCCCAAGTAATACTCTCCATATTTAAGACCTCAAGTAACCTGGTGATGCTGGTCATCCCTGAGGGAGTTTAACAGCCTTGCTGGCTGAATCATAAATCTAGCAAGCCTGGTGTAACTGAGAAAAGTGATGAATTGCTTGGGTTTGGGGTTTTGTTCTTGGGG
>JAYDZK010000268.1:2390988-2413103 GCA_034509185.1 Euphonia xanthogaster
GTGTTTTTTTTTTACCTTTTTTTTTTTTTTTTTTTTTTTTTGGTGAGTTTAAAAATGAGGTGTGATTGACTTCAACGGTATGCAGGCTCCTAGGTGACATCATTAGTACTCAAAAATTATTTTTCCTGTTGGATGACTTCAAATTTTGCAGTTTTGGGAGGTACTTGCCTTGACATGAAAATTAGGGCACGTAGGGTACTTCACTTGACTGAAGTTATAGAATTATCCTGTTTCTCTGCACTTTCATCTACATTAATAGGAAAATGTTTTAATTCCTTGAAATATAATCTAAATGCTGATAGTTAAAAATTGAACCATTTGTACAATATTTGGTGTCTGCCCCTGTTTTTGACGTGTAAGTAGTTTATTGAAATAGACTGCACTGAATTTTCATCTCTTGGGGTACCAGTAGGGGTCACTTGTGTTTTAAGAGAGAAACCTTCTGTTTTGAAAAACACAAGTGTTTTTAGGATATTGAAGGGAAAAAAATCATTCTGTGCTGTTGACTTTTCAGAGGTCGTACCTCCAGCTCCACTTGTTACTCGTTTTTTGAATACAAGAGCTATGAAAGAGACTTTCAAGAGCTACATGGAGTTGCTTGTGAGCATTGCCTTGGATCCAGACACAATGCAAGCCTTGGAAAAGAGCAATGGTACAGTATGTTTAACACTTGTGTGTTCTTACTAGACTTTAAGGTTATCAAGTGTTCTTTAAAAAAAACCCCACAAACATAACAAAATTTGAGTTACACAACCTCATCTGAAGAATCTACACATGTTATGTGTGTATATATAGATTTTTGCATTTGCATCTTTGAACAGTCAAAGTAACTTGGAAATACTGTTTTATCTTCTTTGCTGAATTAGAATTTTGCTGTGAATGTCAGAATTGAGCTATTTGTTCCTACAGTTACTGTACTCCAAACCTTAGCAAAGATTTATTTAAAATTAGAGTTTCAAGTCTGCTTGCTTTCTTATGAAGAAATAGGCATATAACTATGAGTAGATATGATTCCTCCTACTATTAAAAATTCAGCTTTTTAAACTCTGAAATCTTGAAATCCTGATCAAAGAAAATTATATTAATGCTCACTTTTTCTTTGAAGACAAAATATTTGGTTTTGTTTATCCTAGTAGACTCCAGGGTACACGTCAAAACTCCTATTTCTCAAAATTTAGTAAAACACTCACGTTCAAAGATAAAGGCTCCAAAAGATAAATCCTTTCATGTATTATTTAGTTGCAAGCTGTTGTTTTGTACTATATTCTGTTTACCTCTGTTTAAAAAAATCTTTTCTAGCCTCTCCTCTGCTGCCTCTCTTGATTTGAGTGTGCATCAGTGCACATTTACCTCAAGATTCCAGACCCATGCATTGTGTCAGTAGTCCCACTAAAATCAAAGTAATTGACTTTATAAATAAAATGCTCCCTCCTGAGCTGAAAATTTTCATTCCTGGCCACATGCCTATGTTCAGCTGTATATTGTTCAATTCACAGTGATTTTATCAGATAACTTTTATCAGTATGCACTTTCCTCAATTTCTTTTTGTTATAAATGCCAGCAGGACCATTTCTTAAAAATGGAATAACAGATGTCAAAACCACCTACTTGTCTTAGTAAAACTGCCGGCTGTTTTACACAGAAGAGGATTATCCAGGAATTGGTGTAAAATTGTCTCTAATATTTATGGTCTGTATTGCTCTATCTTAATTTTTCCTTGCAGCAAAGGAAATTTGGTGAAGGAGCTGGATTGCAGTGAGCAATTAAACTTCATACTATCTACACCAGCTTAGTGGGCTGATCAAAAAAAAGAAAAAGATTTTTCTCTCACATTTGAAATTAGATTATGTGCCAGTTGCTTTATTTTTTACTTTCCACATTGTATATTAATGGGTCAAAGTATAGAATGAATATGAGCCTCATTATTGTGCATCTCTTAATAATCAACTGCTGTGGGTTTTTGATGTGCCTTTTAGATGAGCTGCTTTTGCCTCACATGAGAAAGATTGATGGAATGCTGAATGACAACAGGAAAAGGCTGCTGTCCAAATTGCGCTTGGATCACGCTTTCAAGGTACTCTCTTTCAAATTCTAGGCTTTTAAAAGTGGTGTTCTGGGTAAATCACTGAATTCATACCATGCAGGCACAGCTTAAAACTCATTTGGAACAGAAGTGAACATGCATTTGAAAGAGATGCTATCAATTTAGTGCTTGTATGTGGCGTTTGGAGAACGTTTGGGGATAGAGGAGTTCATACTGCAGAGGTGAAGTTCTAGTTTTACTCCCCATGCTTTCTGGTTCGTTCTCAAGCATTTTTTCCTTTAAGCTTTTCAAGTTTGCCAAAAGAAAATCTGTTTCCTGTCCTTCTAGAGCTTTTGGTTAAGTGATTGTGTTGCCTAAAAATAAACTTTAACATGAAATAGCTATGCTGTGGAGCAGATGTCTGAACCTCTTTGAAGTAGAGAACATGATCAGAGGAGTTTAAAACCAGGACAGAGGGATGCAAGAACAACTCATTTGTGTGCTCTTTCATGTATCTTCAGCATGGAAGGTTGAGAAAAGTGTGGATAACAAGCCCATATTACAGCAGCTTTGGCGTGGTAATAAAAAAACAGGTCTGGATGTGGCCAGGGAAGAGAGAAGCCGTACCATCTCAGTAGAGAGAAGGTAAACAGGAGGATAATCACTGTGCTTCCTACTGTTCCCACCCACCCTCCAGGCAACAATGCAGAGCTTGCAAGTGCAGGAAGGTGATTTGCACCCATGTAGGTTAGAAAAGATCAGTTCCAGCTGTTAACCCAGCACTGCCAAGTCCACCCCTAAACCCTGCCCCAAAGTGCCACCACTTCTGCTGCACGTGTTTCAGAGACCTCCAGGGATGGTGACTCCAGCACTTCCCTGGGCAGCCTGTTCTAGTACTTCACAACCCTCCTGGTGAAGAATCTTTTGTAATATCCTCTCTAAATCTCCCATTTCCTCTTGTCCTGCTGCTTGGGAATGAGACACCCTTTTGTCAGTGTCTGTAATCAGACTGATGATTTGTTCTTGTAACAGTTTTGAGGCCAACAACAGTAAAGCAGGCCTGGCTATGAACACCATCACCAAACTTGTTCTTTGCCTCAGTTTCCTGTCCCCCTTTCCTCTGTACTGTCCCACACTTGGAGAATGAGTGCTGTTCTTTGTACTGCTGTGAGCTTATGTCTGACAACTAGGTGAGGAGGGAGATAGTAACAGACTTGAAAGTTCTGCTCTTTTCCATCATGAAACCTTTTCCCCCATTCCATGTCTGATAAATTCTTTGGGACATAGGGTGGCTTTGTTTCGGGGAGGAGACCACCATCAATCAGAGAAACAGCTGCAATTCACATGATTCTTGAACTGTTTTAATGTTAGTTGTGGTGTTTTCCCAGCAGCTGAGCAATTTGTACCTCCTTGAACAGAATTGCTTATAGCTTCCTCCATATAGTAAAAAGGCCTGGGGAGGGCTGTGTAATTTCAAATGCACAGAGCCTCAGAGAGGTAGCATGTGTTAACCCTCCACTTCTGATTTTTTGTCATGGTAAGGATTTTGTGTTAATAGTTATTAATATAGATACCTCTTTTTTGACCTGTGCAGAGAAGATAGACCCATTATGGGAAGATACAAATTTGTAGAATTTCAGTTACATTCACAGTACACAAAAAGTGAGAGGTAGTCACACTTGATTTTTTCCCCAGTTTAAGGGGGAAAAGCTGCTATAATTCTCTGTAATGCCAACATGAACTCCAACATGTAATTAAGCTGGAGTTCATGGTGAATACAGTAGCTTTGCTGTGTGTTCACTTAGCAGCAGATTATGTATCATATCTCTGAAGCTAACTTCAGACTGTATTCCATCATATCATCTGCAAGATGTGAATGGAGTTAATGGATGTAAGGAAGGGATCTGCTTGTGATGTCATCTGCAGGACAGAAAACCTTTTATGTTTTTCTTCTGATGTGACAATGCCAACTTGTGCAATCCTTGGGTCAATGTCTTGGATAAAAATGAAATGCCTACTTGTCATCATAAGAGTGCTCGTGCTGGTTAGGAAGATGTGTTTGATGCTCTTTAAGATGCAAAAGGTTTCTGCTCCACCTTTAATGAAATAATCAGTTCAGATATTAGAGTTGAATGAGGCACTGAAGAAAGCAGTAGCTTAAAAGTACCATTTGTCATTCACTGATACCATTCAGTTTGAATGTTTTTACTGTTTTGCATTGATAGGCATGGATTAATTTAATACTGTTTTCCCACTGGATGGAGTTAATATGGAATATGTTAGCACTGTGTTACAAACCAAAGCAGACACTGAAGTTAGCAGTCAGTGTTTGGTAGTTTTGCCTGTAACATTTTTTGTGGTTCTAACAGTTCATTGCATCATTTGGGTAATAGTTTGTTACAAACAAAATTATGAAATATTATTGTTGCTTTAGTTGAAGATCAGTAAGTGAAGCATCTCAGCTGTAATGTGTAAACTTTGTCTGAAAATAATTATGTGGCATTTGGAGAACATTTTGGGATGTTCATCCAAAAGATGCACTAATCACTAGTATCTACTTCATTCCAGTTCCCATTTGTCTGGTGTAGGTCAGTGGTGTGGCCATGGAACTGTTCTGGTTCTTAGGAATTCTCCAGCGGAGGCCAGAAGTGGCCAGAGCCCCTTGACACTCCAAGTCATCCTTGAGGAAGGCTATTATAGTGGATAGCAAAACTAAATAATTCAAACCTGTGTAAGTTGTTCCACTTTGGAAGTATTGCAAGGAAGACTGGATATGGACAGATTGGCTGGTCAAGGTTCCTGCTACCACTGTGCAGGAGATTTAGTAGCTGTTTACTGAGAGGTTTGCTTAATAAAGTAAAAATGACTGCTATAGATAAAGAGCTAATAAATTACAGGCAGGGCAGGTTGTTGTAGTCAGGTACTGTTTATTAAAAGAAAATATAAAAATGGAGTCAAGCTCATATTTTAACCCAATAGTCCTAGTAAGGTCCTTAAACTGCATTGATTCATTTTTCCATATGTGTATTTTTCTGCCTCATAGTGGAGTGTAATACAAAGATGTATGTTTATTTAATGTGAAACATATTTTTCAGGGCCAGATTATGTAGCATAGCAGGACTAGTTCAAAGCAGCTGCTAACATAATGCTGTATTTGTTCAACAAAATTCTATTCAAATTTACTCATGCAAATAATGTAGAATTGAAGCTGACAGAAATGCAGTTCGCTCTCATGAGTTAAAATGTCTTCAACTTGTACTTTTTTGAACTAGCCTTCTACTTCACTGTGCATAAGCTTTTCTGCCTTACAGATCTGATGATATGCAATTAGTCTGTAATTTGCAAAATCTGGGACAAAACCAATGAAGATATTTAGATATCCAATCCCCACATGCCTGACTGTGCATGAAATACTTTGAGATCTTCAAGTAACTTAGCCTTAGAAATTCTTGGGTAGAAATGGAATGGAAAGCAATTTAGAAGTTAAAAATTGCCCTGTGGAGCTTTTTTTCCCCCCTCTTTTTCTAGTGAGAGAATCACAGATATTAATCTGACATACAGTGAAAGGATCTGCTGGTCTTGAAAAATTACAGTAGTCAGGAGCAGGTGGTCATGCTTTCCAAACCAGATTTGGTTCTATAATCTGATAAAGACACGTTTTCAGGTCTTTGTGGAAGAATAAAATTTTTCCTAATAGGCTGCACTCTAATCTTTTCAAAGAAGAAAGGCCAGTTTATCACCAATGTGGCCATTCTTGATTTTTTCATAATCCTTTGTCTTTATGTGCTCTGTTCAAGAACGCTTTGGAAAACTTTCCTGAACTGACAGTGGTCACTCGGGATTCCAAGACAAAGTGTGGAGGGACATCTGTGTCTAAGATCAAAATGAATGGTAAAGCTTACAACAAGAAAACACTGAGGGCTTCTAAATCAACCACTAAATCAGCACAGGTGAGTGTTCACAGGGTTTGTTGCTGCCACCATCTGACTTGTGCTGTGATAACCATGTTTATATAAAACACTGCTTCATGTGTTAGCTGCTTTGGTTGGTTGATCAAAATATAAAACCTTTGAGAGTGGTGCTTTTTCTGTAACGAGGGAGTGTTAAAAAGCAACATTTAAAGGAGTACATTAAATCATTATTATAACTCATATGTGAAACATGGTTTGTCAGCTCCCTGGGCTGTTGCTGGAGCAGCAACAATTTGCCTTCACCATTGCTGCTGTAGATCATAATAATAAGTCAGATTATAATAATAACATGTATAATAGTCATAATAACAGTTTCTTACACTTGCTACAAAGTAAATGATACAATGGCTTCTAGATCAAAAATTTAATAAAAATAGTGTTAACCCTGTAAAATCTGAGATCAGATAATGCTTCTTAAAAATTGAGCTCTATCTTGTTCCATTCCTCATTTTCAATGGCGGAATGAAGCTGTGTGTCTTAAATAAAAATAAAAAATAAAAAAATAACTACATGGAAGAAATTTGAGAAGCACATATTGTTTATTTCCATAGAATTCCTGGGGAACACTCTAACTAGATTTGGCTTGCTTAGCTTTATCTCCCTGCAATAAATAGTGGCTTGACAAATGACTTGTACATATAGCTCACACTCATATTTCTTGCCAAATTAACCTAATTTTTAGGTAAGCACAAATCAGCTTTCTCAAGCACAAAGTCTGTCCTTTGCAGTGATAGCCATCAGTCTGGTAGAATAATGGTTAAACTTTGGTAGTTCTTGGAGTACTTCTTGAGTAGGGGGTGTCTTACCCATTTTGGGTGTGCAGTGCATTCAGGATGACTGAAAGCATTCTCACACCTGGTTTTGATAAAGCAACACGGGAAGTGGAGATAGGAAATAATTATGATATAAAGGGAATCACAGTTTGCCAGATATGTCACAATAATGATTTGAATGAAGCACTCCATTTCTGAATTGCTGAAAAAAATTGTTTATAGAAGAAAATGTCTGTCATGTCTCCAGGTAAATGACATGAATTTTCCTAAAATAATTGTTCTTTTTGCAGGAGTTTACAGTAGATCCAGAAAAAATACAGTTGTATTCTTTGTATCACTCACTCCATCATTACAAATATCACATATATCTAACGTGTAAAGAAGAGGTAAGTATTGCTCTCGTTCTTTGCATTCATTGAGGGAATTGAGTCCAACTTGAGAGGTTGTTGTCTCATTCTTGGTAAATGAGTATGGATTGAGGCCTCCTATTTTAATTAATTCTTTATGGCAAGCAAAGACTTCACTGACCACATGGGTTGCCCCTAATGGGAGCTGCTGCTTAGAACATTCAGATGTGAGGCTTGCAAGGTTTGTGGGATTCCCTCAAGTGTTCTTCTTTTTTTGTTATCCAAAATAAACAAAACTAATGTTATCAGGGTATTTAGCTCCTTGGATCTAAAAGGGGTTTTTTTGGTCTTAGAATGCCATGCCTTTATTGCTTCTGCAAATCCTTGCTGCAGATATTTCAGGCAGCAGAAATACAAGAGTTGAGCTCTGGCTTAGTTGGTAAGAAATGCATTTTGGGGGGAATTACCCTTGTTTTTAAAACTCAAAGATTTTCTGGCAGAGAAGGTTCATATTTAACTGCAGACTTTTATAAAAATGAAAATTCTCCAATTCTGGCAGCCTAATGTGTGTGTGCTTCTCTCTCCCCCTCCTTCTCTTTTTTAAATAGATTTCTTCTGTTCAGAAGACGAGTGCAGATCTAGGCCAGGAAGAGATCGTGCAGCTGTGCATGAAAAACATAAAATGGGTGGAGGATCTTTTTGAAAAGTTTGGTGAACTCTTGAATCGTGTCCAGCAGAAATGCTCCTAACAGAAATGTGTCCCAGATCCCACATTTTTCTACGGCACTAACCTGATGGAACAGAAAGCTCAGAGAGAGGCTCTGATTTCTTTCACAATGCCAGACTGCATTCTTGTTCGTAGCCATTTTTATTTCTCTTTATGGAACTCTGTGCCTTGGCTTGTGCTAAGGAAAAGTGATGCTGCCAAGGAAATCAGTCCTTTGGAGATGAAACTAAACATAAACCTAACCACATTTTTAACCTGAAGAGTTATTTTTGATTTTGTAAACTATTGGATAACTTAGTTTTCTTTTCAGAAATGTTTTTGACAAGTGATGAAGCATGCACTACATATACTTTTTTTCTTTTTTATTGCTCAACAGATAACAACACTTAAAATACTACAGATTTTTCCATCCCTAAGTGAGAGAAAAGTCAGCGTTGGGGCGAACTAATTTTTACATGTCTGGCCACCAAATTTAGAGTTTTGTACATTTTGTGAACAGAGCTGGAGTGACATCAGTTTCTGCATACGTATATTGCCATCATAAAATCCAGAAATTTCATTATGCTTTATGGACTCCTTTTACTATTGTCATGTTTGGGAGACCGAACATGGAGTTGGTGCAATCCTATGACTGCTTTTGTGTCAAATTATATTGTAATGAAAGACAATGACCTTAACTATTTTCCCTGTTTTGAAGAAAAAAATATTTTCCTTTATACTGTGTTTTTTTTTCTTTTGGAAAAAAAAATCAATTGTACATTTTATCTCACTAATAGTTGTATTTTTCACAGAGGAAATATTGTGGTTAAAATTGTTACATGTATCTTTGTAATACACTTTCCATTGTTTTCAGTAAATCCTATTCATTTATATGTTGATTTTATATTGTAAACTATGTATCTCGAGGTAACCCTTTTGTTTATACAGGTTTGCTTCAGTGTTAACCAGAATAATGCATAATGCATACTAGACTAGTTTTGCTTTAAGTGTAGTTGTGTTAGACACTGCAATTATTTTCTGGTATGTGAAAATAAATTTCTTACTAAACTAGCACTTGATTAACTGAGAGTTTAAATGAAGAGCTACTACACTTTATCTTGGTCAACAAAGATTGTTGATTGAAAATAGACTATATGCAGTGTTAAACACAGCTTACATAATTGTTTGTAGAACTGGCAGTTGCAGAGCTGTTCTCTTTTTGGTGCCTTTCAAGTCTTCAGACATCTTCGTAGCTTTTCTCCCCCCTCCAGGTTGTTAACACTTCGTAGTGCCACTAGTCACACTCAGACAATGAATGTAATGGGCTCTGATCAGGAGAACATTTTCTTTAAATTTGCCAATAGAATGCCTTACTGAGTCATTCAGAATGGAGATGTACTCTACTGGCGTCCTAAAAAAAAAGTCATGTTGGTCTTTTTCCAGAAAATGTCAAAAAAAAAAACCTGCATTCCTTTATCTTTTACTGCCACTTAGTGCCTTAATTTCAGCCAAGAGAGCAGGGTTCACTATTCGTTGGCCAAATGAAGTAATGTTCATTGCCATGTGACCTTTCCCCCATGTTTTGATCCTATTTAGTTGTCAAATATTCATTAGACCGTAGAACTATAAAGAGTTTAATGAATAGATGTGAAAATGAAATTATTTGATCTTGAGTAAGCAAATAGAGGTTTGAATATTAAAGTATGTACAGAATAGCTGATTAGATTTAGAACCTTGTAGGATGTTTACCATATTTCCAAAGCTTTTCACCTTAAAAAGCAATAATTCTCCTTTACAATTTGTGTGCAGACTGCCATGAACTGAAATGGGTATGTGCCCTTGCCTTTTTTGAAGCCTCTTCCTCGTGGTTTTGCTTTAAAAAGGGAGGTCACTGTCGTGTTAATGACACATTGTGCTACTGCTATGTCTGCAATTATCAAGGAGAGGAGGTGGGTTTGGGGTTAGGCAGAATGCTCAGATTGTTAGAGCAATCATGGAGCTAATTAATTCCCACGGTGAAAAGAGGGGGTAGCTGTGGGGGTAAGGAATTTCTGTGGTTCAGTCCTGTGAGTTTAGAGGCTGAAACCAAACAGCAGAGTTACCAGCCTTGGCAGCAATGTGCACACTGGAGTAGAAATGTGCCTGGTACACTCTTCAATCACGAGTGGGCATTCCCGAATTTCCATCCCCTACTGGGATGGCTGACAGAGGCTGGAGGTTCACAGGGAGTTACTTGCCCAGGCAGAGTTCTGTGGTCACGTTACAGTTTGGGAATTCCTGGTTTGTGGTTTTAAAAATCGTGAGGATACAGACTGAAGGAACAGTGGAATCAGCTCCTTGATGGTGTAGTAAAGAGCTGGTCAGACTTTATCTCTCACACCCCTTCCTAATGAAGCAGAGAGTTGAGAGAGTTCTCTGTGCTTTTTAGAAGATTACCACTACTGTGTACTTACTCTGAATTTTCTAATCTAGAAGTAGCTTTAGAAAGCTGCTTTCAGTCCTTAGAAGCTGAAAAAAAAAAGAAATTAGAGGCTTTTGGAGTAGCTTGTCCCTGTTTAAAAAGGAAGTAATTTTAGTAACAACCATTAAAAGAAAAAAAGGGGGTGGGGGGGCAGGATGCTCTGCACTGCCATAGAAAGTGACCTGGCTTATTTTTGGCTGTTTTGTTCCCAAGGCCAGTTAAACAAGCACTGTGCCTGTAGAAGACAGGAAAAACTTGTCTTGAATAAAAGTAATTGCCCCAGACTTTTAAAGATTGATATAATGGAGCTTCCGTCTTTGTCTTGGGGTGCAGAAATGGTGGCTGGATTGTTAATTTACCAAACCAGAATAAGTAAAACCATGAAATTCTTGAGTGTGTTGAAGGGTCATAAATCAAAGCAAAGCTTTGTTAGTAGGATTGAACAGGTTTTTTTTATACTGAAGCAAACTTAATGAAAAAGTCAATGTACAAATTACTTTTTTTGCACAAATACTTTGTTTTGTTGCATTTTAGATAATGAAGTCTGCACCCACACCTCAGATTTTTTCCCCTTGGAGTAACAGTGAGGTCTTCATCCCTTAATATGACAGTGGAAATTGAGCACTGAGTTGACTGCAAGATAAGATGCACTGGGAAGGAACAAAGCCCTCCTTAGACTATGAATTAGCAGAACAGGAAGGAAACAAATTGCATAATCAGTTATTTGGCTTTTAATTCCACTGTTCTTTCCTTTAGTGTGGCATCCCAATTTACACTGGGTTTGGTTTTATTCAAATACAACTTTGCTCTTAAAGGCAGGTTTGCTTTGAGATGCTACTCCTAAAGTTTTGCTAGCAACAAATCAGACACAAATTGGATTGAGGAATTGTTTCTGAAAACAGCTAAGGACTTTAGGGTCTTTGAGGTTCTGTGGCATGTAATGTATTCATATATTGTCAAAATGAAATACTACTTTTTAAAAAGTCAGATCTTACAGGCTGTCTTCCAAGTAAATGATTCCCATAGGAAATATATTTTAAATATTATTTAAATATTTACTACTATTTAAAACAATTTTAAAGCAGGAAAGCTAATACTATGGTCACAAAATGTCAGTGTGTCACCAAGCATTTCTTATTTCCTTGCCAGCACTTGACATTTGGTCTCTCTTACCCTATTATGAACCTGTGCATTTCACAGTGCACATTCTGCCATATTTTATTATTTAAGCTAATATTAACATGTCATTGGTAATAAATGCATGTTTTTCTGCATATCTGTTCTACATATGGCAAAAATGAAGCTAGGGCTAATTAAGAGACACTATGCATTCTTAGTCCAGATTTTCAGGTGGTCCATAATACAATGTATGGAAATGTGAAAAAGGACAGTTTTGTACCATTCATGATGTTATTAACTAAACCCATTAAAGTGAAAACATTTTTTAAACAAAAACCTTATAATGCTTAGTCATTTGTTATTAAAATAATAAGTCTTGAAAAGTTAAGATTGTTGGAAACAAATTGGCAATTTGGAATTTTTCCCATATTTTCTGCTTGTAACATGAAGAAATACAATTCTATGGCTGGGTTTTTTTGGTTGTTTTTCTTTCCCATTATGTTGCCTGAACTGAGCATGTCTGGCTGATCTGGATTTTTTAGTTCTGGGTTCTAAATGTCCTGAATTAATTTGTACAATACAGCTGCCAGATCTTCACCTGCTGTGCTGAGTGAGGAGCCAGACTGTTGGGGCGAGAGAGAATCTGCTGCTGTGATTCAGGTGGGGTTTACCTGAACTTCAGTTTTTTCATTTGTTCTCTCTCTTGCTGGACTAGAATGTCATCTCTGTGTACCTTAGGGGAAGAAAAGGTGCTCCACAGAGTTCTGGGATTTTTGCCCCCCAGCCACAAGGAACTACCCTGGATATTCTTAGCCCTGTTTTTCCCTCACACAGAGGGCTGAACCCCCATCCCATGCTGTGGATATTGTCCATAAGATCCACAGCAGCCCTTCTCCGGGCAACTTGTTTGCAGAAAAAGGAGGTTCTGGAGGCTGGAATTTTTTTTTTTTTTAATGGCCCTCTGTATAAGCTTCTTCCCAAACCAAGATGAATATAAAATGAGTAATTTCCCTATGAAATTAATTGTTGTTTTCTCCAAAAAATACTTTGGGAAGCAGGTAGGCAGAGAATGTCCTGTTGCAATCCTGAAGATTTCAGTGCTGTGTTTCAGATACAGCTTTTAATTTCTGAAGGGTTTTTTGGTTTGTTTTTTTTTGGGGTTTTGTTTGGGTTTTTGTTTGTTTTTTGTTGTTTGTTTGTTTTTGTTGTTTTTTTTTTTAATAAAGAAGAAGCTGAATGCACACAGCTTTTTAAAAAGGGAAAGCAGCTCCCACTATCAGCAGTTTGTGGGTAAGTATCTTAGGCAATCAAAATTACTTGCTCTGCATTAGCTATTTGCCTTTTCCACAGATAACCTAACAAATCTTTGTTTCATTTCTAGAAACTGAAGAAGAGAAAACTGTATTAAAATTCTTTTCATTTGATTTCTTATGAGAATACAGCACTTAATACAGAGAACAAGCTTTTTATAAAGGAGAAAAATGAATGGTGAGTCAGGGAAAACAGCAAAAAACATTTCAGGGCTGTTCTCTCTCATTTGTCCTGAGTATGTCTTGGGTTCTTGCTTTTAAAGGTTCCACTGGGCATTTTCTTTTCTTTTTCTGTGTGCTTAATTTTGGTTGCTTTTGTTGGGGTTCTTTTAGCTACCTGATGCCTAAAGGGTAGAGGGAAGCAGCAGAGCCCATGAGCAGGACTGAAGGAGCAGCTGAGGTCCTTCATTTTAGTTTTTAGTTCAATTTATGAATAAATGAAGTCTTTATTTGCATGTGTTATTTGAAATTGTAAACTATATAATTGGGAATACATTTTGTAGCCTTCTCAGACTCCCAGAACACGTGATAGAAAGATCTTTTAAGTAAAATTATGTTGGTTTGCATCATGCTTTCCTTTCTAACTCTGGTGGCTGCTAGTGTGATTTGTTTGTGCATTATTTATGTATCAGATATTTTTGCTGTGGCAACAGAAGGTAAGTGATATGATAATTGAATAAAAGCTGGAGCATCAATGTTTTATTATGTGGTTAGATCAAATGGGCAGCTTGTTCAAAGCTCTGGGAGAATGAGGATTTAGAGCTCTTCCCTAAGTAAAGCAGCTTTGGTGGCTTCTGAAACCTCCCAGATTTTTGGTGTTGATCAGAATGCAGAAATTCCTGTCCCTACAGCTTTCCTAACAAACAACAGTAAGGGAACACCTCTTTGTTTCAGTGCAGCATCCAGCAGCTTTGTTTAGAGGCAGTTTGACCACAGCCAATGGACTTTGCACTGAAGGAGGTGAAGAGAGTGCTCACGAGTTCTGTGAGAATCCAAGTGTGGCAATTCTGGGACCAGCTGCCTTAAATGAACCCCAGATACCAGGTAACAAGAAATGCTCAGCCAGGGACTGTCACTTTCTCTTTGACATGAGCTGTATGAGTTCCCTTTGAGTTTAGTGGGGTAATAAAATTCTGCAGGATGAATCTGAGGACATTTTCCTATCCTAAACCATGGGCCTGGCAAAATATGGCATAATTGAGTTAGCTGGCCTCAGCACATTGTACAGTAATATAAAAGGTGAATTACAGATTCCTGCTTCTAACATACATAAACAATAAGCCTGATTCTCTGCCCTAGAGCATGAAGGATATGCAGCTGTTTTCTGAGAAAAGCAAAACAAATGGTCAAAATCAGGAATTCAGTTTTGCTCAGCAAATCCATTTCGAGTTCTCACTTTTCTCCCCCCTCACCCACTAGCTCCTGCTATCCCACTAAGCTGCTGCCATTAGGGAGTGCTTGTGGGATTATGCCCTTTTCTGACCCAGAGATGGGGCAACTGAGAGCTGTTTTAAAAAATTTTACTCCATTTTCAGTCTCGTGTGCAGGGTGAATCAATACAAATGTTATAATTCACACCATCACAATCACACCATCACAATCAGAAGTTAACTATTTCCTAATTAAAATACATCATATGTGTTTCTTAATTTATCAACTTCTACTACACCATGCTATAAATACCTTAAAACCAATTATCTAAAATTATCTCTCCTAACTCCCACTACATCTTTCATAGTTTCATAGTTCTAGTTCTCTAAACTATCTAATCTTATGTATGAAACCATTCTTTAAAACATGTTTGTAGTTCCATTCCTCTCTCAACAATGTCTATCTTATTCCATAACGTTTCTAAGTCAGCATTTCTTATCTCAAAGTTCACATACAATACATACTATGTAAACCTTCTGTCAAACTTGAAGAATTCTCTACAATTTCTTACACGAGCTCACTGGGGAGGAGGAATGTGGAATTTGTCCCACAGTGAAGGTACCACCTCCCCGTGCTTCAGATGGCCATCACTGCTCCCTCTGGCTCTGCAGATAGGAACTGGTGAGAGCTGCTCCCCTAATTCTGAACTCACCCAGAGCCCCTTCCCGTAGTAACACGGGTTAGCGTTTTGTGATGCAAAATAGCGGAGTTAACACCGGGACAGTGACGAAATGGCCCCTCCCAGCTGGGCACAGAGGGACTCCCGCCGCCTGAATTATTCAGTGTCTGATTGCACTTCTGGCCGAGCAGGTTTCTGGCGTGCAGAGGACACTGAGCCTTCACTGTTCTGAGAGGAGTCTTTGCATACTAAATATTTTTCTTTACCAGCCAGGTTCATGGCTTGATCAGGGCTATAAAATTGGTTGTGAGAGGTTTTCTGTATAGTGCAAAAAAATTTTTGAACATGAACAACTTAGGAATAATTAAAGAAATATAGGTATTTAAATTTTCTAGTTAATATGCGTCATAGTTTGACAATATGGTATCATTGTAAGTAATATAGTTTTCTTAGAAGTTAGAAATTTGTTATTGATTTTAGTAGGTGACTTTTAGGTTTTTAAAATGCTGACAGGTGCAAATTCTTTGTTAAAAGACTTTGCAGCTGGAATTTGCTTATGATATTAGTAAATTCATGTTCTATGTATGCTTTGGATCTAGAATGATTTTGGATCTAGATTCTTTGAATCTTCTAGATTTGATCTAGACATATTACAAGTAGAAATACTAAGAGAAAACTTATCAACATACATCCCAGGATCTCTTTAATACACAGTAGCCCATACCTGAGACAGAAGTGTAATGTTTTCTTAGGAACTGTAATCCAGACAGCATTGCCAGGACTCATTTGGGGACAGTGGAGTCAGTCTCTGGTTACAGCATCTAACCGTGCTTGACGTCCCAGGAAACCTCCACTAGAGGGAAAGGCGAGAAAATCCATTTAAGACAGAACTTTTTCTCTTTATTAAGCCTGAGAAATGGGGGCTTGTGACATCACAAGTGTGGTGAGGCTGCTCCATTTCCACTTCCTTGCCGTGAGCCACCTGGAGGACCAGTGTGTGCCAGCTGCTGTGGCTCCTCCTGGAGTGTGGGAAATGGATTTGTAGCGAGCTCTAGGTCAAGAAAAGAGTATTGTCCAAAAAACTGGACAGTACTCTTTTCTTAACCTAGAGATGGGGCAACTGAGTAGTGTTTTTAAAACTTTTATTCTATTTTTAGTCTTATGAGAAAAGTGAGACAATACAGATGCTGTAATTCAGGCTATCACAATTAGAAGCTATTTTCTAATTACAATACACTTCCTCTTTCTTTATATCAGTTTTTTACTACACCATGCTGTATGTCTTACAACTAATCATCTAAAACTGCTCCTCGTAAGTCTTACTACAACACATCTTTTATAGTTCTATTTCTCTAAAGTATCTAGTCTTATTTGTAAAACCATCTTTTGAAACTCTTTTCTAACTCCATTTCTCTCTCAACAACATCTATCCTAATTCCGTAACGTTTCTAAGGTCAGCATTTCTTATCTCCAAGTTTACATACGAATGCATACAGTGTAAGCCTTCTACCAAGCCCTAAAAGCTCTGTACAAATGCAGCCCGGGTTCCAGCGGGGGTCAGTGTGCAGCAGCGCGGCTCAGCCTGCCCTGCCCTGCCCGCCGTGCTCCCCAGACACATCTCTATTCCAGCCCGGCAGTGCAAGGATGGAGCTCCCGGACAATGCTCCCTTTGTCACCAGAACCTTCTGTCCTGGCAGCTTGTTTATTGTTCCAGGCTCTTCAGAAAGGCCAGGGTGGAATCCTTACAGATTGCACTTCATCCCAACATTCCAGAGCTGCCCTTCAGGAGTGAGTGGTGAGTGCTCTCACTCAGGCCAGGTGTGCTCTGGAGCAGCCTCTCCGTGGTGGGGCAGGAGCTGTGGTCACTGTGGCTTCAGCGTGGCCAGATGGAATCACTGTATCCCACAGAACCTGCACCTAACGACACAGGGTGACCCAATGCAGGGAATCATGTGCTCTGACTCCATGGGTCAGGAGGCTGAACGATTGCTTTAGTAAGCTATGCTATATTACACTAATACTACACTAAATTACATACTAAAGAGATCCTATACTAAAGAAAAACCTGTGACTGTCTCCAGACAGTCACGGCACGCGTGGATCCAATTGGCCAATCGGTCAAAACAACCCTCAGCAGAATCCAATTAACAAATCACTTTGGGTAAACAATCTCCATAACACATTCCACATGTGCAAAACAACAGGAGCAGCAAGTAGAGATAAGAATTGTTTTCTCTTCTTCTCTGAGTTTCTCACTGCCTTTCCCCTAGGAGAAATCCTTGGGAACCTGTGCCTGCTGCTCTCTGTGAAGAGAGCTGTGGCCACACTGTGCCGTCCTCTTTTGTAGTTCCTGTGTAGATGGGAAATGGGACTAAGCAGAATGAGTTTGGGAGTAACCTGCTCTGCATCCCAAGGAGAGTGTCTGTCCCCTGCAGCCCGTGGAGCTCAGCCCCAAGCAGTGCTGGTGCTCTGAGCTGCAAATGGCAGAACCTGTTAGTCAGTACTAAGGGAGATTCCCTGTGCCAGCTCTGTAATCCGCCCTCAGATCTGTCCAGCTTGTCAAACAGCCCTTTGCAGTCTGACTTGGTGTGAATAGCTGTTCGTGTTCTTAAACTTGAGATTACCAGAGAAGAGTTTTCCCATTTTTATAGGTCCCTTTCATTACTGAAAACCTTTTGCACTGGCCTTTGTATCCTCAGGCAGAAGTAGAGCAGATTTGAAGTAGAGCAGATTTGATAATGCCCTGACAAATGTAGCAATTTCTGTAACAGAAGCTGTTGATTTTCCCTTCCATGAGGATCTCAGTGCGACAGTGAACCATATGCTGAACTTTAATTTGTCTCGACATTTGTCAATGGAATGGAGCAACATTTTAAGGGTTACTCTTTATAATGTACTCCTTTCATCAACTTCACCACTGTAGTGAATGCAGGCATTGTTGATATTTAAGTGGGGAAAAAACAGAAGTGTAACTGTTCTAAATAACTGGAATATTTTTCTGAATTTCTATGGTAATTATTAATTGCTTTGCTTTTTCAGAAACAGAAAACAATTGGGTTCAACAGATCCTGATGACAATGGCAATAAATGTTATGGACATATACATTTCAGCTGTGTTGATCTTTAAAGGTTTATTGCTTTATTGAAATCTAAAGAATAAAGTTTGGTATAGAAGAAAGAGCTTTCTGATGTGCTTGAGATGTAAGAGGGGCATTTGAAATGCAAAGTTCTCTGTTAACCATTCGAAGAAGTGGGATCTAAATTCATTTGAAAATAAGAAATTGGATGGTATTGTTCTGCAAAAATCCCTCTTTATTTCCTAGTCAATTTTCAGTGATAAGTCACTGTCTATTTTGGCATTTAAAATTTGAATAATAATTGGAACACTGAACAATTCTGGGTTTTAGAACAGCTTATGTTCCAGCTTTGGTGTCCTTCCAGGTTTTTTTGAAGTTATGAAAGTAAAACTTTTTCCTGTGTTTTTTTCAAGAACACATAACATTTCCCAGTCACTTAACCAAGCATTGATCTGTTGCAGATAAAACAGCAGCACCAGAATAGAATAGAATAGAATAGAATAGAATAGAATAGAATAGAATAGAATAGAATAGAATAGAATAGAGCAGCACCCCTATAAAATAGAATTTTTTTTCTATTGGTATGCCTCTCATGTTTTTACTTTGTAAGGTCTTATATCCAATTATTTCTCCTTCATTATCTGGAAGACTAGTGCTCAGAATATCTGGAAATTACAGGTGCTGTCACTTCCCCATCCTTGGTTGGCAGCCCAGATTCCAGGGTCATTATGGGAAAAGCTTTTTGCATTTTGCATGCAGGTGTGCATCATTGCTCCCTTTGTGAGCTGCAGGTTTCCCTTTTGCTTTCTCTCCCTCCATGATCAGACGAGACCTGAACGTGGGTCTCTGTCCTTTACCATCTTTATCCTTGAGCAAGCACTTGACATGAGGAAGTTAATCAACAGGCATGCCTGAAACTGTGACTGTTGAATTTAAATACTCTGTTTCTGCTTTCTGCTTCTAATTAAACCCTACAGGTCTTACATGAGACTCAGAAATTCTTGGAAACTGAAGTTTTTGAGTTCTTCAAAACATAACCACTCTCTTGATCCTTTTGTAGCTGGTAGGAGTATTTCTAGATGACCTGGAAATAAATGAAAATATATTTTTATTTTGCTGTTTCTTGCTATAAAAGTCCATTATAACAGTTGAATCTGACACAGCTGTGGAGTTTTGTTGGATTAGGACTTCTGTTAAAAATACATTGTTCTCAAAAGATGTTACGAATAAATTAATTTAGTGTCTTTGTAATTGGCATTCTCTTGTGCATCCTGTGTTCAGCTTTATGGAGGTTAATTGGGGGAATCTGCTGTGGAAGGGGAAACCAGTTACAGGGAGTTGTACTTTTATCTTGAGCTCTTTCCACCATGGTCTGAGGAATTCCCCCACCCAAAAACCAACCAGGCTGCACTATTTAAAGCGACTAAATAAAACTATAAACAAATTATTACATTGCCAATAATTATGTATATATTAATAATTGCATAAAAGTTTAACTGTGCTTTAGGAAGGCATTTTATTATGATATTATTTTATAGCAAAAGATGGCATTTCTGAGATACTGTCTGAGCAGCCAGTATCTGCTCCCTGCCCCTGACAAAACTGGGGTGTCAGGGCTGTGCTCACTGGCACAAAACATGAAGGCAAAGGCAGAAATCCAGGGTAGGCTGTTGATCCCCTGATGATAAAACACAAGAATAAAACCTTACAAACTTCTCAATGAGCAGCCCTCAGTGCTTTGGCTGTGGCTTGCTCTGTTCCCTGCAAGGAGTGTTTGACTAATGATTCTCCAAGGCAAGGTGCAATGTTCTGATTGCTGCACCTCCTACTCCAAAATGTTTGTGCATTTGAATTCTCTCAAGATTAGGTGAACCACAGCAGGATGATTGACTGCATTACTTTATTTCAACAACTGTGCAAAAATAAATCAGTTTTTAAAATTAAAATGCATTCAGTATTTATTGATTTGCAGTTATATTTTGGCAATGCACCAAAAATTCTAGCATCAAACTGTTGCAAAAGCAGAGAATAATTAAACAGTGCATTATATGTTATTTTATTGGGTTCTTATTGGCACCTGTGAATCAGGACTGCTTTTTTTTAAACATCTTCCCTTCTTTCCCCAACAAACAAATCTCTGTTAGTCACTTCCTATTGTTCAGGAATCAAGATAAACTTTATTTTTTTCCCTACAGCTTGAATAGGTTCCTTTCTCTGTGCCCAGAGACTTAAGCCTTCCTTATCTGAAAAATTTCACAAAAACTTCCATTTTTAGAACTCTCCTTATCAAATACTGTACTCAGGCAATGAAACATGAAGAAATGTTTGTCTGCCACAAGTCTGTGGTACCTAGTTGCCTGCAGTAATTTTTCACAGCTTCAAATGCAGTGCATTGTCTATTTATTTGCATGCAATGAACAAACTTGCAGTGCCCTACCTGTAAGTGTGAAAATGAGGATAGAAGAAGGCTGCCCTGAGCTTCAGTGCGTAGCAAACATCCTGCATTTCCAGCAGCTAGCACAGAATTTGACACAGAACAGGCTAAAGTTCAATAATCTGATGACTGAAAGTGAATTTTTGAATCACTTGTAACATGGTATTATTTGGTCTTTGATGTGCACTACATTCTTCTGAGTCTGTGTACCATGGAGATCAGTTTGGCTTTGTCTGTTCCAATGGAAATCAATCCAAAACCCATGAATTATTTTATGTTGTTCTAATACACTTCCATTGAGTAAGAATATCAAAATACTTGATTCTTAATAGAAAATTATACTTTATACACAGTAGAAAAATATGTTGGATCTCTCAGCAGTTTGCTGCAGGCAGCAGAAAAAAAACACTTATTACTCTGAAAATGAATTTATTTTTTCATTTCATTGCAATGAGAAATGCCAGCTGCCATAATATACAGCTCATGGAAGATATCACAAGAAAAGTTCAACCACATGTGCTGTCCAAGCTGTGAGTCCCACAGGAACAGCCAAGGGCAGCATTCAGGTGTTCAGCCATGGTCATGGACAAAGCCTGTGCTCAGTTAAGCCACAGAAATAGATCTGGGTTTTGAAATGACACAGTAAATAAGGGGCAAATAAAGAGAATTGTTGAAGAGAGACATGAAGCTCCTGGAGTGGGTCCAGCTGAAGGCACTGAGGATGATTGGGGGGCTGGAGAATCTGTTACAAGGAGAGGCAGAGGGAGCTGGACCTGTTCGGCCTAGAGAAGAGAACAGAGAGGATCTTATCCCTGTGCATAAATATCTACAGCCAAGAGGAGGGAGCCAGGCACTTCAGAGCCAGGCACTTCAGTGGTGCCAAGCAATGGGCAGAAAGTGATCCACAGAAAGTTCCACCTGCACCTGAGGAAGAACTGCTTCACTGTGCAGTGATCATACCCTGAACAGATTGCCCAGAGAGGCTGTGGAGTCTCCCTCACTGAGATATTCCAGACCCATCTGGCCACAATCCTGTGCCATGTGCTCTGGGATGGCCCTCCTTGGGCAGGGAGGCTGGACCAGGTGCCCACTGTGGGCCCTTCCAGCCTGGCCCACCTGGGATGTTGTGAAATCCAGCACGTTGTGCTCTTGTCACCAGGGACACGTGTCCTGCTGCCAGGAGTGCAGGTGGTGCTCCCAGTGCTGCAGGAGGTGTCAGGGCTGCTCTCACCTGTGTCAGTTCCCCATCCAGGACCTGGGGTGCTCACACCAGGCCCGTGACCTGCAGCACCCATCCTGCGCAGCATTCCCACCCCTCCCACAGCAGCCACTTTCCTATGGATACTGCCAGTCTTATCTGGAGTAATGCGTCCAGTTCTGGGCTCCTCAGTACAAAACAGACATGGAACTATCAGAGAGGGTCCAGTGGAAGGTCACAAAGATGGTCAGGGCTCTGGAGCATCTCTGTTAAAAGGAGAAATGCAGGAGCTGGACCTGTTCAGTCTGGAGAAGAGACGACTGAGAGGGGACCTCATCAATGCACATAAACATCTCAAAGACAGGTGACAAGAGGATGGATGGTGCCAGGCTCTTTTTGGTCATGCCGAGGGACCGGGTGAGGAGCACCGGCCCTAAACTAAAACAGCAGAAGTTCCACCTCGGTACGAGGAAGAGCTTCTTTCCACTGCAAGTGGCAGCGCACTGGAGCAGGCATTCCTGCGCCACCTGCTCCGGGTGACCTCGCCGGGAGGAATTAGACTGGACGGTCTCCAGAGGTCCTTTCTACCCAGGACGATCACTGAGCGGCTGCCCAGGGGAGCGGAGCGGCGCTCGGCAGTGCCGGG
>JAYDZK010000268.1:2413253-2423762 GCA_034509185.1 Euphonia xanthogaster
CCCTTCCTTGCCTTGCCCTGCCTTGCCCTGCCCTTCCTTGCCCTGCCTTGCCTTGCCCTGCCTTGCCCTGCCCTGCCCTGCCTTGCCCTGCCTTGCCCTGCCTTGCCCTGCCCTGCCTTGCCCTGCCCTGCCCTGCCCTGCCTTGCCCTGCCCTTCCTTGCCTTGCCCTGCCTTGCCCTGCCCTGCCTTGCCCTGCCCTGCCTTGCCCTCCCCTGCCTTGCCCTGCCCTGCCCTGCCTTGCCCTGCCTTGCCTTGCCCTGCCCTGCCCTGCCCTGCCTTGCCCTGCCCTGCCTTGCCCTGCCTTGCCCTGCCCTGCCTTGCCTTGCCCTGCCCTGCCCTGCCTTGCCCTGCCCTGCCCTGCCTTGCCCTGCCCTGCCCTGCCCTGCCTTGCCCTGCCCTGCCCGTGGAGCTGCCGCCGGGGTGGGTGCCAGGGAGGCTCGGGCAGCTCCGCGGCCCCAGCGCGGCTTAGGAGCAGGTGCCTCGGTAGCGCACCGAGCGGTGAAAGGGCGCTCGCTGGGAAGTGGTTTTGCCCTTTTTCTTTCCCTACCTTGAGCGCCTTGACTTTGTGGAGACGCGTTGTCTTAATGCCACACTTCATACAGCTTCCCTCAGAGAAGATCCGAAGGCTCTGTGTGTGTAAGGAAGTGCTGATAAGGCTGTGAGTAGTAGTCAAGGCATTGCAGGTTGTTCGTGTTTGTGTTTATTCTAGCTACAGAAACCAGTGTGGTTGTGTGTTTGGTGGGGTCGGGTTTGGGGTTCTTCCCTCCCAAAGAGCATAGCTGGCTACTGGAATGCAGGGCTGGAAGCGAGTTCTGCGTTCGTTGTGTTTGTTCTGCCTTCCTGAAGGTGTCATCGGGTTAAAGTGTGTCAAGTTGTGTACCTTGTCCGTCTTGTACTTTTAAAGCGTTGGAAACTGGGGGTTCTGGGAGATTTCTGCCTTGCCTGGTTTAATGCTGTGTATTAAAAAGCTGCTGCTTTTCTTTTTTCTTTTCTTTTTTTTTTTTTTTTACTCTCCTGGCTTGACTCTTCTCAGAAAGAAAAGATGCTGTGTTGGTGGGTTCAAATGGTGGTGTGTTCCTTGTTTTCTCTCCCTCTTCCCAGCCTTCACTGCCCCTTTACCTTTCCTTTTCCCCTTGCTTGTTTGCCAATTTGGGCTTTCTTGCAGCTGGGGATCAGCTGAAAACTGATGCGTGATTTGGTGCCCCAAACTGGGATACACCTCTCTAACTAGAGCCACTTCAGACTAAACAGAGCAGGAAAAAACCACCTCCTGCATCTCTGTGGAAAACGCTCGTGGTAATATGTTCCAGAAGGAGTTGCATGTTGTTGTTTTTTTCAAACACTGCCTTGCACTGTTAATTCATTTGGTTTGAGGTCTGTCACAATCCCAGCTGGCTTTCTGTAGGATTGCTGCCAACTCCTCCTTCCATATTTTGTCCTTCAGCTTTTGATTTCTCTCTTCTTCCTCTGCTTTCACTCTTAGTAAATTATTCATCTGATTTACTGAGAAATGTGTTCTAATTCTAGCCTCCCTGGTGGCTGCAGCTCTCCCCAGTTGGGTGCCACCTGCTTAAAAACAAACTTCGTGTGTTTTTGAGTCCTTGTGGAGGCTGTGTAGCCTCAGGTCAAACTGTTGGCTGCTGGCATTTTGTTCTAATCAGACTGGTAAATGAGTAATAGTTCAGTGGTTTCACTGGGGGAGGGAAGACGGGCTGGCTGCCACGGAAGTGGCGTTGGGTGACACAGCTGAGGTCTCTGCTGGAGCCCTGCTGGCAAAGGGCTGTCTGGTGGGATCCGTGTGGAGCCAGTGAATCCACTCCAGAGAATCCATGAACTTGTTAGTGGTGTGCTCAGCACTGATGTTGGGTAGCTCGTGTGTGTGCAAGTCCTGGAGCAAGCAGGGTTCTGAGGTGTCTCTTCATCCCTGCTTCCCTCTTCCCTGCCCAGCTGTGTTGCTCTGGTGGTGTTGTGGAGGCACTGGGATGTTAGGAGTGCATGCAGCTGGTTTGTGGTTGTGTGCTTAGCCGCGGTTCTGCAAGGGTGACCATTAGGTGACCGAGGGACACACAAAAGGACAAAGTGAGAGGCTGAAAAACCAGGAATTCCTGGCTGTAAAGCTTTAGGCTGGTGTAGCGAGGGGAACCACCAAAGAGAGAGAGAGAGGGAGACAGAGGCGCAGAGCAGGCAGACTTGCTGAGGAAGTAACACAGTGTTAATGCCTGAGCAACCCGAGCCAAAGTGGAAGTCTCAAAGATTTTTAAATCCTTACGAGGCTGCGAAAGCTAGAAGCCAGGGAGGGGGCTGTTCTCTGTGGCTGCAGCATGAATTCAGGCTTTGTGTGTGTTCCCAGGCTTCAGCCTGGCGCAGAAGCCGTTCGGAGCGACCTTCGTCTGGAGCAGCATCATCAGCGCTCTCCAAACTCAGGTGGAAGTGAAGAAGCGCCGCCAGAACCTCAAGAGTTACCACGACTGCTTCATTGGCTCGGATGCAGTGGATGTTGTCTTTGCCCATCTTCTGCAGAACAAGTATTTTGGGGACGTGGATATCTCCCGGGCTAAGGTGGTGCGCGTGTGCCAAGCGCTGATGGACTGCAAAGTGTTCGAGGCCGTCTCAACGAGGGTCTTTGGCAAAGACAAACGCTCCGCGTTTGAGGACAGCAGCAGCAGCCTCTACAGATTCACCAACGCCTCCAACCAGCCAGAGCTTGAGAAAGATTACCAGCAGTGTACCCCGCAGAGGTTAGTACGTGGAGGGGAAGAGAAATTTTTTACAAGAGGAAAATATTATGTGTTCTTGGGGAGAGAAAACTTGTACATTTAAGGGGTAAAAATAGACACTGCATAGATATTTGTGAAGATGTGGGTGGAAGACAGGTAGGAAAGAGCAATTTGAAGAGAGTAAACCGCACAGCCTACGTGGTTGCTTGTTTTCTCTGTCTGTTATCACCTTGCCTTGGGGGAGGGAGGTGAGAGGGTAGAAATTAAGTGCATTTGCATACTGATCTAAATCAATATAACCAGCTGGAATTCAGGTGCATCAAGCAGGCTGATGCAACAGGGCAGTCTTTAGTCACTGCACATCTACCTCTGGCATAAACCAGTAATCCATGCACCTTCTAAGAAAAAAAAATGTTTTTTCCTTTCACCATCTTTGCTTTGCTATCCTTCCAACTTCTCTCCTCTTTTAGCTGTTTCTTTATGCATGTATGACTTGTTCCCAGGCTGGGTAGCAGGCTGTTCTGCTATTGCACTCCATCCTAGAACCAGAGGGAAGTGCTGTGGTCAGGTTTTTTTGTTCCCCTGTCTCTTTAGGAGTGGGCAAAGAAATCCCTGGTGCTAATTAACCCCACACAAAGCAGAACGTGTAGATGCCACTTTGCCAAATAACTTCCCTTCAACAGTTTTTGTGAAGTGTTCATCTCTTCACCTACTCTGACATATTCTTACAAGAAACTACGTGGATGTATTTAAGGCAGTAGTTTTAGCAATGTGCGCTTTTGGAAGTCGTAAATGGTATTGGCCCAAAATTCCTTATTTGACTGACATCTTCATGTGAGTAGCAAATGTGAACTTGAGTGCATCAACTCTGATGAAAAAAGTAGAGGAACAGAGATTAGAAGTATTTCCTTTGTCCTGCTTCTCCCCTCTCTCCCAGTAGCTCTTGTTCTGTCCTAAAGCATACTGTCCCAAGTCTTTATTTAAAAAGAGACTACATGAGAAATTAAAACCACTTTAATTATATGTGGTGTTTAAAAATATTTCCATCACAAGAGCTGTTAAAGTAAGACTTAGAATATATTGAACAAACAGTCATTAAACAGGATTATCCCAATTTTATTAGTGTAGAATGAAGGTGTTTTTCTTGTGGGCAGGGCACAGATCCATCGGGTTACATTTCTTCATTTAGTCAAAGGAACAGCTCTATCAATACATGCATATCCGTGTCAAAGATAGTGGACATCAAAAAGATCTTGCAGTGCCCTAAAACAAAGATGAGTTGGGAATTGAAATCATACAGCTGTGCTTGGAGAAACAGTAATTTTGTGGCTGGAGTGGTTCTGTTACATGCAAATAATTTTTGCAGGTATGATACATTCTCCTGGGTGACTTGGACAGAGGAAGTGTCAGGCAGGGGAGACGAGGGGGATTATGTAAATATCAAATGTTTGATCGTGGGGCAGTTACCCATATCTGTATGTTGAATAATATATATGGTTATAGATATATATATATATATATAAACTGGTTTTAATCTCAGATATGAGAACAGCACATTGCTCTACTCTACCCCATTCAAACCAGAAAGCTTGGAGGATCTTTGGGAAAACCTAAGCCTAAAGCCTGCAAGCAGCCCTCAAGTAAACATCTCGGACAGCCTGTCCCGTCGAGGTAAGCCAAATAATGCCTGTGTCAAATAATGTCAGATAAGCCCTTTGTCTGTGGGAGAAGGGAAATCCATCTGCAGGACTGGGAAGACTTGTGCCCCTCAGGTTGGAGAGGGAGGCAAACTGACACTCACAGTATTTTGGTGTTAACCCCATGTCACGAATAGACAAACTATATTTGTTGCCTTTTGCCTTTTTATTTCATCAGACAAGAGGCATTATCTCTTGATTTAATAAATAAGTGTTGACTTTTGTGGGAAAGAACACCCAATGAGCTTGATTTGAGTTAGAAATATTCAAGTGGTCAGTTACCTGCACTGCTTGTGCTGGTTTCAGTCAGGGCAAATAGTCTGCTGTTAGCTGGAAGTGAATTGTGTATCTGCACATCCAGCACTCCTGTAGTGTTGTGTGAAACTATTCTTGACAATTCCCTGCTTGTCTTTCAGACCAAACGGTGATCTAATGTGTTTTCTCCTTTGGTTAAAAGTACTAATGCATCCTAGAACCTGCGGTTTCATCATGGGGAAGTACTCAAGGAAGCTGTGATAAGGAGACTGTCACTGTTCTTTTTTTTTTTTTTCCATCCCTTATCTAGAACAAAGATTGTTTGCAAATTAGAGCACAAAGAGTGTAAGGTACTTCAGACTTATTCGAAAAGCAGTTCTCCCACACTTCTAGCTAACTAAACAAATGGGTAATTCTTGCCTTTTTGTGGTGATAAAAGGCACTCTAAACAAATGGGTAATTCTTGCCTTTTTGTGGTGATAAAAGGCACTTCAAGCTGATAAGCGCCACGTGCTTTGCTACTGCAAGTCTCTACTTTGGTAAAATCAATCTGTTAGGTTAGGCCTGATGGGAGGAAGGGGAGTTATCTTCCTTGGGATCAGTTTTTGCACATGCTGAGTCTCCCTGTGATTTGTGTATCCACCCTTCCCAGTTATTAATGAAGTGTGGCAAGAACAAACAATTGCTCGCCTGCTGCAGCTGGTCGACCTCCCTCTCCTGGAGTCTCTGCTGGAGCACCAGGAGATCAGACCTCAGCTGCCAGAGCCCAGGAAGGCACCTGGATATGTCATCACCAGCAACTACCTGGACAGAGAGATCCTCAAGGCTTTCAGTGACTCTCAGTAAGTAATCATTGCTGTCCTCTGCAGCTCTGAAAAACTTTCTGCTTTCAGGGGAATGTAAAGCACAGTTGGTCTTTGGGGGGATGTAGCAAATGTAGCAGTCTCAGTCCTGCAGAAGGGATGTGAGCAGGTTGCTTTTTTCCCCTGTTGGACTTGACTGGAATAACTGGTAAACAACAATTGCTTAGTGAGAATGTCTGCTGCACGCTGGGATGGGTTTTGAATGCAATGACAGTAGTTGATGGTATTCAGAGGGGAAATTCTTTGCTGTATTGAGGGAAGAATAGAGGGTTTGTAATCATCATGAAAGTTTTTCCTGGAGACATGGCTGTGAGGAACCAGTTTAGTTTCTCCTACTGTATTCAAAGAGCTAAGAATGTTGAGCTTGAAACTGTGCATAGAGTTGAAAACATTCTCAGAAAAACGTGTACCAGTCTGAATCAGATCAAGGTTCATGTTCCGGTTTATCTAGCGATAATTGTGTCCTTATCTAACAGTAGAGGACATGATTTACTTCTTGGGACTGTTTACTTGTGGGTTCCTAATGTTTCATCTTGATTAAATACATCCCAAAGAGGCTTATGACTGTGATCTGCCCGAGTGTGTCAGGTGAAGTGTCTTGTGTGTGGATTTCCAATGGGTTTTAGTGCCTACACACACAGCTTTCAGTGTGAAGGAGCCAGTCTGCCTGCTCTCTGTGGAAAGCATTGCAGCCAGCTCTGAAGGGCATCCCCAATTAAAGGTACAACCCCAAACCCCTCTGTCTTCCAGGACAGACGAGTGGCTCTCGGCAGCAATTGACTGCTTGGAGTATCTTCCTGATCATATGGTGGTGGATATTAGTAGGAACCTGCCTGATCAGCCAGACAAAGCAGATTCCTGGAAACTGCTGCTGTTTGAAAACATTGGGAGATACTACAGCCAAAAAAAGGAGCCACTCTTAAGCCATGCATCTGAAATTCATTTAGGAATTGCAGAACTATTGGGTAAGTAAAACAGAGCTGTGTTCCAATGATTATGTGAGATATGTACTAAGAAACTGAGTGTTTACCTCAGGAGCTGAGATTAAAAGCTGACTTCTACAAGTGGTTTTTTGGTTTGGTTTGGTTTGGTTTTGTTTGTTTGGGGGTTTTATGTATGGTTGGGTTTTTTTAATTTTCTAGTCATTAAGACTGTTCTTTTGACATTTTGGTTCTTACTGTATGCAGTTCTGTAATCATTGTTCAGGTCTGTGTAGAATGGCTGTGAAACCAGAGTGCTATAATCTGCTACTAGCTGGTAGCCATGGAAGTCAGATATCCATGGGAAATGAAATATAAATATAGCCTAATAGTGAATATTTAGGCTGTAAGAGCTAAACTGAAAGCTGTAGATGCTTGGTTACCCCATTGACAACTTTTAGTTTTTTCTTCTTTACTTGTTTTATAAATTTTGTTTGGACAGCATTTTAGAAAGCTTTTGATGTTTTAGTTCTCAACATTTTATCCCAGATCTCCTTATTTTTCATAAGGTCTCTGCCTTGATTATTCTCCTTTTTTCATGTTAACTGGAATACTTTGCATTTATATCCCACTCTTCCTCTCTACATGATAAAGGATATTAGTGCAACCTACTTAATTTAAACAATTCACAACTCTAAAACGACTATTCTGCATACTGAGGCAAATTAAAACTTAGCAAAGTTCTACAAAGTAATTTGCAATTAACTCATCAAACTAGCCCATGTATCTAGGACATATTCCTCAGTTTTTGTGAGGTCTTTATTACCACAAGCAGAGGTCCTTCTTCTTTTTTTTTTTTTTTTTTCAATAGAACCATTTTCCTTTTTCAGTATTTCTTGCCCCCTTTAAGATGGCTGAGCTGTAATTGAACTTAATTACAAGGGAGCTTTAATGCCAGGCTGAAGGCCTGTGTGTGGGATGGTGTCAGAGGCTCTGCAAGCTGCTCTCCTCAGCCTGGGAGAAGTTTTTGTGAGAATGGATTGCTGTGTTTGGCCGGCTCTGTTCAGAGATGGGCATCCCTTCAGTGGCTAATTCAGGTGTTTATGGAACATTTCTTTAAATGAATATGGCAATGCATCCCTTTCTCTCTCCCCAGTGAATGGGAAGATGGAGCAGTCTTTAGAAGCTCTTCAGCTCTATTTGAAGCTCCTAGACAGCCATGTCAGGGAGGAGTTCAGGAGACTGCTGTACTTCATGGCTGTTGCAGCACATAATTCTGAGCTCAAGCTACAGAAGGAGGTAAATCTGCATTCTTGACAGTTGTTTAGCTCTTTCTAAAATCCAGACTGCCCAGGTACTGGTCAGAAAACACCTTTGTAGTTTAAATTTGTGACTACAGGAAAAGCAATGTCTCAGAAGAACAAAGGGGGTGCCCTTCTTATTGGGGGACACCAGCTCTCCTCTTCTGGTCATTATTTCCCTTTGTTCTTTAGAGTGACAACAGGATGGTTGTGAAAAGGACATTCTCTAAAGCTATTATCAACAACAAAAACCTATCCAGAGGGAAAACTGACCTCCTGATCTTGTTCCTTGTGGACAACCAGAGAGATGTGTTAAAGGTAGGAGCTAGAAAATGGCCAGGTTTTGTTTATCTGGTCCCTTCATGGGGAAGTGCCTTCTCTAAGCTGCTGTTGCATTGTCCTCTCTTTCTGTTCCAGATCCCAGGGGCACTGCACAAAATGGTCAGCAATAAACTGCTGGCCCTGCAGAAAGGCCAGGATCCCAGCAAGATATCAGGTAACTCTTCCCACTGAGCTTTGTAATCTCGTCATGCCCCCCAGATGAGGAATGCGTGGTGCACAAAAAGCTTGTAACAATGACTGATGTGCTGGTCTAAAGGAGGGTGGGTCCCTGGAATCTTGAGGGTGGATGGAGTGTGGTGATAATCCTCCGAGTGTCTCACCTTTCCTTTCAGGTTATACCTTTTGCCAAAAGCTGGATGAGAGAGAGTATCGCTCCAACACAGAGAAGACCACAAAAGATGAGCTGTTGTCTCTATTGAAAGCCATTGATGAAGATTCAAAGCTCTCTGACAAAGAGAGAAAGAGGCTGCTAGATCAGTTTCATAGTAGTAATCCAAGTATTTTTATGCAGTATTTTGGAGACAGAGTTACTAATGTGTGTAAATACTGATTACTTTGTATACCCTAGCAGTGAAAACACTAATATATTTGTAAATCTTTTATATTCATGTATCTGCCTAATAAAGCTATTTTGTGGAAATTGATGGAATTTATGTAATTATTACCAATGCCAACAGTAACTGAGTTTGACCTTTATTTATAGTTTAGCTTTTCTCATTGTTAATTGCTATAGGACCAAAATAATACTTCCTTTTCCTCCCCAAAAGACAAGTACTCCCTCTATTTGAGTATCAAAATCACTGTGATGGAAGACACCACGAATGAAATCTCTCTGCCACCTTTTGCCCCAGCACTGAGTTTTATGTTGTTTTTTTTCTCCCTAATTTGCCTTGGATTATGTGAGCATGACATAACATTGATCTTTGACTTGATGTGTGCTGAGGAGAGCTCAAAAACATGTTCTGCTTGACACTGCACAGCTTTTCTTCAGGCTTGCCAGCCAACTAACCCATGTGTGTGACAAGTTACTGTGCTGTTTTAAGCTCAAATGGCACCATATTGAGGACTTGTCTCTCCTGGGGTGGGAAAGTCAGCCTGGATTTTTAAGTCAGTCTGGCTTTGGTTGCCACAGGATGTACTTTAGTGGCTGGTTATCTTCATCCCTGCAGGGTTTTGCTATGTCTGTAGCTCTTACTGATGGCACCAGCTGTAATTAGCCAAGTGCTGGAGCGAATGAAGGGCCTTTGGCTTTTCTTCTGGCATTTCTTCATGGCTGGTCTACAGTGGAAATGCCAAGATTTGCAACTCAGGCAACTGCAATCATATGTGTGTGTATATATATAACATGATCAGATATCTAATTTTGACTCTTGTGGAGTTATCTTTGGAATGATATCACCAAAACTTCATTACAGCTGCTGTTGAAAAAAAAGCCAACCAAATTTTGTTCCATTTAAAGTGTTGAGCTCTGCTCTTTTATTTAGGAGTGAAAACTAATTTAATTATGTTAGTCACATGTGGTGAGCTGTTCTTAAAAAGCATTGTCTTGTGTCAGACTCTGATGTCTCACTAACTAATGCTTCAGTGATTACTGGTGTTTGCTGCCAGGGGCCAGAGTGTTTCTCTGAAATGGAGCTGAAGAACTTGGTGTGCAACAGGAAACAGGACAATGTTTTACCCTGATGGGGGACAGAAGATGAAAATGTCAAAAGCTTCTTCTAGTTAATTAGAAAGGACTTCTAAAAATAATCAGTTCCTGAAACCTAGCAGGGAAGCACAAGCCTTTATAGTAGTTATAGTTCTTAGTTTTAACTGAAAGGTTTTTATTATGAATGCACTTCCTCAGAAAAATGTGGGAGTGGAATCCTAAGTTAGTGGTGGTGTTGGATTGGTTTGCTCTTCTTTTCCCTTTCCACCTCCTGCCTGCTGTAACATCTCGGTTAGGAGGATGAGATTCCTGTCTAGGACACGAGCTGCTGCCGGTGGGCATCGCCTGCTGCGGAGTCCCGAGTCACGGATCCCCGGCCCTGGGAGTCACCGGGCTGGCCCTGGTGCCAAGTTTGCTCGGGCTACGGAAAAGCAGCCCGGGGCACTTAAAGGTGGGCACAGGGCAGGGTCAGCACGCTCCTTCCTCTTCCTAGGGTGGTTTAGGGAATCTGAGTACCTCAGACTCCTCTTCGGAGGAACTGGCGGTCACTCCGTGACCTGTATAAGGTGGCTAAGGGCAATCCCGGACTGCGTTCCCTGCTTGCTGGGGGGTTGGTCTGAACCAGCCCAGTCTATCCACCCACCCATCGAGGTCCGGCCGCGGGCTGCGCGGGGCTCTGGCTGGGCTCGGGACCAGCTCCTCACTCGCCGCCCCAGCGCCGTTCGCGCTCCCGGTCCCGGGCAGCGGCCCCTCAGCCGCTCCGCCG
>JAYDZK010000268.1:2424107-2442246 GCA_034509185.1 Euphonia xanthogaster
CCCTCGGGCTCGTTTTCCCCCTTCGCCCATTGAGGAAGCCCGGAGCTCCCGGGCATTGCGAAGGGAAAATGTGGCGGGAGCGGCGGCGCTGCTGCAGGGCCGGTGGGGATGGGGACGGTGCCGTGTGAGCTGCCGGCAGGGATGGACTGGCAGGGCCTCACACGGAACAGGCGGCGGAGGAAACAGCGGGGTTCCGCAGCATCCCTTCTAACTGGGACGGCGGACGGGCTGCGGCTTGCCTGCTAGCGGGTTACGGGGGAAAGCAGCTGTGGGGTGGCGGGGGAGCCGAGGAAGGGCAGAGTTCAGCGCTGGGGAAAGGCAGGCGGCAGTGCTGGGCCGGGGCTCAGCGCGGCCCTCGGGGCGGGACAGCGCTGGGAGCCAGGAGCTGCTGCCCAGCCCTGTGTGTGCTCCAGGGCAGCAGGGTGGAGTTTATTTCGTGCTGATCATTTGCGTGCTCCAGGGCAGCACGGTGAAGTTTATTTCGTGCCGACCCTGTGTGTGCTCCAGGGCAGCAGGGTGGAGTTTATTTCGTGCTGATCATTTGTGTGTTCCAGGGCAGCAGGGTGAAGTTTATTTCGTGCTGATCTTTTGTGTGCTCCAGGGCAGCGCGGTGAAGTTTATTTCGTGCAGGTGCCCATCACGTGGTTTGAGGACCTGTAATGAAATGAGGCTGTGGAAAATGTTTTGTTTAGATATTAATTTGTTGCATTTTTCTTCTTGCGTTTCTGTTGTCATTAAAAATAAATGCAAGGGAAGTGCCAAGAAGTAGAGTTTGCTCTATTATGAGGTGGAATTGTTTCTGTGAAAGGAGGGATGACGGTCATGCTTCTGGAAGAGGTATTGTCAAGCTTATTTACCCAGTGGAAAGAGGATATGTTCTAGATGTGTTCTGGCAATAATAGCAGTAATCCATCAGAAATGAGCAGACTATTGCAAACTAAACAACTAAACCAACAAGTGTGCTTGTTTACATCATCTGCTGAACAGTCATTTGGTAGAATGGCCCAGGAGTTCTAATACCTGCCCTCCATAGCTGAAATAGGATTTTTCTGAAACAAATGGTAATTAAATGAAATTGGGCTGGGTTGGAAACTGTGGCTCTTGAGCTGCCATTTTATGGAAGGCAACGCTTTAGGGTGTAGTCTGCGTGGTAGGAATGATGGATGGTCTGCTGGGCAAAGCTGGGGCTGGGAAGCATCAGACTGATGATCTTGTCCCTGTCATTTATCTTCTGTGAGTCCTCAAGCAGCTGAACTCAAACCTCAGCTTCCCCTTTATGAGATTTATTGTTTTTCTCTGCTTTTCTCAGGGCAGCGAGGATAAAGTGCAGTGAGAGATTGCAAGGCACTGGGAATTGTTGGGTGCATTAAAGACTTAAGTGGGGCTCGGTTGAGTCATCTTTGTGGTTCAGATTTGACTTCAGGTGGATGCTTTGTGGAAGAGAATGGATGGGAAGAACGACCATCTAGTCTGGAATGAGTGTGGAAGCCTTTATGATAATGCTTTTATCCTAGCCTAATTCAACAGCAGGTTTTTCCCTCCCTCTCTTTAACCAGTGCTGTTTTGTATTTTATATTGCAGTGGTTGCTATGCTCTTTTCTGTGAACAGCCCCTTTATTAACAGAGCTCCTCATCCTCCATCTAGAGGTGGAGTGAGTCTTAACAGTACCTGTACTGATGCCTGTGTGCCAAGGGTGTTCTCCTGTGTTATGCATCCCAAGCTTCTCCTGCTGTTTTCTCTTCTAAAATAGAAATGACACAGTGCTGTGGGCAATGTGTTGCATGCTGTTGTCTCTCCTGCATCAAGCAAGATGATGATCCTGAGTCATTGCTGTAGAGCAAAGCTGTTCCTTACATGCCCTGAGCTTTCCAGCTGTCCTGAGGAATCACATTGTGCAATCAATTTAAGCACTAGTGGAGCAGGGTTAGTTATTACAGCTGTTGTATGAAAATACATCTCAGTGCTGCATTTTATATTTCTACACTGTTGCTTGCTTCTGCTGCATCCTCTTCAGTGTAGTTTTTGATGCTGTATTTTCTCTCAGTGACTGTGAGGTGCCTCTGGAGTGTGTCTCTCTTGCTGAGAACTTGGTTTATTTCAAAATGTGACAGTGGGGATGGTGGGGTACTAGGGGAAGGAGGAAGTTGTTGTTTTTCCAGGAGCTTTCTTTTATTTTGAAAGCAGACTCTTCTGGACTCCCACTTCACAGAACATCTAAGTTATTTAATTTAGAGACATCATGTGCTCTGTGAGAGATTTCTGTGAAATCAAAGCCTGAGCAGCAGCTTCCTGTGTGATAGTTTTCAATGGTGGATGTAAAAATTATATTATTGACAGGGAAATCTGAGAATGAAATAAGTGAAGATAAGGAACCAAGTGAGACTTGCTTTTCTACTGGTAATTTTTTCAGTGTAACTTTGGGTACCCTGCAGGTGTCTGCAATGTGATGTAAATATCCTTAATTATGTAATGTCTAATAAACCAAGATTTTAATTACAAAAGCTATTCTTTACTGTGTTAATTAAAAATCCAAACAACAGATATTTTATGATATACGATAATTTTATGTGATATTTTATGCATAAATCAGGACTCTTGAACATAATGAAAATATGGCAATAGAATTTTATATTAATTTCTTTCTAGTTCTTTTCCTGCTTCTTAATGCTTTTGGATGGCTCAGAGGGAAGTTTTTAAGCTGTGAGCAGTTGGGGCAGACCATAGTTCAGGGATATGTTATGTTCAGGAGGATTTATTGTTGTGTAGTAAGGAAATGTTGCCTCATAATCTTTTGTAAAACATGTTTGTGACATTGTTCTGAAGGTGTTTTTTGTTGTTCTCTTAAAAGCAGTGCTAGGAAAGAAGACAGTATCTTTTTCTCTCATCTGTATCGTTATGGCAAGGGAGCAGTTTGAGATTTTTGAGAACTGACTAGGACTGCAGAGTAAATAATGGTAGCTGTGTTGAAAGCATCCCATTTTGTGGGAGATGGGAAGTGAGTCACTGAGTCCAGGTCCCCTGCCATTATGGGGATGACATCATATAACTCCTCATAAGAATTCTTTCATTCTTAATTTTTTTTCTTAATCAAGAGGACTCCTAGTGATGTTTGGGAGCCATGTCAGAAAATGCTTATTCATTCCCCTTTTCATATTTTTTCTTTTTGCAAAGAACCAACTGAAAATGTCTCAGAATCCTGACAAACTAAATTCAAGTGAAGAAAAGTTGAGTGCTTTGGAGGATGATGAGGAGGAGAGCTTGGACAACTCGCATCAGTCTGTCCGAAAAAGGATACGACAGAGTGCGCCGGGGTCACACAGAGATGATACACCCAAGTGTAAGCAAAACTGCTTTATGAAATACACCCCAAAAAAGTCAGCTCTGTAGTTGTTGTTGGGGGCAATCCTAGTCTTTTATAGCATTCTGTGCAAGTTTGACTGTCTTGCAATTAATTACAGTGTGACTCTTGATGTTATGCCTTGAAACTGTAACACTTTTCTCCCCGTTTTCTTTTTATTTCCCTAACTGTACACACAGTGTGTATATTTTCTTAATTGTACACAAAGACCACGTTGCTCTGAGCCACATGTGTCCTAAATATCCTGGTGTGTTTGTGCTCTTGGAATGGATGAGCACCACCCCAGTGTGTTCCAGCTAAACTGACTCTGCTGTTTGCCTTATCAGCTGAACCTTCTGCATTGCTGCAGCCCCTGTTCCCACTGCAGGGCAGAAAAGGCTGTTATCAACAAAGGGATGTCCTGTCAGCCCCCTCACAAGATAGATGGAAAGTTGTATATTTAATCCCAGTGCTACTTCCATATAAGCAGGACTGCATATTTTTCCTAAGACATATTTTTATTTGGCATTCTCATTTTAGCATGGAGGTCTGGATGCAATATGGGAGCCAATATTTCTGGCAAATCTGTAGATAAAACCAAGGGGAAGTTTTTTGGCTCCTGAGATTCAATTCAAAGAAGCAGAAGTTCTCAGGCTTCTATATTTCTGGAGAAAGTAGCATTTTGTTTGTTGCATTCTTTTCATTTTTTGGTTGTGTTCAGTGTGGTGTTAGTCAGGAGATGTTCTGAGGGAGTTTCTGTTCCCATGCCTTGCTGGTTGCCTGGTGGGAAAGGGAGTGTTTGTATGGAAAGAGGCTCTGAACATGTGGAAGGAAAAAGCATGGCACAGTCTAGCACTGCACTGTACCACAAAGAGGTGGTTTGATCTCAAGCCCTTCCCTCATGTAAGGGAGCAGGTATGAGAATGAAGTGATGTGATTTAGGAGCAATCTTTGGCCAATGAAAGAGTCTTAGCTCTTAGAGCCCCCAGTGCTGGAGTGAAGTAGTTTGGCTCTTGGACAAGAGCACTGTGAACTTTGCTGTCTGCTGGTTCTTCTCAGAAGATCAATCCTTGCTGTGTTCCCAGGGTCACTATGCAGGGTTAAGCTCCAAGCAGAAGGAAATAAGGATTTAGGAGGGCTGCATGAAAAGAGCGAGATATTGATGAAAAACAAGCGCATTGGAACCCAGTTGTGTGAGCTCAGAAGAGCTCTGCATGGCAGACAGGTGATGGGCACTTCCTTTTGAGAGACCTTTTCTATGCAATTGCTTAAGTCCAGTCAACATGGATTATCAAATGAGATGGGCATAGTTTGCCTGAAACATTTCTCAGGGAGCCCAGCCTGTGAAGATCCCTGCTTGGTTTCTTTCACTTTTGGGATTAGTATGTGGGAAGGGATCAGCTAGTGTGGGATTAGCTCCTATGCCTGGACTGTAGCCGAAGTGAATGAACTATAGAATGGAATGGATCCATCAGGGCACCAACCCTGACACTGACCCAGGGCCCAGTCTGAGGCTGCTGGCCCATCCTGCTCAGGGGAAGAGCTCTTAAGCATTGGTGCTGCCACTGCTGCTGTCCTCTGTTGTTTGAGTAATGGCCTCTGGGGGGGAAAAAAGAGTTTGGAGGAGTGCCATTTGCATTGGAAGTAATGAGAATAATTAGCTACTGGTGGGCTGCTGCTTAACAGTGATGGTGATTGTTTGTTGACTGCTTTAATGATGAAATCACTTCCTTGAAAAATGTAAAACTGAAATGGCAATATCTGCACAATATTTGTGGAAGTAGTATGGTGAAAATGCTGCTGTTTGTAATTATTTCTTCCTACAATGTGGAGAAAGGTGCCAAGATGCTATTAAGCCATCCTAAAGAATGTTTGTGTGGGGGGTTTTGTTTGGAGGTGGTCTTAAAAGAGCTTGATAGAAGTAATTGACACACTGAGCCCAGAATATCAACTGGGATCCACTCCTTGGTTTTTTGAAATACTCCAAACCTGTGTCATCCACCAGATGGGAAAGGAAGGGAAGGAAAGGAGAAAAATCTTCAGCTGATGCTATCATTTGACCCTGTGTGCTGTCAATAAGGTGGAAAGGGTCCAAAAGAACTCTTTCTGCAGGCTTTTCTTGAGAAGTGTCTGACAGTGTAATTGATGTTGCAGCCAGTCCCTCTCGGCCTGTGTCCATAGAAGAGCTCATGGAGACAGCAAAGGGAGTCACCAACATGGCACTGGCACATGAAATTGTGGTGAATGGAGACTTCCAGATAAAACCAGCTGAATTGCCAGAACACAGGTAAGGTTGGGACCAAATACTAAATAAAATTGTGTTTGTAGAACTGCAGAGCAGCTCTGGGGGTTCAGGTAAAGGCTCTGGCTGGTGCCTTGTCTGGCAGTGCCTGGGAGGAAGTAGGAAAGAATACAAGAAGAAGGTGGTAACTGTGCAGTTCTGCTTCCTCAGATGTGTGTGAGTGAAAGGAGAACCTCTTGGATTAATTGGAGATGTGTGGTGCAGACCCCAGAGTGCTGTGGTTTCTGTTGTGTCCCCTTGTCCCAGGACTCAGAGGCTGCAGCCTTTGCAGTACCCCAGGCTGGCTGCAGATGTAGGTAGTGCTTTTAGCAATTTTTAAGCTTTCATTGCCTGCGGGAGTAAGAGGAAACTGGTTATTTTAGCTTTTCCTGTTTCTTCAGGGATATTTTGGGAAGAGACTCCTGTGTTTTATTAGGTTAGTCCTTGCTCCTTTCACATTGGAAGCCTTTTCTTCTCTGTGTGAGTCTGCAGTACTTGTGGGCCCTGCTGAGAGGGGAGGGGGAGAACAGAGGAAGCTTCATCTTCTGTTTTTCCCTCTCACACACACAGTGAGGTGTGGCTGACAGCCTCCTGGCTTGATTTGGAACAGGGGGTGCATATTTCATGGAGGGAACTTGGACTCCTCTGGGGCCAGTGTTGAGGTTACACCTCGTGTGAGCAGGAACTGTCACTATTTTGAATTAGGACTTGGTACTGAAGCAGTGAAATTAATTTATTCTTTGTATACAAGCTGATCTGGGCCTTTATCTCAGAGTAGGTGCAATACTTACGTAGTGAAACTGAAGATTTTGTGTCAGGGAAGTTACTTAATTTCTGTTAGGTTTACTACTGAATTTTATGTAGTGGAATTGATTTTACTTAGTGGGGCCTTTAAAAGGAACATGAATACTGGTCTTTTGAAGACAAAATGTAATTTTTGCTGGTTTTGTTTTGGTCCAGTTTTCTAGATGTAGCCTGTGATAAATACTTTGAAGGGTTTTACTTTGTAGCCACCTTTGCCGGTGTGTAACCTTGCATTAGGACATAAACCATTCCAAATCCTGTGTCCAGTTTTTCTTGCTTTTCTAAGTAACTCTAAATGATGGATCTCTGTTAATCATCATATCATTAGTACTACATTATGTTCATGTTCTTTCATGCTGTGCTTCAGGAGCTGCAGGTTATCTTTGTAAAAGGTGGTGCAGAGACCAGAATCATTCTTTTAAACATGTTTATTCACAGCTTAGAGAAGAAAGTCAGAGATATTGTGCATAAAGCTTTCTGGGATTGTCTGGAAGCTCAGCTGAAGGAAGACCCCCCAACATATGATCATGCAATTAAGTTATTGGGAGAAATTAAAGAGGTAAGGTGATGTGATATGAAGGGAAATGATTGAATTTGAGTAGCTTCACTGATATGAATGAGCAAAAGTGGTTGGAGTTAGGCCTTCCATAAAAAATCCTCTTGTTCTTTTTCATTACTGTATCACTGTGAACATATACAAGCTCTATAATCCTAGAGGAGAAATTTGAATATAAAACCAAATGCAAAACCATGTAAGGTGATTAACAGGTAAACAATACCAGTTCCATAATTCCAAGCTTCCTTCATGTTATGGGACTGGTATTAGTTATGGAATCAGTGAGGTGCTCCAACACTGGGCTGATAAAACCAAGCACAACAGTCTGAAGTATGATCTGTGCCACAGACATAAGGTTTACTACTTAGTAACTTCAGTATCACACAGTGTGAGGTGAAACACTTGGAGTTGGTGAGTGGTTGGTTTAAAAATAAAACAATTAATTATTTATTGTTTAGATAAGAATCCCTGGTAGTGTTCAAGGCCAGGTGGGATGGCGCATTAAGCAAACTGGTTTAGTGGGAGGTGACCCTGCCCCTGGCAGGGTTTTGGATCTGGATAGTCTTTAAGGTCTCTCCTGACCCAAACCATTTTATGATTCTATAATTCTTTGAGAGGTGGTTTAGTAACTGTTTGGATCCTTGTAGTCTTTGATGCAGAACTAATGCACTGTTAACTTTCCATTTCAGAGCCTTCTGTCGTTCTTGTTGCCCGGTCATACTAGACTGAGAAGCCAGATTACAGAAGTTCTTGACCTGGATTTGATAAAACAGGAGGCAGAGAATGGGGCCCTTGACATTTCTAAGTTGGTCAAATTTGTTATTGGGATGATGGGGACTCTCTGTGCTCCAGCTCGAGATGAAGACATTAAGAAACTGAAAGATATTAATGAAATAGTTCCTCTTTTCAGGTACTGAAATGTATTTATTAGTCATGTACAGAGTCCCTTAAATAATTTTAGAAGTGGAGGGGGAAACTTGGAACTCCTAAAAAGGAAAGAGTAATAGGGAAAAGGATATAGGTTTGGGTGTGAAGGGGAGAGATGCTCCAGGAGTCATTAACAAGGGCCATCTCTGATCTGGTGAGTTGGAGTATTTGTCAGGCTCCTGCATGTCACTGAAGGACATTTGTTTAAATGTCAAATGCAAATAACCTGTAAGGTAGCAGATGAATAGTCAGTTTGCATCAGAATTGAATGGCAACAGCAGAAGGTGAAATAAGCACACAGGGGCTTAGGGGAAAAGCATTACTGGTTTCCAACCAGTTTGTCCTTTCCTCCCAGTTTGAGCTCTCTTTACCCCAGTCCCTGTGTCATTCCGTGCCAGTTCTAAAGGGAGTGTGTGTTCCACATCTGGGAGCATCCAGGCTTCTGCTTTGCCACCATGTTCTCAGTGGAACAGCTCAAGGTCTCAGTAGTTGGAAAGAAGCTTCTTTTCAAATTAGCTGTTTTCTAATTTGAAAAGATTCCAGGAGTTCAGGATTGACTTGGCAGAAATATTGCCAGCAGGAATTAGGTTGCTTTGAAATTCAGGTGTTTTTCTTTGGTGTTTGTTTTTATTCTTTTTTACCCCTTGGGTCTGATTATTCACTTCCCACTGAGGTTGGCTTTCCAGGCTGCCAACAGCCATGGCATGCAAGCTTGGAAACCCAGATAGCTTTTCATATACAATACTGCACATCCTGGGAGATAAAATCTATGGAGCTAGTGAAGTTAATTCCATGGCAGCTTTTGTACAGGAGATCAAGATTTGTTTCCCACTTGGAAAAGGCACATGCATGCATGTAAATGCTTGCTCCAGCTTTCTCTGTCTCATGCTCTGAAGTTGTTAAGCTGTTACTGTTTCCCATGCATGTTTTTGCTCTTTCTTTAGACGACCTGTAATAAATCTTGTAAACAGCACCTCTGAAACATCTGCAGCCTTGAATAACTTTTTCTGTTTGTTTGTTTAGAGCAATTTTCTCTGTATTAGACCTAATGAAAATGGATATGGCAAACTTCGCTGTCAGTAGTATTAGGCCAAAATTAATGCAGCAGTCTGCTGAATATGAAAGAAAGAAGTTTCAGGAGTTTCTTGAGAAACAGCCAAGTATGACTTTGTTCCTTTCTTTCTTCCCCCCCTGACCTCCCAGTAAACTGCGTGTCTTTGCTTGTAGATCATGAAAAGAACTCAGATATTGTTATAAGTTCTAGAATTCGTATGGTAAATGACATTTTGTGGCTTGTGCCCCAAAACTGTGGTTAGAAAAAGTCTGCCAGAACAACGGTTGTGCCCTTGGTACATTCAGTTTAATTTCAATACAGTGTAGGGCATGATTACCCAGCATCATCTCACCTCTGATTTCCTGTAGCTGTGTGGTTTTGTTTTAGATGTTCTGCTTGATGCAATAAATGAAATGCATGTCACATCTGATATCATGGGCATTAGTCATAGTAACTAATGGGATTGTTTGGAAATTATTGGTGGAAGAAGCTAACTGTGGAAAGGAATTTTCTCAACAAGTGTTTTTTGCCCTGCTCTTGCAGATTCTTTAGACCTTGTCACAAAGTGGTTGCAAGAAGCAGCAGATGATCTCGCAAAGCTGGGACATGAAATGTTGCCTCCTCACTGTAATGATGGTGCCACTGGTGGAGCTTCTGCCTTGTGCTTCACTGCTGTACAAAATCAGGCCTATCTGAAGCTTCTGAAGTGGGATCACGTGAACAGGCCTTTTCCAGAAGTAGGTATTCAACAGAAAAATTGGTTCTGTGCTTGTTCCACTCCTCTATTCCCAGCACAGAGCAGAAGCTGTTTGGATTTGTAGGCTGGCAACACGAACAGTGCTAAACCATTGATCTCTGCCTGGGAGATGGGGCAGCTCTAACAGGTGCTTGTCTCTCAGTGCTGAAAGCTGCTTAGCTGGGAAAGAGGAGCCAGTGCTTTTCACTGTGCTCCTGATGCTGGCCTGCAGTTCCCTGGGCCTTTGCTGCTGCACCCAGGGACCCTTCCCAGCCCTGCAGACTGACTCCCTGCTGTGCTGGCTCCTTCCCTCCCTCCTTGCAGACGCTGCTCATGGACCAGACACGCTTCCTGGAGATGCAGCTGGAGCTGGAGCAGCTCCTGGTGGTGGGGACAGTGCTGCTGGTCACGTTCAGTGCAGCAGGCCCAGCTCTCATCGACGTGCCTGGATTCGCCGACAGAATCAAAACCATCGTCAGGGTGCTGCTGACAGGAATGCACCTCCCGTGAGTACAGCACAGCCCTGCTCTCAGGGCAGCTGGAGCTCTCTTGTCACCCTGGGAAATGACCAGGTTAAGCCACTTTCTGGCTGGGGACTGCAGGAAATGCAGAGGAGGTGATGAGGGCTTTCTATGAGTCCAGTTTTTCTTCAGCTAACTCACGCAGAGCTGTCTTTCCTTGCTCTCTCTTTCATGGTTTGTACAAGCTGCTCTTTTTAGAGTGTGTTTTTCATGGTGCCAGGCTGGCACAGGAGAGTGCCAGCAGCTGCCCCTGCTCAGAGTTTGGGCCAGGCTCCCCAAAAACCTGAGTGGCACAGTGAGCTGCCTGCAGAGTCAGTGATTACACCTCCAGGTTTTGCTTTAGTCAGAGCTGTCATCAGGCAGAAAGTCAGCTCTTATGTGTATGGATTGTTCAGGCTTGAAGTCTTGAATGTTCTCCTGCTTCCTTGCTTTAGATCTCAGCTATATTTTTCATGTATATAATTGTATTGATCTTTATATAATTGGCTTTATCTGCATTATGCTTTTCCCGCTACATTTGATAAGTCAGGCAACTCTTATTGAATGATTTATTTTTTAAAAGTGGGAAAACAGTGAGTAACTAATACAGTTATGCTGTACCTCATGTTTTCTAGCTCCTTTAACCTGAAGGAATCCCTTCTCACCGTGGGTGAGAAGGTGTGTGCTGAGGTGAACAGCTGCCTTTCCCAGCATGGCTTCACCCCGTTCTCAGCTGAGAGAGAGGCTGTGCTGAAGGGGCAGATCCAGGCAGTGGCCAGCCCTGATAACTCCATCTCCAAGCTCATAGGTAGGTCTGGAGAGTGCTCTGCTCTGCCTGTCTGTGGGACTGGGGGATGTGCAGGGCTCCTCTTTCCCTGTTGTTTCCACGTTGTTTCCATGTTGTCTTTCCAACTTGCTGACCACGTTCAGGCTTGTTGCATTTCACATGAGGTGGCACTGTTTCTAATTCATCATCTCTTTTGCAAACAAACCAAACCCCTTTTTTTCCAGATTCTCGAATTCAAAAGTTTCTGGAGAATTATCTTGCATCCAGTCACCAGAAATCATTGCCTGCCATTCCTGGAGGATTAGGCCCTATTCAGAGGGAGCTGGAGGAGATTGCTGCCAAGTACATTCGTCTTGTCAACTACAACAGAATGGTCTTCAGCCCTTACTATGATGCAGTCCTTGGCAAAATACTGACTAAGGAAGAATCTCAAATTGTAGGGAAGTCAGAAGAATCATAAAAGCAGTCTGTGTGCTATCAATACAGTATTGTCAGCTATTAAATAAAACTTGTACCAATATTTGTCTAGGAAAACAGCTTTCCGTGTAAATACTGGTTCCTTTTAACCCACGAGTGCTGACTGGTGAGGGAAACAGAGGAGATGCCAAAAGGGTTCTGAGGTAAAAGATGAGAGATGCATTTCTAATAGAATTATGCAACCTGGGGAAGGGGATATCATGGGAGTTTTCTGGCTGCAATTTTTAGATTTTTGAGCTGGTGATAAGGAGGGCAAGTTTAAGAATCAAACTTTGTATTTAAGTGGCTCATTTCAGGGCATTTAATTCTTAATTTACAGTGAACTTTGTTTAATTTATCCAGAGCTGATTAGCAATGGTTTTTCCCAGAAGGTGTGATTTGGTTTTTTAAAAAAAATCTTACTTTAAAGAATTAATTAAGTTAAAATTCTGAAGATGAACTTTACCAGACAAAACACCAAGCCAAGCAGCACTTTACTGTAACATTATGGTGAGTATGGCAGGCTTACTCGTTTTTTCTGTATTTTACTGCATTTTTAATAGCATTTTTTTGCTGTTTACCTGCAGATGTTACAAAACATAATATATTTTTGTAGCAAATTTTCTGGTTATTGGGTAACTGTCCTCTGCTATGTACAGTATTCCCAGAGGTGGCAATCTTATAGATTGCAGCTGTATTTATATCTTGTAAAGATTTCAGAAAGGGCAGAGCTAAAACATTTTGATAAAAGTGGCATTTCTTGCCTTTTTTTTTTTTGTTAGTAATTTACTCCTTTTTAGGTGAAATACTAATTTTAAAGTAAATTCTCATTTGCAGAAGGTGGATTTAAAGTGTGTGAAACTTTAGGTTGAAAATTTTGGGCTTTTTAAAAAACTACAACTGGGGATGGTTGCATATTCAATCATGTCTTCAAAAATATCATGTGCAGAGCACTGTGGGCAGTCTAAGTAATTTTAATGTACTGTGAGAGGTGAATGGTTTGATGTTAGTTTGAATATACAGGGAATATTTTAGTAGATTTTTTTCACTCTCTAGATGTATTCTTGAAACTTAGAATATTTGTAGGTCTCGAATTTCATTAATTAATTAATAAGCTACATGTTGTATAGAGGAGAAGAGCCCAGTGATCTTACATTGCAATCTCAGGCTCAGCTGAGAGGTAAGTGAAATTTTCCTCTGGTTGAGCACAACTGTGTATTACAGTAATCAATATTTGATGGTTTTGTGAAAGCAAAGTTTGTAGTTACTCACAGTAAGTGGCCCAAGTATGAGGTTGTCCAAACCAGAACGTGCTGTCTTTCAAAAAAACAACAAGGGATGTTAAATAAATGAACGAAGGGCCCTTGTATTGCCAACAGGCAGGTTAATTTAGGAGTCAGCCAAACAGAACTTGCAGAAGCACTTGATTATGATCCACTGTTGATGCTTCCCTTCCCAGTTTCCTTTGAATGTCAGTGTGGATAAAGCTGCATCAACTTTGTGTTTGGAGGGGGATGGAAGAGATAAGACCTTTTTTTCTATAGTAGCCTATGCAACTTTAAACCAAATCTTTTCTCATTCATTACAAAGCCCCTTCCCCAAGGGAAAAACCCAGCAAAAACCTGTGAGAGTTCATCAGCTCAGACAAGTGATTTTTCTCTTGGCCAAATGAATGTCCAAATCCTTCTTTGAGAACTCAAAAATGAGGTTGGTTAGCCAGAAAAAAAAGGGTTCTGAGTAGGGTCCATTTCATTGTTTGGATCAGCGAAGGATTCTACAGAGGCCTTCGAGGCTGCTGCCTCAGCTTGCTGGGCTTTGCTGTTAGAGCAGGCTCTGCTCACATCCCAGCCTAAAGCTCTGCAGCTGCAGCAACTCCCCCAGCCTGTGCTCAGTGAGCTACCAGAGCCATCACTGCTGGAGATTGCACCAGGATAGATAACCAAGGCACAGCTGTTTCCAGCCTTCCTAAATGAGAGCTGCACAAGTGAGAAATTGCTGCTGTTGTTTTATTATTAGTCCTGCCTAGGAGCTGCCTTTAGAGGCACAGGACGAGCTTGAGGGTGTGGGGAGGAGCATCATGGTGGGACAGGTACCCAGAAAAGCCCTTGAAAGGTGTGTGACTGATGGCAGGGTGCAGGGCACTGCTTTAGCCGTGCATAAAAGCCTGGCTGAGGAGATGGCTGCTCCCAGGGCTGGGATTCAGGGGTCAGGGCCCAGGAGTGCCTGCTCCAGGCATGGCAGCAGGGACTGTGCTGCCAGCAGTGCTTGTACTGCTCACAGGGCCCACGCAGGGAATCCCAGCTCTCCTCACAGGATGGCTTTGATCCTAAGCCTTTGTGTAGCAGAAAGATCCTAGAATGAGGGAACAGAGTGCAGTGCTCACCTGGCTCCACTCTCACCTCCAGGGCCCACACAAAGGAACAAATGGCCCTGGCACAGGTGCTGGGGGCCTTTCGACAGGAAAGATCTAAAGGAACTGCAGTAACTTCCCCCAAGTGCAAGGTAATGATTCTCCCAGGTTGTTCTATTTAAGGAGAGTGTTTGACAAACAGTTTCTCTACATCCTCTCTAAAAGAAACAGGGAGCTGCAATTGAGTGGCAAAGCAAGGAGGACATTCCAGGATGGCTAAAGCCAGCCCCATCTCCACGGGCAGGTGCTGCTTCCCCCTTGCCCTGGCAGAGAGGAGCCCTGAGGCAGCTGGGCTGGGGTGGGAATGGCTTTCATCTGCCCCAGGCCCTGACTGTCCTCTAGTCCAAGGGGTTCTTAGGATCTTATCAGAGTCAATCTTATCACAGCCAATTCCAAGTTAAAGCTGAAATAGGCATAGAAACTGCTTGGAAAGCTCACATAGTGTTGCTTTAGCTTGTTTGAAGATAACAAATGTAGCTGATTATTAACATTTAGCTTTGTACATTCTATGGAAGAGCAGTGCAGGTATCCAGGGCCAGGCTGCGTGAGCCAGTGCTCCTGGACTACCCACACTGAACTGAGTTAGTCTTATGATGCTGTCTTCTTCAAACAGTCCTGGAATTACAAGCCAAAGCGTGCTGTATCCTCTAGAAAATGGAAACCAAGCTCCATTCTAATATGTATGCTCTGATCAATTTCCTGTGATGGTATAATTAGCATTGCTTTTGAAGTGGCTGAGTAATATTTAAGAAGTACCTTGTTGTGTTTGAATAAAACCAGAATGAGGCATGATGTTATGGATATCCTTTTATTTTAAAGGAATGGTCTTTTGTTGTCGTTTTATTGTTAAATTTTCAACTACAAAACAGATTCCTTACATTCTGCCATAAATAAAAACGAACAATAAGGCAGGACACTACATGAACAAACTGAGAACAACTGTTTTCCAGAAAATGTGAATTAAAAATGCTTCACAAGTATAAGCCATCCAGTTTTTAAAATAAAACTGTTGAAAACCCACAAGAGTTCAAGTGGTAGATGTGTACACCCTCGAAGAACAAAATACAGTTTTGACATTTTGCACTTTTGGTTTTGAAAACCGAGTTTTGTTCAGAGCACATTCTAAGGTTGTTCGGGCTGTTTTCAGATCAAGAACCATATGGGAGAAGAGGCACCACAGTAACAAAACCATGTTCAAGGATTTTTTTGTTTGCAGCTGTCCCCTTTGAATGCTTGACTTTTAAGAGACTGATTCAATGCAAGTCTTTGTCCGTCACAGCAGAACTCCAAACTCGTTTCACCGGATTCTCTTTTGCTGTCGTGCTCTGTAAATGTCATGTACAGGGGGAACTACAGATCCTTTCTCCTCATCATCATCAGAATCCTCATGTGATCTCTTCACAGCCTTGTTGAGAATGGTGTTGTTTTCCACAGGTCCATTGCCTTCCACAGCTATTTCAGGCAGGCCGCCCGTGATGATCCGCACGGCTTCGTCAACAGCTTCAGGGAGAGACACACAGAGCCACTCAGTGGGGGAAACTCAGACCCTGCCCAGCAACCAGCACCCCAGCAGGGACACCCACAGACACCTCGGGGACACTTTGCAACATGAGACCCTTTTCTTGCCCTGTTTTACAAATACTAAGCCTTGGCTGGCTGGAACTCTGAGCTGTGGCAAACACCAGTTACAAAGGAAATGCTGCTGCTCCAGCTCCAGCCCTCCCTTTACACAGGAATCGAGGTCATTTGAGAGCTGCAATAAAACAGGAAGGCCTTTTGGGAATCAGGGTAACTAGTTCATGATTCACCAGAGAGGCTGCAGCGCAAGTCAGTTTCTGCTTCTCAACAGAGGAAGCCTCAAAAATACCCTGTATCATTTAAATAGATATTTTAGTTTCACTCAAAGAAATGAAATCCTGCATTTCTTTCTCTATGATAATTTTTTTCCTTAAACTAACAAGGAGGATGAAGAGTAGCATATTATCACCTGCTGCAGGATCTGTGCTGTTCCTCTGTTCCAGAACTCTCCTTCCCTTCTTTGCAGGAGCTCAGAAAGCACTGCCTGCAGCTTGCAACAAGGTGCACTCAGAGTTATCCCTCACCATGCTGCAAATTTGTAATTTTATGTTACAGCTGCAATGCTGCTGGAAATGCTGCCTTTAAAGGGTATCCTCAAAATCTTAATTTCTTTCTTTCAGTTGATACCACGAACCTATTAAAGAGCAGCTGGTGATTTGCAGTTTTTTGACTTTTTGTTGCCTCCTTCCAGGAAAAAGTGCAAACATCTATATGCAGATTCCAGTGCAATCTCCTCTGCTCTTAAACACTAATTACAATCTGTAAATGAGGTCTGGGTTTTAGACAGAAATATCCATATGTAAACCCATGTCTTATGCAGCACTAGTACAGCCTCCAGAGAGGACAAGTAACTTACTGTCTGGCAGTTTGCATCTTCTGAATATCTCCATGAGCTCATCCACTTGAACAAAGGGACCCTGATTTGTTACCAAAGGGAAAAAAGAGTTTAGAAGGTTATTTTCAATAGAGTGATACACACTGTGGATCTGTCATGACAGAATGTCTTCCACAGCTTTCTGAAATGTTCAGAGTTCTTTAAAACAAACCTGAAAACAAATAGGAGGTGGCAGGAGCTTCATGAGAACTACAGCTGCTGGTGGAACAGGAAATACCCCGCCCGGGACAGGATGTAAACCTGGAGCTGTGGGGAGAAAAGCTGGGTGAAGCCAGAGCAAGACAGCTGGGCCAGGGCTGCTTTTGCACTGTATTGTTATTTGATACAAATAATTAGTACCCTGTCCCTTTTGCCTCTCCTAATTCCATATTGTTCACTCAGCCATCTGCTCTGTGATGTGTGTAACAGCTTATTACCATTTACCAGAGCCCAAACTCCTTGTACTTATTTCCATGTGACCTTGGCATTAATTAAAACACATGTGCCTTTAGCAAGCCAGTGAAATGACAGCCCAGGAGTTAAGTACAGGTTTAGATGGCTAAGTAGGAAAGCCTCTGATTAGGCTGGCTGAACAGCCAGGTTCCTAACTCGCCACAGGTGAAACACAACCACTTCCCAAAGCCTGACTTACGTGCTAAGTGTCTTGGCTGAAATGGAATCATCTGCTGGGTGTCTGGTTTGGGATATTCAGGTTTCCTGTCTACTTCATCCTTGAGGACAGGCACGATGGAAGGTGCAACCACAGGGTCTGGAATTATTGCTGCTAGCTTGGCACGGGAGACATCCTGTGAAAGCCAATTAGAGAGTGCTGAACTTGGCAGGATCACATTGCTAGCTTCAATTACAGAACAAAACCTCGCTCTGCACCAGTTGCTTTTCCTCACTTTGTCTTCATTATCATCGCAGACGGCCTCTTACAAGACCATCTGGGCAAAACTTGCATGGTTTCATTAAAGATTTTAATTCTACAGTGACCCAATGGAATGGAATGGAAACACTTGTTTCTGTTCCTGAACGTGTGTTTGTCATTTTGGAGTGGCTCCTTTTTTAGGTTAAGAGGATTTAGGTGAACAGGTGCAGACCACTAGGCCTTCACAGCTATCATTTCTCCCTCATTTCATTCCCTAGATTGCTTTAGCTGGAAAAGAAGTAAAGCATAAGGCAGTCAGCAGGCATGCAAAGCATCAGTTCAAACAGGATTATGTCTTGGCATGTTCCAAGCAGCAGGACTGCACCACCTTAGGTACACACTGCCCTGCAAGCTCTTAGCAAAATGTACTTGTTTGTAAGCTCACATCTAACCTCAAATCAACTTTGCCCCCACTGCATTCAAAGAAAAGTATTCAGTGGCTCAATGTGAATCCGATTTCCACCTATCAGATTATTTTACAGCTCTGTGATGGTCAACAATGCAGCTGCTTTGATGGCATCTGTATTTTTCATACATTACTTTTCTGTGTAAGAAGTAAGTGGAAGCTGAGGCACAGTTTTAGAAGCATGGATTGAGGGTTCTCTTCCTGTCCATGCAAATGGCAATCTGCTGTTTCTGCTTCTCTGGCAGCCTTAAAAAAAATGTAAACCAACATCCTGTTCTGTTCTAATGATTCCCCACAGTGTTAAATGACAGAAATAGTAAAAAGACATGTGGTGAGAAACAAAACAGGAGACCACCAGATACAGGGGTCTGGCCTAGACTTTTGCTCCAGATTGCAAGGCAGGATGTATTCTATTGCCATCTGTATGGCAGTTGTCTTGTGTCAAGTGGCCAATTCTCCTTATCTCTCTCCCTGAGTGACCACAATCACTCCTCCCTGGCA
>JAYDZK010000268.1:2442346-2457082 GCA_034509185.1 Euphonia xanthogaster
GGGAGGGTTTGCATTCTCCATTTCAGGGGAGGCTCCTGCCTTCTTTAGCAGGCACCTGTCTTTCCAAACCAAGACAACTTTGAACTCCACATGGCAGCAAAAGCACTTCAGCCCTAAGAAACTGAAAAAAGAGCCCTGCCAAGAGCTTTCCTCAAACATTCCCAACAAACATTGGCACTGCAGCATGTGAGGTTTGATTCAGTTCCCAGTGAAGTCAAGGCAGCTCTGCCACCTTGGAGCAGGACAGCCAGCCATATTTCATACAGATGACCTGATCCTACAAATTTCCCACAGAATTCTGGCTTTTGAAGGAGCTCAGATGTGGAGTGGAGGCGTGTAGCTGCAAGGTGATGGCATTAACACATTGACCTTTCCATGGGAAGATGGGAGGTAAACCAGGAATACCCAAAATTGCAGCTGCTACTGATGATCCTGGCTCCTTTCTGCCCTCTGGCACTTTACTGCCCAATGAGACCAGGAGGAGGAAGATGCCTATTTAACCTGCCTTTCTAGCAATAGGAAGGACTATAAGGCAAGTCCTAAACAAGGAATTGCCCAAGATTCCTAGGACTGAGAAGAACAACAGTGAACTGTTCTTACCCACTCACCTTATAACCAAGGGCCTTCAGCTCGCTGGCAGAGCAAGGGTACAGATCCATGAACTTGTACCTGTCCACCAGCAGAGCTGTTTCTTTGCCCTCATATTCTTCCTTGAAGGCTGTAAACCTCCGTTTTTCCACTTTCAGGATGCTGGCCAGATCCCCAATGTTACTTTCAAATGCTAAAAACCGAGCCCATATCTCCCTGGAACAGAACAGGACACTGAGAGTTACTGAAGGATTACTGAGCACAACCCAGTTAAAAACCCACAAGAGGACAGACCCAGAGGAGGCCGTCTGGGAGCGCATGGCCATTTCTGTTATTTGCTTTAGGTGCATCTAAAATAGGCATTGCCCTCCCAGTGCCTTCTGTATTTCTGTAAGAGCTCTCAGTCTGGTGGACTGCAAAGGAATTTGTTACAGAAAGGAAAGGGATTCTGGTGTCAAGGATTTCAGCATTTGAGGTGAGCTTTTATCACTCTGCTCATCCTGTACACACAGCTTCACTCTGATGCTGACATGGGAAGGACTTTTTACCATGCATTATGATCTTGTTCCTCTGCACAGACCAGCACATTCTAACCGGCAAGAACACAACAGGCAGCGCTTCAGAATTTTATACAGCCCAAAATATATATAGTTACTGCTGACTTCTCCATGGAAAATCTCATATATAACTTAAGCAACATCTGACCATATTTCTGGACTTGATTCAACTTTCATTTTAGCTTTGGAGTTCACCTTTGAAGATGGTTCAGCTTTTAAGCTCTTGCGTTTTGTCACTTTTCAATTGGGTATAAAAATATTTCTCACAAAAGATCAGAACTGAAGTGCAGAACAAATATGCACAGCAGTGCCATATTTGAATCCTTAGTTTTGATGCTTTTGTCTACCAGATAATAATGGTGAAACGAACCCTCAGACTGCAAGGCTTTGGTGAGCATTTTTTTTGAGAAAGAAACTTAAAAAGTAGTAATGAAAATATGGGAGTGAGTGGTTAATCCAAATCCTTTCTGGTTCTTTTCCTATTTTATTTTCATGGCTGGGAGATGCTCAGCACCCTCCTCAACAAATTCCTGACTCACCTTCTCAGCTCAGACCACTGAATCCTTACTGTACAGGAGGATTTTGCACTCTATCCTCAACAATCCTGCATCAGTGAGGCTTTAAAGTCAATAAATTAATGAATTTCCCTAGAAGTGGGATAGGGACTTTCCCAAATCTGTCACAGCTGTTGCTACTTTGGACAGCATGAAGAGGAGAAGGAACATCTGCACCTAATTTTGTCCTGCTGTTCATGTTTCTAATTTCTTTGGGATATTTATGGTTGAAAGGGGTTATGTATCTTTTCCAGAGCAGTGAAACTGCTTTTGCAGACATACCCAGATTTCTCAGGTGGAAGGCTCCCTGAAGTTAAAACACGTTCAAACAAAACTCTTGTATTGTTGTCCTCTTTAAAAATAGAAAGAAAAAAAAAATCACACTGAGTAAAATATATTAAAGGCAAGTTAAAGTATGTTCATCCAAAGAGATGTGTACTTGGAATTAAGCATAAGGCTGACTTTCATGGATTTGAATTTCAGTAAGTATAAAGAGATCTGAGTGCCCACATAAAACTTTCCTGATGTTAAATTCCCACGTGAATTTGTTCTTTGGGAGTCTGTTTTTATTGATAGTGACAAGCTTATCCTACTACAGGTTCTTTTCTAAGAGCACAGCTATTGCTTGGCATCTCTTCAGGATTTCTGGGTGTTTTATCATTTTTCTTGAATTATCTCAGTAGCATATGTTGGTAAATTTAAATTTGGCCTTTCAATTCATTATTTCCCTTTTAAATCAGGGCAATATTAATATGCTTGTATAGTCCTCAGAATCCTCCCAAAATTATTAGACCTGCTTCCCAGCAAGCAGTCAGTCTTTGCACATTGCCAGCTGGGGGGGATGGAGAGGTTGGTGGGTTTGTTCCTAAAACTGCCAATTCCTGCCCTGTGCACTGCACCACCTCCTACCCTTACAGTTCAGAGATCAGTTCTCCTGGGTTTCAGGAGTTCTGCTGGGTTAGTAAAATAGACCAATAAACTAGTGAGTTCTCAGATAATTTTTTCTCATGGCAACTTATAGAAAGGTATTGTCAATATTTATGTAACTTAGAGCAAAATTAAATATACTTTAACTTAGATACAATCTCTCATTTTACAGCTCACAGCTCACAGGAGAAAAAACCCTCAAAATCTTTAAACTCCCAGTGCCTGAAAAACCCAGGAACTGCAGTCTGACAGATGAATGAATGGTGCCTGGTGCTGCAGAATCCACACAGCAGCTTGGGTTTCCTTTTTAAGAAGCCCATTCAGCCCCTGCCCCAGGGAATCCCACCCAGAGCCCTGCCACCACCACCTCCACCTCCTGCCGGGTCTCCCCAGCCCCTGTGCCCTGCTCTTTCCATTGCAGCTCCCCAGCACCTTCCAAGCATGACTGACACACCCAGTACTGATTTTACATCTTGCTCATCTCATCTGCTTGGGAAGAACGAGTTTAAATTCATCCTGGTCAGGGCCAGCTAATCCCTCACTCCTCTCATGCTGACTGTAAACTGCTTTAAATCTTTTTCCTTAGGATTTAAATTCCTCAGTGTACTTCTCACTGCTCCCAGCAGATGCTGTAAAACTCCTGCACTGCCAGTGAGCTACAATTTGGAAAGTTCACTCTCCTCCCTTCAGCAGAACCAAGATTTAATGTCACCAGAATTCTGGAGCTTCAGTTCAGACAAACCAGCAGGTTTTGTGTTCAGATTAACTGCTGAGCTTCATGAAGAATTTAAACACCAAGAACCTGGCCTGAGTGATGCTTCATTAGACCTCTCAAAGCTCAAAGCTTACCATTAAGGTGGGAAAGGTAGTCGATATATGCCAGTACATATTCTGGAATGTCCCCATATTTTTTCAGCCCTAGCTCAAAAATCTTAAAGGCCACAGACTTATCCTGCAAACATTGGGGGGGAAAAAAAAAAGTTATTAGCTTCAGTGAGCTGTGCAGCCTCCTGCCACTTGTTTAGGATCAGGGTGAGCACCTGTGGTTACCTTACTACAATAATACTCCATTAAAGCTGCAGTAACATAGACATGGTGGCGGGTCCGGGCATCCTCTCTCGCTTTCTTAAATATCGTCCTTCCGGATTTAATGCCTTCTGCTCGCCTTGCAAATTTCATGTACTGGATATAAACCTAAGGTGCACATTAATATTTAAATAGCATCAGTGCTAACAAAGAACACCAGCATATCATTAAGGTTTTTACTATGTCTGAAGTAATCATGACTCACAAAATACAGCAGATGAATCCTAATAGAAACAAGGCTGTCTTGTGCCTGTGTTGTTTTGCTTTAAATACCGAGGCAAACCTTTCTATAGATTTTTTTCTTTTAAATTAAAAATGGAATATACCTAAGGCTGAGCCCATGAAAAGACAGTAGTTAATACACAGATTTTTCAAGGAGGGGGAGGTAAGGAGATGAACGTCATTGACATTAGCTGGTGCCTTCAGAGAACTCGAGGCTTGTTGTAAAAATGGTAACTTTCCAATAAAGTTAAGACGTCCATAAAACCAAGGAACAGCCAAAAGGCCTGATGAAGCATTTTACTGTACATGATACAATCCAAGATACAAATCCTCCTGCCTGCAAGTATTTATACCTGATCAAGGAAATAATGAATGTGCTACTTAATTCAGCAGCCAATTTGTGATTTGCATTTCTTTGGGATTCAACTCTCCTTCACTCTGAATTAGATCACGAATAGCAGCATTCCTTAGCAGGAGGAACTGGCACATGGTCTCCCATAAAATGTGCCTTTGGGAAGCATGAGGATGTGTCTCTAAAGAATGGCAAGCGTCAGTAAATGGATACCTCTCCTCTGACACTGACCTGTTGTTTAGTGTTAGGTTTCACACCTTCTTTTGCCCCCCTCACACTTTGTTGTGTCTGTTTATAACAAACTAAATAACCTTTTGAGGGCAGGTTACTTCTGACACCACCACAGCTGGCACGTGGACAGTGTTCACTGTGTCACTGCAGCAGAGGTACAGCAACACTCTGCTACCTACGTGGTGCACTGCAGATTTATTTGCCAACTACATGGCCACAGGATGCTTGTGAAATATTTTATATCTTTTATCTTCATTACTTGTTGTAATAGACTGTGTAAAAGAGACAGAGGAGCAAAGAGCACGTCTTAGCGTATTTCAATGGATTAAAGAGTGTAATTCTGCCACCTCAGTACTCCATCCCTGTGACCCAAGGAATCCTGTAAGTGCTTCCCCACTCTGTGCATGCACTGGGTGCCAATCCATGGGGATGTGGAGGCACTAAGGATGATCTTACCAGCGTGGGGTCGATGTCCTCGATGGCCAGGAGCCGGTTGTAGATGCTGTGCACTTTCTCGTACTTCATCCGGCTCTGGGGAAGGCAAACACACACTGCTCACTAACTCCCTTCAGATCACCTCCCAGAATGCAAAACTCAAGCTGAAGACAAAACTAGAATTTTCCTGTTCCCATTTTTCCCTGGCTGAACACTGTGTATGTCAGTCCCTTTACCCAAATGCATATTCTGTCTTGTGCAGACATTTTTTACTTCCCACACTAATTTCCCACTAATGGTTACCTCCATGCTTTTCAGGAGTCCCTGAAGTCTTTTTCTAACATAGTAATGCTGCAGCAGAACTGCCATTGGAGGTGTTTGGCATACAAAGACTGTATTCTTTACCTCTGTCTAAAAGCAATGTGCAGATAGGTGGGAACACCATCTTCTTAACTCTCCACCCTACACATTTCCAATAGTCCATTCTGTTCCCTGCCAGCTGCAGGCCTCCAGGCTGTATTGTGCAGCCTTGAAAAACCAGGACACAGCATACAGGAGGCTGCACTGAAAACCAAGGAAGGATTTTTCTTTTAAAGGCAAAGGCTTTTTTTCCCCCCTCTGTTGTCCTGAAGTTCTTCATGGAAAGATTCTTTCATGATAAAATAAGGGGGCAAACTATACCCCACAGAGGACTCCACACTCCTCAACTGACCAGTGGGAAACAGCCTTTATTCCTGGTGGAATAAACACCACTGGGGCACTGCTCCTTGTGGAGGCTGCACAGTGAGGTGCTGGCCTGGGGAAAGAGATTTCTCCAGAGAGTTGCAGCAAAGGTGGCTCCCATCTTCTGTCACAGCCGTGCCAACAAAAACATCACCTCCCTAAGAATCAGACAGGAAAGGTGCCCTTGATGCCCATGTTAAAAGTGAAGAAGCTGATGCTCTGGGAAATGGAAATTTTTAAGCATTTCACCCTTATGATAATTTCAGAAATACAGTCAATATTGATATGGAAAGACAGTGGATTTTCTTAGTTCATATATGGGCTTTTCCTCTCCATTTTGTCAGCTCCATCTCAGAAACACTGAATGAGAATAAGGCTAGAAGAATCAGTAAATTAATTCTACAGAATTTTGTGTACTCAGTATGTTTCAAATAAATGACAGTATTAATGAGAGATGTTATTTGGATTTTAATGTTAGTACATCACTATTTTTGCTCACCTCTTCATAATCTGCATATGCAAAATAAAGAAGCATATTCTTCTTTAATAAAGTGCTGATCGCTCTTTCATAAATATTAGCAGCCTCATCACTGAAAAGTTTAGCATTGTTCATGTCCTGTTATAAAATAAGTATAATAATATAATTGTTCAGCATCTGTGACAACGAAGGCCAATTTATGGAATATTTTCTGTGTGTGACAAGCCCCAGTGAATTGCCATTCAGTGCCCCAACAAAGAGATAATCATCTCCCCAGTACTTAAGGAATCACAAAATCAGGCCCAAAAAATTCCCCAAACCTAAAACTGGCCAAGACTGAAACAATTTTTCACAATTCTTGTTGAAAATGCAGACATTTTTATTTCTTAAAATTTTTAGTTTCCCCATTTGAAAATTCTGAACATGTCACAACTATTTTCCACACCCCCCCTCCTTGATCCTGAGGAAAAACTGAGAGTACACCATGTCAGAGTAAGGAAATAAGAGAAAGCCAGTGGCAAGCTGCTTACCCCTTTCTCAGCCAGCAGCTTGCTGGACTGCTCGAGGTACTGAGCTGCTTCATACCAGATGTCTGGGTGATGGCCCAGCACCAGGAGACACTGCTCATAGGCAAACATCACTGTGGGCAAAACACGAGAGAAACGCTCCTTGGAAATGGTACTGCCATTGTACAACCCAAGTATGGAATGCAAAATTATCAAATAAATCAGACAACATCAACACTAATTGGTTTTGAATACAATGGTCACTGCTGCAGCTCTTTTATACTGCCAGGAACTTCATGAACCACAACCAGCAGCTAAAACCTGCCTTGTCCACAGAGGAACAAGCACAGCTCACTCAAAATCAGCCATAAAATCAGGCTGCAATCTACTGTCCCCTGACCTGCCCCAGAGGTTCAGTGGCACACAACTATAGCACTGTCTCCCAAAATCCATTTCTTACTTTCAGCTTGGCTTTAGCAAAATGTAGATTGCTTTTTTATAAAAAGCCACCCACACAATTCAAGAAACTCCATCAACATCTACTCCAGCACAATTCCTGAACACCAAATCACATCATGGCTTCTGCTGGAGCTGAGAAATACAATTCTCCATGCCCTAGAGACATCTAATTACCTCTTTTTGTTATCAGAGTTTGATCTTCTGTTCGTAGAGGGTTGCTCTTTTCCCACTGGATGTATTTCTTCCACATGTCCACCTGCTGAGCCTCCTGGGGGGTGTTTTGTGGGGGCACGGAGGGAGCGTTGCGGTCCAGGCCCTTCATCACCGTCTCATACTCCTGAAACAGAAGCAAGGCTTTGAATTTAAACACACTGAACACTTACTTCAGGTTATGCTTCCTAAACCAAATGGAAATAATTTAGCATACCAGCCTTATTAGTCTGTGCACACTCTTATCTGGTGTAAGAACCAACTTTAATGCCGGTTTGTGGAGTTAAATAGAACAAAGAAAAGCCAACAGAAGGCTGTACCTTTGCCACACGTCGTGCATTCATATAATCTCTACTCCTGTCCTCGATCATCTTCTTGGCTAAGTGAATATTGATGCCCTGGAGAAGGGTGAAAAAAGGAATTGGTAATGTGCAATTTCCCTTTGGACATACTGAATGTTATTTTATGCAGGAAAGAGCTTGAAAGGGGATGCAAAAGTGAGCAAAGTTATTTTAAGATACCAATCTCAAAATATTTATTTCGCCTAATAAATATATGGGCAAGAACTTATATCAGAGGATGAACTCACTACTAAAATTCAAGTGACTCGAAGCACCTCAGCTTACGTTTAATCACTTTCAAAAAAACAATGGGCTTCACATGAACTGTTGTGGGTGAAGTGGGAAGAATGTATTTGTGATTTACAATTTTGCTCTTAAATGACTGTCAGTGACAGCTCCCTAAGAGCACATGAGCAATTTCATTTTCTGGTACAAGGAGTACCAGGGATTGACCTTCAGGCTCAGAGCTCTGCCTCCTCCTCTGCTCCTGAAGTAACTGGCAGCTCTTAGAAGAGGTTCCATGCAACACACACCCTGCCTTTGTCAGCAGGGGCCTGAGATGTGTCAGCACTGCCTGACACCCTCCAGGACTGCACACATGTCACACACGTGCAGAGGGCTCTGCTGCGCTGCCCTGCAAAAGCAGCAGGGGCTGGGGGCAGCCAGGCCCCAGGCACAGGGTCCTGGCAAACCTTGAAGAGCTGCTCTTGGGCAGGAAAAGCAGCCACCCTTTGGCTGTGCCTGTGTCTGGGTGGATTTTGTTGTGGTTGTCAGGACTGTGCAGAAGACGTGCACAGCTTTCAGTCCAGGTGCAAAGAGGCACCCGAGCTGGGAAGCAAAGGAAGCTTTGCCCCTGCTGCAGAAGCAAAGGCACTGTCAGGGATGGCAACCTGGGCCATGTGGCACACAAACCCAACAGTGCCCCAGTCAGCCCAGGAGCAGGCTGAAGGTACAGCAGGACCCTCCCAGGATGCACTCCCAGCTCAGTGCAGGTTTGTGAGTCAGATTGTCACTTGGTCACTGAGCCATGACTCCCTGAAAACTCCAGCACTTCTGACCATTCAGTTAATTAAAGGCTGGTGACTGACAGGCTGGTATTGTTACCTGCTGGCTACAGCTGGGCTGAAGGAAAGCTCGAATTACAGCAAGTGGCCATTACCTTTCCATACTGAGACCTGCAGGAAGTCTCTGTGCTGTTAGGCTGATGACACGGGCAATCAGCTCCCCCTCAAAGAGCCCTTCTGGTGAGCAGCAATTATTTCCCTTTGCCAGGACACCCGTGAGCAGCAGCCCTGTCCCTGAGGTCAGCGTAGCCACACCAGGACAGGGAGATCCCTGTGCCCCAGCAGAGCACTGGCCCTCAGCTCCCAGCAGCTCAAACAGCCTGAGGGGCTGCTGGAGCTCCAGGTGTGCCAGCCAGAGCTGCCTCAGCTGGGACCTGGACAGGTCTGAGCCATGGCTTTGGCGGCCTCCCCGTGTACAATGAAAGCAGGAGGAACCAGCAGTGAGAGCCTTTGCTTGCTCTGTGGGAGGGGACGGGGTGGTTCATGGGGAAGTCGTGTTGGGGATTTTCCTACACTGGAGAAGCTGTGTCCTGGGCATCCTCCCTGGGGACAGCAGTGGTGTCCCAAACACCTACGGGGCAATGAGCTGCCATGGTACACGCTCAGGGCTGGGGATGCCTGGAGCTCTCCCACCCAGAGGCTCTCCCACCCAGAGGCTCTCCCAGCAGCTAAGCACCACGGCCTTATTAACATGAGAGGGCACCAAGCTCACAACTTGCATAATTAGCAACAAGGAAAGAGGAACTGGCCCTTCTTTGCTGCTCAGGGACCCACAGCAACCACGCCTGTGCACAACCAGCAGGACCAGTGCTGTATGAGCATCCCTGCTGGGCAGTGCTGAGCACAAGGGCACCCACATCAGCTTTGCAGTCACACTGCTCCTGACTGGGGCTGCTTGGTCACCAGATGTGTTTAAAAATACATGCTAAAGGTGCAGCTACAAACTGGCCTGAAAGGGCAGAAGATCTGAGCTGAAGGCAGTGTGGGAGCAGACTCACCTGAAGGGGCGCTGGAATGGCTTCAGGTGGAGGATGGTGAGGAGCATTTTTAAGCACTGAGACCCCGTAACTTAATGCTGTGGAGGAAGTCCAAACCATCCCAGCTGAATGCCATTTGACTCTGAGTGAAAGGAGGGGAGTGCCTCCTTGGGGACACCAGTTCTCACTGCCAGCTGAGCTGCTCCAGTGATGTCTCACTCACTCATTTACCAGCAATTCTACTGGGCCAACTGGGAAGTGGGACAGTCAAATGAATCTCATGGAGGGTCTTTGAAAGAAATTTAAAAATCACTCAGGAGTGATTTTTTTTGAGTTGGTACATACTGCACACAAAAAATGTGTTTATACTGGTCGTCTCTTTTATACATACACATTTAGTGGATATGGCTTGGGCACCATATTTGATTACAGGATAATTATTTCTTTCTGAATGTCACAAAGAATCAGTTATTGTTACCTCTTCATATTTGTTATAATCTCTCCAGAGCTGCTCTATGTTTATCATGGGGTTGACACAACCACGCTGGTAAACCCTACGGACAGCTGTGATCCTCTGGTTTTCTGCATAAGATCCTACTGCTTCTCTAAACAGTGGGGAGAGAGAGCAAGGTCAGCTATGACAGGTCACAACTGGCAGGAACATCAGCATTGCATCAATTGAGCTTAACAAAAGTGAACTTTTGGGTACTTACACGCCTTTCAAAAAATTGATGTAATCCACCCAGATCTAGGTGAGAAAAAATATTACATATGGTGAAACCAATGGTTAGCTGTACTTGTCATAAAGTTAGAAATAAAATGTGGTTTGATTAAGAAAACATACCTGGTATGACATGATTTCCATGCCAATCTTATCCAGAGCAAAATCATATGCCTGAGCCATTTTTTCTCTGAGGAAAAGAACCACAAAGACCATAAAGCAAGTGTTCAGTATTTTAAAAGTTCTTTATTTAAGAGTATTCTTTTGTGCAGCAAGTTCTAACCAAACATCAAGGAATCAGAAATATTCAACAGGTGAGAGCAAAAATTGGTATTCAGGTAGCTTTAAATTCCTTATTCAGATTCTGTTGGGGTTTTGGTTGTTTGTTTTATTCAAGAATTATAAATTCATTGGTGGCAATCCAGCATTTTAACAGCTCCTGGCCCACCCCAAGCCAGTGGAAATCCACGAATACAACATGGAACTGAGAAGAAACCAACTGCTCTCCACATCTTCTCAGCTGACAGATGCACCCATGATTTCTTAGTTTTTCCCCTGCGAGTTCCCCAAACCTTTTTGTAATTCTCCAGGAGCCCCAAAAGGCTGGGACTCACAAAATTAGGAGTAGCTCCCTTGTGTGGAAATTGCCCAGAATACTTCACACTATTTATTTTCCCCAAATTCCAAGTATTTTCCCTCAAATTTAAAATGTTTACAGAATTTCCTTGGTTAAGTTACAGTGAAAGCTCTTTTTTTCTCTCCCCAACTTTTCTCCTAGTTTCCTTTACTCAAACACACTTCACTACCTTATTGCCTCCTTGACCACATTAACAGGAGAAACAGAGGAAAGGCAAACTGAATAAACTGACACTTCTAAAACTGTTTCAAAACAGTCATGTAAAAATAAATTAAAACCCCTTGCTTGTTTTCTTTGTTAATGCATTACTCATTTTGCCAATTATAGTGCAAAGAAATTATGGTGGGCTGGGGAAGAAACAGTTTATAGATGCTGGAAGTCACTGGTATTTTTTGAAACTCAACCCACAGGAATATAAACAAGCAAAATGTAATAACTGAAAAGGGATGAAGATTAAAATACCCCAAAATTCTGACACCCTAAATTTTATGACTTTTTTATGCATTCCAAAAGTTCCTCCAATTCCTGAACTCTTTACTGCTACTGGTCTCAGCTGGAACCAGTGTTAACTTTTGTGGAGACTAAACAGGACATGGAGGGCAAGGACAAAGAAGAAGAAATGTGTTTCAGGTGTTTCAGGTTTTTGGCTTAAGCACCAATCCCATCTGCAGGGAACTGGCATTGCTACACCAGCTCCTCCACTGCTCTTATCCCATCCTGTTAGAGGAATCCAGACTAAGGAACCAGTTTTACCCAGCAAGCTCAATTAAAGAGACTTGAATGTTTTCTAAATGCAGATTATATATTACCCCCCCCCCCCAACAGAAAATCCCCAGACAGATTTGTCACCCAGGTTCTTCCCCATCCCCTGGTCAAAAATCAGGAAGAGATCCACCATAAAACTGGAATAATTCAGAGCAACTCTAGGAACTTACTTGTAACTAGGTAGCTTCCCCTTGGTTTCTCGTACATAGGAAAGGTAACATTTCCATAAATCAATGTGTAAAACCTTCATAAGGCAGCGCTGAAATAACTGTGCAATACATCAAGAAGACGTGATCAGGATTCCAGACACAGAAATTAGGCTTCTACTTTTAAAGCTATACAAAATGAATTTAAATAGCCCTTCTAATTATGATTGAGATTTATAAGGAAGAAGAAGTTAAACTACTCGTTCTTTTGTTTAAAGCATCTCCATGCTATGCAAGGGAACTGGAGAGAATTAAGCAGAGAAATCCCCCTGCACATTTCACTATTAGAGCTTGGCAGCAACAAGTCAACTTTAGTGCTACTTTTTATCTGTGTTTCACATTCAATGACAGTTACACTACAGAGTTTTTTTCAGTCTGATTTAGCCCAATCACAAGGTACTTTTTCTTGCTATAGAGATATATTACATATATTAATATGACTCACCTTTTCCACCTTGTCATAATTTTTTGCTTTAATCTACAGGGAAGCAGAAAAAAAACAAATCACTTAAGAAACTATTTCAGAATAGTAGGAATATATTCTTCATACAGTACTATAGCATTCCAGTTTGTACTGCCTAAACTAATTACACCGAAACACCACATAACGTTGCAAAAATATAATTCAACATACAGAAGTCGTGTACTTTGCTGCAAAATTAGCAGATTTTTTTATTTTTATTTTTAATTCTTCAATTCCAAAATGTAGGTAGCAGTAGGCAAGTTTGCCTTCTGATCTGAACACCCAGGCTTAGCCTTTTATTTCAAGGAACCTGATGCATTCAGTGCAGATATAGATGTAGAGCTTCTAGACCAAGATTTAGTAAAGGGTAAAATACTTATTTACAAAACTACTAGGCTAATAAATGTATTATACTTGAATATTCATTTCTCAAGGTGCACTTTGCTCCAATCTGCTGATGCTGAATAAGGGAATAATACCCATGGAGAACCTGTTTTTCCCAGCCCTGGTGCTCCCTGGGAGGGAGCAAAGCACACTCCCATGCCAGCAGCACTTTCATTCATTCAGACACACACCGCAAGGGCAGGGGGTGAAATTCAGACCCCAGCTCACAGGCTGCCTTTCAGGCAGGACAAAGGAAAGCACGAGACTGATGAGGAGGGCACAGTGGCATCCTGCATGGATTTGTTAGCTCCAGCTACGGTAGCAGGCTAGGCAATCTCTACAGACACACCCTGGTGACACAAGGAAAATCAACAACACCCTTGAAAGAGGCCTTGAAATGAAGAGCCTTTAATGAAATAAGCATTTGTTATGCTGTGTTGCATTTCTGTAAAGCATCAAACTCCCCTTTTAAATCTCACTGCTCTTTGTTCACTTCGGGGATTCCCAGCCTTTATTGTGGTGTGAAACACAAGCACCTCTCAGTCTCCCCGAGGAGCACAGTGTAGCAAAGAGCACCCTTTGCACCAGGGATTCATGATTTCAGTTTATAACATTCCCCCTCTAGAGCACAGCAGAATTTTTAATGGATGCATCAGGAGACAGGGACTGCAGGAGACCTAAAATAAGTACACCCCGCCTCTGCTTCCCTGAGTGTCTCTACGTCTGCAACACCCCAGGCCTGAGAGGCTTCAAAGAGCCATCCCCATCTCTCTCACTCCCAAAAAAAGATCAGTGAAAAAGGAGAGAACTGAAAGAATACTGAAAAAAAACTTTATTGGCACACAAGGCAGACTGGACCCTTGTGTCTCTACCATACTTGAACTGGAGCAGTATCCCACCCAGGCCGAAAGAATTCCACACATTCCAGGATGGCAGGAAGGTAAACCTAATTGTGTCTTGCAAAGAGTAAAAAAAAAAATTTAAAAAAAAGACATTTTTACTTTATCCTTCTTCTCCAACTCCCTGAAATCTCCTGCTATCCTTGGCTGAATGAAAAAGAACAAATGAATCTTGGGTTCTATGCCTTAGCACACAGGACAGCTGCCTGCACCTTCTTTCCCTTGCACTTAAGTTAAACCTTCAACAAGATATGCAGGATTAATTATCTTTTTTAAACAGAGTGAGATAGGAGATAGTACGAATTCTTTTGTGAAAATTAAACAATTAATTCATGGCTCTGCCACTGACAAAAGGCATCACCCTCTGGTTATTCAGTAACAAGATGAAAAATAATTTTTAAGAGCTCAGAAGGAAAAGCTGTAAGCAGACAGGGCAAAAAATGAGTTTTGCCTGCCAGCTGCAGCCAGGAAAACAGTGTCAGCAAGTTTAGTAGCTCCTGGCAGCACTGTCACCAGGCAACATCAAAGGCTGGAGCACAAGGAATACGTATCAATTAGACTGCTTGCACTTCCCAGGACCACAGACCTTGAAAAGAAAACTACTTTGCTAAGAAAAGGAGGTATATTCTTTATTTGCATGGGTTATGACTCAAAGCAAAATATTTGCTATGTGATTATCATATATATGAAAAGCTGCTGACCACATCTGGACTTCAAGTCAGCGTTCCGTATTTGTTAAATGCACACAAGTGGTTTGGTATCTAAAAATTCAGAAACCATGGTACCAGCGAAGTTAGGAGGCTGGCAAGCAGGATTTAAGAAGAAAAGCAAAGCAACATTGGCCAAAGCTTACTGGATCTCTCATTGGAAAAGTGTGGAAGAGGTTTTACAGTGACTTCTGTGAGCCAGAGAGAAGTTTGATAAGAGGATCCATGTTTACCCCTGAAAGAA
>JAYDZK010000268.1:2457182-2503801 GCA_034509185.1 Euphonia xanthogaster
ATCCATGTTTACCCCTGAAAGAATTTCCTACCAAGGTCATTGACATAGAAACCAAGAAAGAAAGAAGGATAAATAAGAGAACCTGCAACTGCCTATTCCAGTAAGCACTTTGTTTGTCTTTCCTGACCTATGAATAAAGTGTAAACTCAGGAGTTTTGTAAGAATGTGTAAAAAGCACTCATGCTACAGTAAAAACAGGTTTGAAGCCTTCTGAAAATGGAGTGTGTTGCTTGGTACTGTGACTGTCTCAACTATGACAGAAAAGCATCTCTCCTGCAGGAATCTGCATTTCTTGGCTCACCACTCCCATGCAAAGAGCCCTGCAGCCCTGGCTCAGGGAAAGCCCAGCACCACCCCCAGCAGGGACCCATCACCCATTTCTTGGTTCTCCTATGACAGACACTGCAACAGGCACTGATGAGATGTGGGAAAGCATTAAAGAACTGACATTAATACTGTGATTTTGTCCTTAAAAGACAAACATAAAGTCAACTGTAAAGACATTTACAGCAGCTTATCCTCCAGTTTCTAAGGCTGCCAGGATTCCTATTGTGACTGCTTTAATTCAAGGGGCAGGTCTAACCCTCACAAGCTGACACAAAGGAGTGGCTCCACCACGAATCCATCTCCTACTCAATGAGATGAGGGATATCCTCATTCCAAGGTAAAATCCATGTAATGAATGTCTCCCCTCCATCCCTGAGGACTACACAACACCACCCAGTCTGATAGCTATGCTTGGACATTGCTGTAGCAAAACACACCTGAACCTGCCCTCCTCTGCCCATGACAAGGAGAAATTCCACCTGCTTTGCTAGAAGAGTAACTTTAGATTTGATGCTCCAATAAGAAATTTCAGTCACGACTGTATCATTTTTGTACAAGATGAATTTGTAATAGAAGTCAAATTTCTTCCCAGAATACACAATGTAATTCCCTATAACAAGCTTCACAAGCATTGAAGGGCAAAACTTAATCCATAAATTACACAGCACTTCATCCTTTTAAACACACTTTTACAAGCCACATGAATAATTTACGATTATGCAAGGCAAGTGATTTTGCTAATTTAGAGACTTAATACTAGTTCTAGTTGTCTGGCAACATGCAACACAAGCCTAAAAAGCATCCCTGTTTTATTTTAACTTCTTCAGCTTTCCATCAAGCTCCTAAGGAAGCACAGTTAGTATATGATAATTAAAGACCAGCATGGTTTCATTTATTTCTATATCCCAACTCCATTTTCTTTCTAGCAATTGTTACTTTCCAGGGGGAAAAAATATTTTCTCCAGCAGAAAATTTGATGTTCCCTTATTCACTCCCTGCAGCTCTTCCCTTGGCGAGGTAGATCCTCTTGCTTTCTTTGCTGTTCCCACTGCCCCTGCACTACTCTCCAAGGTTTTTTAGAGTTTCTTTGGACCTGAAGAGAAACACTGCACCCCTGAGAGTGCAGCAGCTGATGAGAGACAAACTGGGAGAGAAGAAACACCACAGCTGCACAGGTGTTACCTGAGCATTTTCCTAAAATCTGGCTTTGTTACAAACACTAAAAGGAATGCATCATCCTTAATGGTTTGGGTTTTTTTAAAAAAATACACAAAATCCGTTTCACAGTATACAAAATTACAAGCAGAGTCTAAGTAAAAGTATTTGGAAATATTGCTTTTGTTTGTTAACTGAAGGGAACTCATTGTGAAAGACCTATATTCATTGACAGTTACATGACTGGGTATTAGATAAATAAAATTAACATTTTAAAAATAAGATCAGACTACACAAAATTTATCACCACTGAATCAATTTGTGTTGACCATTTACCTTTTTCATTTATTTTTTTTTTTTTACATCTTGATTGTTAGGGTGAAATAACTCCCCACTGTCAAGCACGGTGCAGTTTGGGTCTCCAGCAGTACAGAACTGTGGGTTTAACAAAATACATCCACATTTCTCTATTTCCAAAGTACTGGCTAGGAACCACAGCAGTTCAAACTGCTGAGACCACCTCAAAGGAGTGGCATTTGAAAGGATGGAGCTGCTAATTCTCTGTTCCACCTTCAGCACATTCAGCCTTTTGCTTTTTGCTGAGGCTCCCAGTCAGTGACTAATTGTGTGAGCACTTAAGGTGACAAACTCCTTTTGCTCCAGCTCAGGGAACAACAATGGCCTTTGCAAACAGCAATCCAAGCTCTGCCCAGGCATGTGAAATGCAGAAAAAGGCAGGGCCAGCACTGCACTTCCCTGTGGTCATTAAGCCAAGGAGGCTGGACTATCACTGTCTAAAGAACTGGATGCTAAACTTATTTTATGTATGCTGAACAAAGCATGTATTTCATTTGTGCCAGATATTCCAAATCCTTTCTTTAAAAGCATTAGAATGTGATTGCAGATGCAATTTCTGTAATACATTGTTTTGCTACAATTTGTACCAGATAGGGCTTGAATTATTAGGTATTTCTGCTGTCTTCATTCAGAGTTTTAATATTCCCTGGGAAAATACAGCTTTTATCTTGCTATTAGTAAAGCCTGCAAGGAAGAGATAGAGTACACTGACCGTGGGAAAACTCATTTTCTCAAAAGGCAGCAAGATGAGATTCTACATATTTTCATTCAGAACTGTAATTTTTCACATTCACCTGGTTATATGTTTCAATTTCAAAGTCTGCCATAAAAGTTCCTTAACATTATTCTAAATTAAATGCCTCCAACTACTATTTACAAGGACTATTTCTAGAGCTTCCAGAACCATGGCATCAAAACTTAAAAATCATGTTGTTTCCACCAGATATAGCACATGAAAAACAGGATTCACTCACAGCTGCCAAAAAACCCCATCTGTAATGCAGAGGGGGAAAAAATCCCCACTATTTTGCAATCTGCTTCTGAGGAAACCTAAGAACAGAATATTTCAGTGGGAAGGAACTTATCCTGGGCACCCAGTCAAACTTCAGGGCTGACAAGAGGCTCAAGGATGTTCTTAAGGGCTAAATGACACTTAAATGTAATTTGCATGTCCAAATGACACTTAAACCCCAGAAGGCTCTGGGCACTGGCCACCTCTCTGGGAAGCCCATCCCAGTGTTCCACCAGCTTCCTGATCCCCATCGTCCTTGAGCTGTCACATACACTATATTTATAGTTAGGCACACTTTCAATTTGCTCACAGTATTTAAGAATAAAAAACATTAGAGTAACTGAGAATATTGGCTCTACTAATGAAGCAAAGCTGCAGTTCTGTAAATCCAATTACCAGTTCATATCCTGCACACAAAAATAGTTGAACAGGCACTTACTGAACAGATAGTGAGAAAGCTGACTTTTAATAGCAAAATTCTGAGCCACATTACCATTTTCAACAGAAAAAAAGTGGTCATGACTACAGGAAAAATGATAATTAGGAAATGAAGGGCAGCAATTTTCATAGGGAGCTAAGTGGCAGCAGGAAATGGGGACAGGGCAGTGGCAGAGACAGAGCCACTGCATGAATGGTCAGTAATATGTAAGACTGCTCCTCACTCTCTTAACTTCTTGGAAATTCTCATTACAGCTTCATCACCCCAAGCCTTTAATAAAATCTGCAACAGCCTTGAGAAGCAATTAACCAGAGCATATAAAATTAACACACTCTACCAACATTTCTCCTCTCAGAGGCAGCAGCCTGGAGAATCTCTGCCTGAACACCTCCCTCACTGCCTAACTGCAAAAATTAGACTGAAGACTTGAAAAGGGTATTTCTGAAACAGCAAACATAAAACTAGATTGATCTGGAAGTCTGGGAAAGAAAGGAATCCAGGGGGCTGAGGGTGGTGTGGGAGCAGCTCAGAGCAGAAGGCTTTGGAAAAGGGTTCAAAGGAAGAATTTGTGAAATGCCCCTCTGCTGAGAGAGTAACATTCCCCAGTTAAAGTGTTAAGAATCATTCTTAATTAGAAAAACTATGTAAATAAATAATTACAAATTAAAAAAACCTGCAAGTGGAAGATGTCTTTTTGTTTAATCTATTAGACTGAAAGACCCAGTACCTTTAATTTTCAGATGCATCAGGAAAGGAGTCAATCCATACAAATACTTGAATAGAAAATGCTTAGGTATGAGGAAACTGCATTCCACAAGTGCAGGAATACAAGGCCTGAGGATATGGACAGCCTATTTGTCACTTACAGCAAACATTGATCTAGAAGTGATGAAGGATTAATGCACTGCAGTAAATAAACTTTGCTACTAATATTATAGTTTGGAATAGAAAAGAACTACCTATCTAATTCCTAGATACCTCCTCTAGTATAAGTGCAAATGCTTCACTAACAAATAAGAGCTCAGAGACAGAGCTACTAAAACTAGCAACTGTACTTTGGTTTACACCTTAGCGCAATTTGATTAATTTTCTATTAAATAAAACATTAGAAATAGAAATAGGAATTTGTCTACTTCTATTAAACAGACAAATCTGCAGGAGTAGCATCTGCCCCTACCCCCTTACAAAAACTGCTGGCCTCTTGGTCCTGCAGGGAGGGCTTTCCTTCATGGTAATATTTTGAAAAGAATGCATAATTTTCAGGCACCACTCTCAAGAGACTAGACAGAGGGTGTACAGAAAAATATTTATTTATAGGCTGCCTTAAAAAAAAATGCAGTGACAAACTCTTCAGTGATTTTTCTGGTTGGAGAATGATTGCAATCACTGATTCACTCCCTACTTCATTTATTTCAAACATCAAATACATCTCTTTTGTTTTTAATCTGATTATAAAAAAGAAGCAATTTCTCATATGTCTTTTCTCTTTCTTCCTATCTACAGCATCCTACTGTTGTCTCTTCTCATTTTGGAATTTTACTTTCTTTCCAGAACACACTTTCATTAAAAAAGCCCCAAACACACCCCCCACCCCAACTGGGAGTTGTTTACACACCAAACCCATCAGTTATTACTTGCGCTGCTGTTCTTCCTAACTGAGCCCCAGTACTGCAAACATCTCCCACAGATTAGGAGTGAAGTGAAGCTGTAAAAACAGCCCTCAATGTCATGATGAAAAGCACACTCTAGGCTCTTCCAAACAAAAAGACAGTGTCACTTCTCTTTTACTTTAGCACCCTACAGCTCTGACATTTCTGCCCAGAAACTGGGGGTGAAGAAGAGAACTGCTCCATGTCTAAGTTTTCTTTTCCTGCGAGTCTACTGCACTGGCTGCTCTTTGATGAAGCTCCCAGATATACAGCTCACATCAGCACTGCCAGCTTTTTTCCCTTGCTCTGTTTCTACCCACTCTTTAATATGTTCTCCAACTCAGGCAAACCATTACCTTTTTTATTTAGGCAATCTGCCCATTATGAAATGGAATGTAATATTAGCTGTATGAAGTAATTTACAAATGCTAAGCACATTCTAGCCAGATTCTACTTCATACCCAGATTCTCAATCTCATTTTAATGAAAAGTCAATTTTCAATATGCCCTGTGGCTTGTAATTTCCTCTTCAATTTCACACTCTCTTTAAGCCACAGCAAAAAACACCACCCCACATTCACAGCCCTGCAAACTGGCTTCCTTCCCAACTTAGGCATTTTGGTTTTTCCTGTGTACTTTAGTTCACTTCTGCTGCTCACCCCTTTCTCAAGGTCTCTTGTGCTTTACAGAAGCAGTGGGATGTTCTAGGATGTGTTTTTGCATAGCTAACATCCCCAGATCTACTGGGATCCTTTGCAGTTCTTAGGAAGTATGCAAAGCAGCAGTGATTTTCCTCCTAGAATTTATTTTTTATCATTTAACTCTCAAATTATAGGACTCAAAAGCACATGTAGCACCCATGGATTGCACAATAATCTCCATCTAACACGACAAAATGCAATGAGATAAATTAAAGATTTGCAGTCTCAGCTGTTGGCCAGATCAGTGAAGTTTAAAAGTTTCATTAAGAGGGCAACCTAAAGCCAAGGTATTTGGCCCATCTCATTGGGCTACAGATCCCTAATCTGTAAAATCAGACAAATTACACCATTTGTATTTGGCCCATCTCATTGGGCTACAGATCCCTAATCTGTAAAATCAGATTACACCATTTGTCTACTTCAATTGCTTTTCAAAAGGGAACAGTCCCTCAGGAGGGCCCACTGCAATTGAACACAGGCACTCCTCTAATGCCTTTTTCAGCTGATTCAATAAGATAATGGGCACCAGTGCCTATTATCTGAGGAGCACAGACCCACTGCAGTCTGCCAGTGCCACCAGACAGGCTGGAATAATAATAATAATCACCTACTACATTCCAGCCAAATTCTACTTCATACCCAGAATCTCAATTTAATCTTAATAAAAAGCCAATTTTCATAATAATTTAATCCAAGCTGGATAATAATCCGAGCTGGAAATTCCTTGCTACAATCAGATCTATAAACAAGGCAGGGATGAGACCACTACAACAGATTTCATGGAATAAAGGGTATGTGAGGCATCACTACCTAGGGGAAAAAAGCCAGTTGCTCCTCTCACACCTTACAAGGCCTAAGATGTAATTTATTAAGACTCCTACTTTGAAATCATCGTGTTTTCTCATGTCTATAGTGTCCATTACAGTCATGTACAGCTATTTTAAAAAATCATTCCTGCTTTCATTCTGCTATCCTCAAATTCCTTAAGAAAGTGGCAGTTTACTATGTCATTTGAGGTTATAGCTGGGGAAAATGGAGTGTTTTAGGGGGCACAGAGTTCCCCATTAGGTTTATAGTTTTATAATTTCTCATTATACTCATCACATGCCTACAGCTTTGACACATTCTTTTCAGATGAAAAGGGTTTGCATTAAAGGGCAGAAAAAATTAAGTTTGATAAGCATATTTTTTCCAAACTGTCAATTATAGTATTGCAGACCATTTGTTTTAGTAAAATATGGCTATCAAATAATAATAATTTTATGGAAGAAATCTCTGTTCATTCACGAAGCATATGTTAAAAGTACACCTGAGCAATTTACAATTTCAAAGAGATCTTACTTCTTAAAGAGATCCTAGAATATAAAATTTTTAAAAAGCTACACATCTGTAAGGCAGCCTCCACAGGGACTTAGCAAAAAGGGCTGATAACCCAAACGAAGATATCTTAAGACCAGAAAGAACTGATGCCCTTTTGAATGGTCAAATTCATTCAGTGGCCATGCATTCATGGCTCACATTTTCTAGCATGGAATTGGCCTCAGAAAGGCTCTCCCCAGTAAATCCAGCCAAACAAGAAATTCTCCTCAGGAAAAGGAGGAGTTATTCAAGGAGTTAAAAACAGTACTAGAAGATGTAGTTATGTCATAGAGCATAATCTTCTTACTCTTGTAATATTAGCACAAGACCAGCTTGGCCTGTTAGCAGAGAACAAATTGGTCTTAATATTTTGCCTCTGTTCTTAGATCATAAAGAGCAAATTTCCAATAATTTGTAGCAGAAATGGCCCAGAGAATGGTTCTCAAAACCATTAGACTGATCCTCAGCCTCCAAAAGTGCCTGAGGGCTCTCATGTCTGACCACAGAAGCCACTGTCTCATCACAGGAACCCATCAATCAGAAATTTCCAAGTTAATAGTGCAGAATAATGCTCAGGCACAAGCAATTCTCTGCAACTGCATCCCAGCATCGATTTGCAGCTGACAAGATGTTGTATGTTGTACATTGCATTACAAAAGAAACCCTGGCAAAGGTAACCCACTAATCCCAAACCAAGCACACTTCAACTGGAGTGCCATGAGATGAATCTTTAAAGGAAGGGATGTGGTTCCTGGCTTTGCCATGGATTTCCTGTAAAATCATTAACAGGATTATGTCAATCATTTACTAAAGTAGGATAATAATCTGCCTCAGATGATGACTGAGCTGCTTTTGGTTTACACGAATGAAGTATTCCTGCTGAAGTTCAGGGAAGTTATTTTTCTAATATAGGCAAAAATCTTTCACATGTCTGTCAGAAATCACGGAATTTCCCCCATGTCTTTTTTGAAAGTGCATTCTTAATCATAATTACTGGGAAATCTCATCTATAATATTAAATTTATATTGGAAAAGGGAAGACTATATCTGAAGAGTCAATCACAGAATTAAACACCCAGATTTCTGTATTTTGGCTATGAAGAGAAAACAGACTTCATTATAAAAGCAGCATTCAGTGGTAAAACAGTTTCCTTCAAGACAGGAGTTTTACTGCAGGGTCTCCTCAATATCTAGCAACCACACCTGGACTGATCACCAACAGCCTCATCTGAAACCACATAAACAATGCAAATCTTTTTGGTAAAAAGTTGATCCAAAAACTTTCCATGGATAGGATCTGCGTAACTACTCTGGATCCTCTTTCCAGAATAGTTGAATTTGAGTGTAATTACTGTCCTAGCTGATGAGACTGCTTGTATTACAAACCCCTCAAGTTTCTAGAATATTTAAATGCTGCTTTTCCCCTTAAACACTGTACAAATTGAGTTTTTTAAGTGGGTTCCTCTTCTCCTTCCCTAAATTCCAGCTTCATGCCCTCAAAGGTCAAAGCTAAGCCTACTCAACTTCCATTCATGGGAAATTATTCAAAAAACAGGATCAAGACAAAAATATTTGTGTAGCTACTTTTAAATCTACGAGTTGATGTTAGTGCTTAGATAACTTAATAAGTGACTTCACACTTGAATAACTGGCTATGTAGAGAGGTACTGAAGTTGGGAAATAAAATCACAGATCACACATTCCCATGCTTAGGTGACACTGCCACTGAAAGGTGAGAGGGGATAGCTCTACACTGAAGTCTTTCAATTTTACAGGTCAACTCAAAATGACTGACACTTTATGTGAGGTTCCTGTTTGCTTGTGGGCTTTTTCCTATACACTCTGTGCTCTCAGAATTGTAGGATTAAAACCCATTTAAGTCAGCTGCACTTCTAAGACAAAAGACTTGCAAAGACATTTCATTATGTTGCTCCTATCCGAAATTCACTGGTGTTGAGTTAGCAGAGAGAAGAGCTGCTCTGATGTCAGATTTCAATATCACAGTGGTGCTAACATCCATTTCCCATGCAGCCTAGGGAGGTGCATTTGCAGCTTATTTCACCTCTTAGGAGGAAGATGAAATGCAGAAACCCATCATAAAAGCAGTACAGAAACTCACAGCTCTTGTAGTCTAAACAAGAGAGCTGGAACACCACTGACCTCCCAGCTTCCTCCCACCTATCCCCTCTCAGTATATTGAGAAGAAATACCAGGAGTTAGGGTCACATATTTAAGTGAAAGATTCTGATTTTGGGGTCATGAAGAGAAACTGGCACAGGTAAACCCCTAGCCTTGCCAAAGGTCAGCCTTGACCCATATGCTAGAAAGAACACCTGCTTACTGACCAGAAATGTGCTACTTTCACAGACACCTCTGCACAACAAATAAATACTGCTGGCATTTCTGCCCCCCCACTAGAGAACACTCAGAAGAACTACAGCTTGTTTGCAGTAAAGCCCTGTTTGGTCCTAATAATCTCATTTTTTTGTTGCTTTTCACAGGGAAAAGTGTATTTTCTTCTGCACCCCACCACCACCAAGTGCTGGCCATGCAGAACGAGACACATAGTAGGGAACTGCTGTTTTGAGAGAGCAGAACATCTGTTCAGTTTGGTACTTCTCTCCCCGACCCCTCTAACCAAGCATTTTAGGGCTTTTCTGCTATAACTGATCATTCAGAAGCCCATGGTAAAGTGTTCTAAAACTTTCTAAGAAAAGAGCCTCTTCAGTAGATGAACAGCAGGCAATTATTTGATTCAGGACTTGACTTTGACTCCTAGGTTAGGTGCATTGTTATGTAAATACAGAATACATTCAGCCAGCACTTGAATTATAGAATGCTGCAAATGCCTGCAAAGAGAAAATTAAAGCATAGTGTTAAAAATGGTATGTAAGCTCCCAGCTAATTTAATTTGCATAGAAGCACATAAGTGATCTCAGAAATCCCAAGATAGCTCTTTTTTCTTCTGTTTTGCTGCTTTAAGCTAGGATGCCAAGAGCAGGTTGGATATAAAAACACCAAGCACATGTCAATACCAAAGCACTCTGTAAAAGAGACATGTAACTAACACAGCAGCTTAACTGGAAGAATTTTCTAAGTACAAAACAGAGACTGGCCACAAAACATAATGTAAGCCCTTGAAATTGAAAAGATGCAGCTCCCAGCAAGGCAGCCAAGGTTCCCAAGAAAAGATGTGGATCTCCCCAGGTCCAAACTTGAGGCCAGCTCTGGAAGAGAACAGGCTTGGCAATGGTGCTCGGCTTGGTTTGGGCACGTGTCATCATGGTGATGCAGCAGCCTTAAAAATCCACTCTGAAAGCTCAGCAACATGGGGAAGCACCGCCACAAAACCTCTGTGATGGACTGAGTCAGGCAGCACCTGAGAACTGACTTCCAGTACTTGACTGCAGCAGAAATCTCTGCTCACAGGTGAAAACCTGCATTTTCTAGACAGTTACAGCAACTCTGCCAGCCTGGGAGGCAAACACAGCACCAGCACAGGGTTCAAGCAGCGGCAGCAACTCAAGAGGTGCTCAACATTTCTGTGCATTAGAGGCACAAAGGCACACTCCAAGAGCAGTGAAAAATGTTTGACTGTGAAGCTTGTGCAGAAATGACAGACTGCTAGAAGTCTAAGGACACCTCCTCAGTGCAGGGTCTTCATTTGAGTCAGACAGAAGATCAACCAGAATTATCAAACTTAATTATTTGAAAACACCAGTGCTTTTCTCACTGGCAAATTAAAAAAACCCAAAGCTGACCTTATTCACAAGTTTTCTGGGGGTAAACCCAAACTTTGGGAGCATCAGTAAAATGACAAATAAATATGTCATCTCTAACTTCGTGCCTTTTTTCTTTTGTAAAAAGCAGATAATACAGTAATTTTTTTAACAGCTAAGACTACTAGCATGAAACTTACCTCCATTTGCTTAGTGCCAGAAAAAATACTCCTGAATTCAAGCCAGCTAATTTTATGTCAGCTAATTTTAAAGTTCTACAGTATTTCCCTTTTAATACCCATCCTGTACACATACAAAAATGCATGTGCTTTTGTGTTTCAATCCGAAATTGAACTCCCCCCCACCAAAAAAAGTGAGGCCTGAATTTAGTTTAATCACATCTGGGAGAACTTAAATTTTTATCCTGTAACAATCAATCATACAGCCTGTTTCCTGCTCAGGCTTACAAGCACTGATATTTTATCAGGAGGAAATACTGTGGAATATTCTGAGGTGCTTGCCCATCCTGCTCAAGGACTTCTATGTAGAATTTCAGTTGAGCTACACTCATTGATAACATTGCCCTGGGGAATGGTAACTGGTGGACAACAATCATGGCCAAGTACGGTACCAGGGCAGCAATTTCTTTCTTAGGGGGTGGAGTAGGGATGGGGACCCTGCTCTGCATTTAGCTTGCACCCACTGCACTTCTTTGGGTGACTTGGACCAACAAGTCATGCATTTGGGACTATTTTAAGAGTGCATTTTTACAAAAAAAAAAAACCAAACCCTTAAATAGCTAGTAGGGTTTTTCAGGGCATCTATGTGTGCTTTTAAACATTTATCCCTGTCTATTTAGAAGCAGTCCATTTGAACTTCATGTTCTTTATTATAAATGAAGTGTACTTTCTCCTAGTCACTTTTTATCCAACTACTGGCCATCATCACATGGAGTAAGAATATCTAGCACAATCCTGCAACTAGGCAGAACTTAAAATTCCCAAAGTCAGTCAGAACCAGAATGACAAAATTACCCCAGTGAAATGAAACCTGCCAGACTAAGGTTCTCGTTGTAGGGCCTGCTGCTCTGATCTGGTATGAAGGAAATGTTTCCTCATGGAGGAACCTGGCTGCGCTGTTAGGCTGTACAGGGACACTTCCAAAGCACACTGCTGGGAACTAAAACTATTAATTACTGCAGCACCATGGAAAAATCTTGGGAAGGGGTCAATTGACAAAGCTGGTGGAAGGAAAACTGCAAGCTAAGCTTCCAAAAGCAAATGTTACCAAAGCAATTTTTTGTGAACTTATTCACTGTCACTCATGTTCAGCTTGTATTAATTGTATATTAGAAATGCTTAATACCTTTAAGTAGCTGCAAGCCTATATATATATTAAATTCCCATAATTCTATTTAACATCATTAACATCATTAGCAAGGCTGCTTGTACCTCAAGCTCCAGCATGCTGTAATGCAATTTTTTAAGTACCTGTGATACAAGACGAAAGAGTAACCTAGAGAGACTAACTAAACCATCTTTCAGGGAAAGTTTAAAAGAAATTAATTCAGAACTGTTCCTACAATATAGTGCTCATCACAGGCTGTTAAGTGTGCTTGCACACTTTACAAATGCAATGCCATTACTAACCAGCAGCTATTCAACTGCGTAAGCATAATTTAGAGACAGCAAGAATGCCAGATTTCTTCTGCAGTAATTACAATGCTAAAAAGTCTGTCAGGGGATTAATTTGAGATTTATTTTTTAGATCAAATAAGTTACATTTCATTACTATGGAATCTCCCCCCCAGTCCCCTTTGCTGCCCCATCTGAAATGGTCAGTACAATTGTGGCACCGAAAGAACACATCTGAGCTGTGCAGTGCCAGCTTCTTGCCAAGGCCTCCTGGGACCTCTCATCATGTGAAAGATGAACTGCAGGCGCACATTAGAAGATACAGCACCCAGCAATACCTGAGATGCACAATTCTTACAGTGAATATACTCCTGCATCTGCCCATAACAACACACAAAGACAGTACTGTGATGGGTAGGTAGGAATGGAGAAAAGGCAGGCCAGTACTGGGTTCAAGACAACAAAAACAAAGAGGAAATCCAGCTCTATCTTCCCACTCCTTTACACACAGCACCAAGGCATGTTTTTGCACTCAGACTGAAGGTGCAGATAATAAAATCCTTTTCACTGAAATTCTAAATATATTCTACATACACGACCTTTTTAAGTGCCTATACACTTTTAGGTACCTGAGTAAATTACCTGTAGACAATTTGCACTGATAAGCTCACCCACTCCTATTCCTACTCTATGATTTAAAAAGAACATTATGCTGTCTGACCTTATAATCTAAACATATATACACACACATGAACACAGATGCATAGTCTGAGAGATTCCTCAGGAATCCACAGGCACAGAACCTATAGTAAGTCTTCATTTAACCATAAAAATTAAAATAATCAAAATCCTAAATTAAGAGAATGTTTTAAACATAGTTTGATGTTTAAATACAGCTCTACTGAACACAATGAAGTTAGCTAACATGCTAACTTCATTCATATCTGTTTTATCTGCAGGACAGCACATATACAACTACACACCTGCCATCCCATTTTTGCAAATCTAAATTTCAAAGAGTTCATTTTTATTTTGTTTAAACAGTAAAAACAGTGTTTGAAAACCCATACTTCAAGGGTGAACAACAACTAAAGGAAGTTGACTTTGTTGCAGTCTGGGCATAGAAAATACTATAAATTGAACAACTAGGCATTATTTTAGTTCAATTGCAAGACCTGAAATGTATTTTAAGCAAAGTATTCATTCTCACAAAAACCAATACAGAAGTATCAGATTGTTTATAGCAAGAATGTACAGCCATCTCTTGTTCTAATTTCACGCACAGGTTATTTCTGACTCTCTATTCCAAGCACTAATGCAAACCATAAATAACTGGACTGAGTATCTTGTCCTCATTAGAATCTCAGAGTTTCAGATATATTACAGGAATTGAAGGAGGTAGGACACTTGATCCTCCATCACGATATTAAACTTCCCAAATTAGCTGATTTACAGGAATAGTTTGAATTAAGGATAAAAACTATGGAATTTAAACATATGTGCAAGCTGCTTTGCTGGAACTCAGAGCAAATAAAATTAGCACACATCCTCAGCATACTAACTCTTCCCCTTTTGGAGTATGGCAGAAATGTTGGGAGTTCTGAAAGCCTTGAGCCCAGCAATCTACAAGAGCACTGGGTACAGCACCTGCCAACAGATCAGCACTGTGTGCTCACTGGAACTGGTGCAAGCTAAGACTGATGCACAGCCCCCGTCACAGGGCTTGCCCAATCTGCTTTTAATGGGAACAGAGACAGCCCAGCTGTTTACACTTCAGATTAACAGTGAAGTCTTGTCTCAAGGTGCAACAGGACTCCACTCTAGAGAAGTTATTACTGAAAACTGTGCACAAACTCAATTAAAAAAGAACACCTTTCTACTTATCTACCTATCCTCAAAATGTAACATTTATGATGTTCCAATGAACCCTGGAAATGCTCCCATGCTTTTGTATTATATTTGTCATTACCAAACCAGCCAAACCCCACTACAGATCAGATTCAAATTACTTAGTTTATTAGAAATAATAGAATAAGAAAAATTCCATAGAAATAAAAGAATAAATTCTAATTAGAAATTATTTAATTACATATTAAGATTTCCTCATGTGCAGTTAACTACATGTACATAATGTGCAGAAAGCAAATGCTACCTGTGCAATGTTATACAGTTATGGACCAATGCATATTCCTTCTTTTCACTTTTGAATTGCTTTATGTAAGAAACAAACAAAAAAAGTCATATGGATGTTAGGTACACATGCCATTGGAGAAATCCAAAACTGTCACTGGATATGGAGCACCCATCATTCTGAAGCCACTGGTGAGAAAAATCAATAATAAAACAAGGAGGAAACCCAATGGACTCTTGTAAATGAAGACCACTGGTACTAATAGGACACAGCAATGCCATGAGGAAGGACTTGCTTCCACAGACCTTCCAGCTAAGAAAAGTCACTGGATTTCATCCCAGCTATGACTCAAAGCCTTCCCACAGTCTGTAAAGACATTCTGCAGCAGACAGTCACACATTATTTTATGTAGTAGCACTAGCAGAGAAGGTTTAACAGAAAGTGTTCTCTCAACCATCATGTTTCTCAAAAATCTGAATAAAGATCAGGAAACTCAACCAGCTGGCAGCTGGAAGAGATACAGAAAAGAATCAAAGATTACAATTACAGTTTCCTCTCCCAGGCAGATGGAGAACCAATCCATAGCAAATACAGCATATACAAGAAATCTGTTTTAACTTCTGGTTCTTCCAGGTTCACACATAAGAAGTCCACGTTTGTGCCTGACCTGACACATAGATTCCCCCCTCAAAATATCAAAGAATCAACAAATGACTTCAACAGAAGAAAGCACACAAAAAGTTTTCACTGTCCTTGTTACATTTGAAAGTGAGACTTCAGAAATGTAGTGAACAAGAGCACATAGCTAACATGGCTAATAGGGATATATTTCTGTTGCCCCACATGGAAAGAATACAACAGAACAGGAAGTAGTTCGTGTTTATTCATGTGTAAATAGCAACACACTACAGAAGAGGGGTCAGAGTAATCTCTTCATTAGGCAGCGCTTCCAAAATGTCCTAAAACTTCCCCACAGTATTTTTAATGATCAAATACAGCAAATAGAATTCTGAAGAAATCCACTAGTGTTGTACTGCATGCATCTTCTCAAACTACAAATGTCAGTATGTGGGCAATTTTCTGATATTACACAGATTGCAGGACCAGGGGAACTATGCAAGATATAGACACACCTGTATTGACACTTTGAGCAGAAGAGACAGGAAAAAGGTGCATTCACTTTCTAGTGCAAGTCTACAATAATCACACAGACAGAACAACATTTATTAACAGGAATGGAACAAGTCCACACATGAATAAGAAAAGATCATAAATAATACAGTTGTAAAAAAGATTGAAAATCTCAGACTGAGGCAGTCAAGACTGTGCAGTATGGGTATTTGTACAGAGCACCTGTACAGCAGTTTCTCAAAGCAGAAGCTTACCATGAGAAATGTGGCTGGCAAGGGGAGGGGGGCATGGATTATCATGGGGATGCCTTCCATTAAGAAATTCACTAAGATCAGCTGGTGATACACACAATATATTCAGTTGGAAGTACCACTAAACAGAATCTCAGGCAAGAAATCTATTTACTTTTGACTTCTGATCACTCCAACTTCATCCTGACAGAAGTCAGTTCCCCTTTTTCCCCAAGCAGAACAATTTTGGTGATAGGTACAACATTCTCCTTTCTGAATTCATAACCAGACTAAAGTAAAACAGGGGAAGAAAATGCTTTGAAGAAACACAGACATTTTAAACAAAAACAATCATTTTTCTAAATGGTTTTATTTACATTTTTCATATACAAGTACGTTAAATTATACATTCTGACTAGTATCCACACCAGTGTGAATTACATGGATTAAAGATACTGATGTATTGCATATGATGAAATGCAAAACAATCAACCCTAAGCTGTGGTCCCACCCCCTGAATGTGAGATGCCTCACACAGCATCTGTTTGTTACCAAGACTTTTAAAATTCAAAATGTCCATATGAAATAGAAGTTATCTAACAAATGTATCTGGTTGCATTTCTTTAGGACAAGCAATAACACAGGAGTCTTGCAAAATTCTCAAGACAAAAAATACATATTAACAGCCAAACCTTTTACATGTATGTTACCAGCTTTGTATTTATTGTTTCTAGACTTGGGCTAGTTGTCATAACTGTCTTCAGGATATGATTTTATGTCTTTAATTATGGCAACTTTTCAACCCCTACTAACAATGTTCAAAGTGACCAGAACATAATGTTGTACCACTTGATAAAAAAGGTAAAAGCTGTGGTGTGAACTGGCCTGAAGCATTCAGGACAATTACATAGGAAAGTTTCCATTCAGAGTAACTGGAACTAAAAATTCCTTGTATCATTTAAAAAAATGTTGAAAGTATGTGAATACAGTTTAATAAATGTGCCTAAGAGGATTTTCAACCTGGTGATTTCTCAAAGGAAACTAGCAGAGGGAAAAAAGGCAACTTCAAAAGCTTGCTTCAGAACTACTGAAGTATTGACAAGACAGGTAAAGTAAATGTTCTTTCATGAGCATGAAAAGCATTATCAGGTCTTTCTGTATCTAAAAGATGGTTCAATCAGTCAAAGTGACAAAGGAAATAGTGACAGCTGGGCCTATGGGATCATAGGGTAGCAAACTGTATTTATTTTCACATTTCTGTAGCACCTTTTAGGCAGGTGCCAAAAGCACGTTAATCACTAAAGCAGCCTCACAACAACCCTGTGAGGTAGGTAGGTATCTGTTTCATAATGGCAAACAGGTTAAATAACTTACCCAAGGAGACACAGCACATCAGCAGAGCAGGCTAGAGTCCAGATCATGTGATCTATGGATTTAATATTATGGCACAGTGGGGCTGAGACTTAGACACTTCTTTATACAACTGTGAAAGAGGCACTGCCACATCAATTGAGTCAAGCTTTCTGAGAGGAGGTTTTTAGGAGAAAGGGATCAGAAGAGAAGTGTACTTTAAGTAACTAGAGAAAACAAGAGTTTGGGAAGAATAGCACTACTGTTCCACTTCCTAAATTTTAAGAGATGCAGAATAGCAAGTTAACTATTTTACTTGCTTAAATACTTATCAAATCCAAAACTCTACTTAGATGTTCAAATAATATGACCCCAAACCAGCTGTGAACTGGGAGTTGTTTCATCCACTTATATTATTTCTAAGTCCTGTAATTCTTCTTTGAAGGTCAGAAGAAATAAGAACCAGTGCAAGAATCCAAACTTTTTTTCATCAGTTTCAACTTTAATAGTGTAATTCCCATTAACAAACTGTCAAAGCATGCTCTTCCTAACTAATCTCCATGTTCTGCTGATTACCTAACCAGTCACAATGCAGAGAGCAGAGCATATAAATCAGTGCTTGGCACACAAAATGCTAAATGTGAAGTATTTGGTTACTTTAGAATGCTCTTTGTATCACTTGTGGTGAGCTGGATGATACACTGAGTGCTGAGCACTGCTCTCCACTATATTCCACTAGGGAACACAGTCATACACAAAAAGCACAAGTCAGCAAGCTGAACAAACAGTCATCAAACCAAGAGGTAATCACAGCAGTAAGGCCTGCACTTACAAGCTATACATTACAAAAAGAACTGGCACATGCAGTTTTTGTTCAGATAGTTTATCAACAATTTCTACTGAAGACTGGAAGTGACTAAAGAGAACACATTTCTTAAGTCAGACAAAGGGGAGTTTAAAGATTTCTAACAACTTTGAGAGCACGGCTGTTAAAGGGCTAATTTCTTTTTCATAAGGCCCTTTTCATAACCCTCACCCTGGCTCATCTTCCAATACACCACAACTAACTAACATTTTTCAGCTCTGACTTATGTCTTTCTGAGGGCAAAATTCTCTAGTGAAAGACAACCTGTCAGAAAAGAACCCCCACTTCCCTCCCCCTTTCTGTCTTTCTGGGATGCAAAGAGAAAATATTTCCATGTTAAAGAGTAAAATACCTTTTTGACATCAGAGGAAATGCAGGTAACAGATGACTGAAGATTTTATAATTTTCAGATTTCAATAATGAGGCAGCAAAAGAAAATTGAAAGCAGTGCTGGAGATCTACCACAGGTTTATTTTACTAAGTCATGGCTAGAACGTTATATACTTCTGAACAGCCCAAGAAAAGTTTTCTAGCAGGAGACTACTAAAATTGCCATGGAAAAAAGCTTTTGGAAAATACTTTCCTTATATTCCTCATACATCTTAAGGCTGCAATAAAAAGAAGCCTGAACAGTGTTCCTCTAGTCAGCCTTCAAAAATTAACTGAAGTCTTAATTTAACCACAGGGTTTAAAGAACATTTGATAAAGCACTTTGATTTGAATTCACCCAGATGGACTGCACAAACACTGACAACAGTGCTCAAGTGTGTGAGCAAATCTTTTTTAGAGAGGAATTTGGAAATAAGTTATTTCAACTTATAGCTATGTATGCTCAAATATGCTTAAAAAAAACATAGAAAAACATATTGCTTCATTTGTAAACTGGCCACTAGCAGTTGTAATATGTCACTGTAACCAGGAAAGTTGAAAATTAAGTTCATAACTGGGATTTTAAAAAGTTGGCTGTTAAGATAAAAGATAAATTTCTGAAAATCACCTTCCTACATCTCTTTCAAATATAACCCTCTTCAGGTGTAGCCTCTACAGGAAATCTGCAGTTCATATTTTTCCATTGTTTTGAACAACAGAACTTTATATTTCATTTCTCTAATATTTGAAGTGTATTAATAAACAGACACACAAGAACTAGTGATGGTTATGACAATTCTTTCCCTCTCAGATTTACCTTGTGTTCCCTGGTACCCATAACTGCTGAGGTGCTCATCTGCCCTCCTCAAAGGAACAGGTAAAAAATTCTGCCCTAGACTGTTCCAAGTTTGCCACTGTTAAGGTTTCTAAATGCTCTTAGATTATAAATTAGGGGAGGTGACGCCTGTCAGTTCATCTCTGAAGGTGGTTTAAGACAAGGAGCTTTACACTGACAACAGGACTTTCTGCTGAAGGATGTACAGTATAGTACTGGCTTTCCGAGATGGCCTTACTCAACCCTTAAATTTGAGGCATGAGCAAGGTAAAGGTTTTAAAAAAGCACAGAAATCAGGCAATTTAATGAAATTATGAAATAAGATTAGATTCTAAAAACTAGAACCTGTAGCAAAAATTTCAGGGTACAAGACGTTAATGAATTTGGCTGCAGGGTCCAAAAAGGAAAAATATGTACTTGTATGTTAGTCCATTTGCAATCTCCCAAACATGAATAAACATCAACATTCTAACTACTGCTACAAACAAGATGGTGAAAACTCCATATATTTAATTTGGCAGCATTCAATTTGGATGGCACTATTTTGCACTGTAGCATCTTACTATAAACTGCAATATAAAAATTTCTGCTCAATTCCCATGATCCCAATTTTCTTTATCTTCAAAATTTACTGCCAGACATTTCTGGATAAGTAATTTAACGTAAAATAAGATATGATAACTATGCAATGAAATTTCACAGCAAATGGAAGAAAAAGAGCTCATTTCTCATCTACAGAATACAGGTCCCCACCCCTGAAGTTTAGCATATACAAAACCTGTCTCCAGGAAAATGTGCAGCCTGAAGATGCCCACAGAAACCATGTGTATTAGTATTAAATACCAGCTACAGAAAGGAATCAAACCAAAATGAACACCACCACCCCCGCCCCATGATTATATAGGGAATTTCATGGCATGTCATTAGAGACAGTTCACTGACCAATGCACTTCGTGATAAGTCTTACCCAGTTATGGAAACAATCACAATTTGTTGGGATTTTTAAAGCTAATGAGTTGGGCTAATGCATTTTCATTCCAGAAATTAGCTTCCATCCCCACACCCTCCCTGCAAACACTGTTCACAGAAACATTCAATTCCCTAAGAAAGCAAAAAAAAAACCAAAAAAAACCAAAAAACCAAATATTCAGAGAAAGTCACTCAAATAAGTTTGTTTGTGTAAATAAAAAAAAAATTCTCTAAGTAAATGACACGGGAGGCAATAAATTGACACGACAAGCAAATAAAAGGCTAAAGCACTCCAATACCATTGAAACAGTTTTAATGTTGTTGCAATTCCATAATGCAACAATCATCAACTCATGAAAGACCCAATACTTTAGAATTCATTTTAATCATTCCTTTGCACCTATTTTACAAAATAAAGGCAAGGCATATTTAAAGTCCCCTTTCCCCTAGATATTATGTGCCTATCTTATTCATGCTTATAAGAATATAAACTTAAAATCCTATGAAATGTTATGCAAGAAAAAAGGTAAAAATATTAACCTCTGCTTCAATGTACAGTTTCCAGAATCTGCCAGAACTGGGGAACTGGGCAACAAGGCGTTCATAGGTCTTCCGTGCTTTGTCTATAGGCTGATTCTAAAAATTGAAAATCAAAACAGCATTTACAGTATTATGATTTATGTAAATGAATATGCTGATTTTACTCCAGAACGAAATAGTGTGAGTGGACCATAGATAAGGAAATGTAATCCTATATCACTAAACCTGTGCCTCTCGAATGAGAATGCTCCAAGCGTCAAGGTCATATGGATTTTCTTCTAGTTTCTTTTCAGCTTTCTTCACTTTTTCTGGGACATATTCAGCAGTCTAGAAAAATTAAAAAGAAGACATAAGAGATCACAAGCAGTGTTTGAAAAGTTCTGTTCCACCTACACAGTCGAGCTAAAGATAACATTTCAACAGTGTAATATTCAACAGCTCAGCTTTTAAAAGGCAGTTTCTAAACTGGAATTCAGCTGGAAAACAAGTTGTCCCAGGAAGATAAGGCACACTTAGCACATGTTATGGACATCAAACAAGATGTTAGACTAAACCAACTCAATGTCTCTAAAACATGAATACAAATTTCAGTTTGCTGGAATATTTACTGCACTATGAATTTTAAACATTTTTACCAACCTGGAACTTTAAGCTGCAAAAAGTAAATTCAGCCCAGTATTTCTATTACAGAGCCCACGTAAACAAATCCAGTTTATGCAGGAGTCATTCTGGACTTGGAGAACAGAAGGTATTTGGTATCACAGGTTAAACAAGAAAACCAGGAGATGATGGTTTAGCAGAAACAGATACACACTATCCAAGCACAATTTCTTTGTTCACTTTCTGATCTCTCAACCCTACAGATGCCTTCCTGTAGTTTTGGCAGTAACATCACCTTTTTTTTAAAACACTCAGACATTCCTATTGAAGCTTAAAAGCTTTTTTTCAGGCTAAAAGCTGTACCAAACTGAATGCAAACTTTTTAACATAGTTACTTTCAAACGCTTTTGGAAAGAACTTGCTTTATGATTTTCAGGTTTTTCTTCTAGATCTAACATTGTTAACGCAAGTAGAATAAAAAATTACAGTGTGAAGATCACATACAGGTACCCTTAAAACACATGCTTGTTACAACCCTAAATGAACTGAAATTTATTTATTAAGCCTGAAATATTGTTCTGACCTGTACTCCAAACCGTAACTTTGAAAACCTGGCTCATTTTTAGGCAGGTAACAGCAATACAAAAACCACGCCAACTAAATTCTTGCCTTTGTGAGATGTAACAATAGTAACCCTTAAATCATTACTATAAGACCTTGCTGGTGAAATTTTACAATTTCACTACATAATTAAGAATATTCATCTCTAATGTACAGTGTAGTGTGACTGATTTATAAAAAAAATTCTAAAACTTGCAGAGAATTCTAAAAAAACCCCAAATCCTGTCATTTGCTAAAAGATTATTTCAAGGAATTTGTTTGAATTCTTAATATTGGGTCCAGGTCCCAGAATCCCAGCATGGGGCAGGCTGGAAGGGATCACACTGGGTCACCTGGTCCAAGCTCCCTGCCCCAGCAGGTCAGTGCATCCTTCTGAAGCTGAAAAAGACAAATAGCATAGAGAAAACCAACACTCCTCTCTCCCAAAGGTGCCATCACTCTTTAGAACAAGAAGTAGAAGGTAACTACACTAGTTCTGAATATTTTTCAGCACTACCCGTTTTTGTGTCAGTCCTACTAGCAGGATATAATTCAAAGCATTTCCCATAAGTAAATATATTACTTAATAAAACTACTTATAAAATGGAAAAAGGTTCAAAAATACTGCAGAACTGTTAAATGGATATATCTGATATTGCAGATATGCAATAAATGGGAAAAAAAATCAATAGGCTGGGCTTTATAGGAGTCTAAAGAACATTACTCCTTTTGATCCACTTCTCAAGCAATTCAAGCAATTCTTAACACTAATGCAAAGCAGTGTAGCTTGGAAGGCAAATATCAAATCCCACATTAAACTATTATAAAATTAACTTGATTAAAAAATCAAAGTAGCACAAAGCTGTCAACTCTGAAGTAGTAAATTTATGAACTGCCACATCAAGTTTTACATCCCTAAGTCCGTCAAAATTTTGATTCTGTAGTAGTTCAACTGACACAGGCTTAAGATGTAAAACAGTATAAAATGATCTAGTGGTTTTATTTCTTCCCAACTGACATGCATAAACATTAGTCAGCTTCCAGAAGCAGCACCAAAGCTGAAATTTCTGAACTTGAAAACTATTTCTGTAAGCTACTCCTAAAGGTGACCCAAAACTGAAATGTTGCTTATTCAATGAAGCACTAGCTCAAATACACCAACATCAGGGGGAAGCACTGCTTCTGACTATAACCAACCCACTGAAATTTACTTGTCTCAAATAAACTTTTCTGGAAGCATTAGACAGAAGGGTCTGGCAGATGTACCATTAGTGTCTGCTACAACAAAAAGTGTCTGCTACAAAAGCACAAGGTCCTGCCCTGTAAGTACAGACTTTTAGACAATATTAAGTAGAATGAGCCACTGAAGCACCTTTTAACTATTTTATCAGCAGTTAAGTTGTATTTCCTCAAATCTTTCCAGGTGACACAAAAACATGCATTTCACTGCAGTGGCAGCTGAGTTAAGATTTCCAGGAATTTCATTCACCTATGCAGATAGAGGGTCATAAAATCAAACTCAGAAAGGCAGAAACAGCTCCGGAAAAAACAGATGAGAATAAGATGCACAACCACAGCAATCGTAAATTAATTTTCTGTATTTGATACATGAATCAAACTGTGCAAGAACCACAATTACTTTACTGGAAATTAAAAAGGACTGATTTTTTAAGTTGGCAGATAATTGTTTAGCAGCAGCAGATAAAGTTCTCCATTCAGTTATACAAGACCAATTATAGGCACCCTACAGAATGGAAAATAACTCTATGATGATCAGTTTTGAACTGGACCGCCTGGACTTGTTTGTACCTTAGGTCACATAGAAGAAAACACTCAACTTCTCAGAGCCAGTGAGAACTCCCTCTCCTGTCCCTCTCCACCTTCAGCATTGAACAAAGCCATCCACATCTCAGGACACACTGCACTGCACTACCTGAGCATAAATGAGACCTCATTGCATCTTCACAAATAATCACTTCTAATACCCTGCAGGAATCAACACTTGGGATTTTCTGGACCATTTTGCCAGAACTGGGTGTGTGAACAAACACCTGTTGTGAGGACTAACATCTACAGCAAGCACACAGCAAAACGGAACCATGAGCCGGACTCAACCACAGGCAGGAAACCATGTGATCCTAGTTTTGAGAACTTTATGTTAACTGCAATTTGTGCTTACAGCTGCTGCCATCACAGTTCAAGGGCATACAGCTTCTGAGTATGTATTTCTCATTGTAGTGCTTGCACAACAGCCAATATCCAAAACTGTGAACATATAATTCTTGGGTGTTCACTGCCATTATCCTGCCCCTAAATAAGCATTTCCAGGTAAGCTTATCCTGTAGCAAGCCACTTCAGGGAGTTAAATCAGCAGAAAAATAATCCTGTTGGAAAAGGGATTAACATTCTAATGGTTCAACTCCCTGGTTTCAGGATCAGATGCAGCAAAAAGGATGCAAAACCATCCAGGACTCTAGCAGTCCCAACTCAGCTCAAATACCATCAAACTGAACCTAATCAGATACTGACTTTTAACTTTTCTTCACTACCTGAAAAAAATATTGCCCACAGACTGTAAAAACACTTTTTTCCTCTGCTTTTGTTAACTATGTGCAGTAGATCTGTACATCATCAGGATCCTATCCCATAACAACTCTTTGCAGGTCATGGAATTATTTTAGCACATTTTAGGGTTTTCTACAGATTAGCACCACCTAGTCCAGTTCCAGTCCCTTTTATTATTTATACACTGACAAATAGCAATAGAATTGAAGTTCCACAGATACTAGAAGTATAAAAAGATCTTTCCAAAATTTCAAGAGACCTAAACCCATGTTTTCTAGGAAGGGATCTGGGAGCTCCTTCCCACAAAATACATCAACTGCACAAAATCCAATTCTGAATTCATAAAGAATGTCTGAGGGAACAAAACCAGAGGAAATAAAGTTCACTTTTAGTATTTGCTTATTTATTCATCACCTCCAAGGGAATATTCTTGGTTTGTACCATATTCCTAAAATCAACAGCTTCCTCAGGCCTCTCAAATAAATCTTCATGATGCTGAAGTGTCTAAGAAAATACTTAAATACCTTCAAATAATTTGCAAGACTAAATACATCCAATTGTTTAAGGCATCCTCCTGTTTCCACAAAAGGATCCTCTGCAGTGGAAAGTAAATAAATGTGTTTACAACACCTGCTACATCCAGGAAGAGGCCAGCTCAAGATGCTGTAAAAACTACCACTAAATATGAAATAAGAACTTCTGCAAACCAAAGAGAATTTTTCTTGCAGGATTGTGTGTGTTTAACATCACAGGAGGAGCTGTTGTATACAAAAAGGCAGGGATTGTAATGGTTACTTTATTCAAATGGCTTTACTATCCAAAAGGAGGTTTCTGGCCGTTAAGACAGAAGCCAGCTTGGTGATTTTGGCTGGGTGTTGCACACTTTAGCCTGGCCTGTAACAGACACAGTGGATGAAATTTCAAATATACTAACACGCAACTTGACAAGCATTGTTAGCTGTTCAGTTTGCCAAATTTACAGGTTGGTTTAGTCTAAGGCTTTTTTCCCTTTAGTTTATTTAAAGCTGCATGTGCAGAGAAGAACAAGTTTTAAAAACCCTTCCTCAGTAACACATCCCTTCACTGGGGGAACTGTAGTTTCACCTTACCAAAACTTGCACTTTCTTAAATGTTTTCAATGCCTCGACTTCTATTCTACACTAAGCCACTTCAACTGTCAACTGCCTTGGAAAAAATATGCCCTTTAAGACTGGAGCAGACATAGCCCAGCATATTCATCTTGACCAAAAAAAGGTACTTCTGTAAGTACTGCCCCATCCCAACATAATCTGGGCTCAAAACTCCAGATAAATTGGAAATTTTAGATTAGTAATGATTACCATTCTTTCCTCATAGGACTATTTCCCAAATGTTGGACTGACACATTTTTCACTTGAACTTTTTACTTGCATACCTGGAACTTACCTACTCTGGAAATACACCTAAATTATAATTTATTTACAAGTGTGTAAGAACTGCCATTAAATCACTGCACTACAAACTCAGGAGCTTTCCTTCACCAATACTTGCACTTATTCTGCCTACTCTTAAAAAGGTTTCTCTAGGATGGCTCCTCTTGTGATGTTAAACCCACACAATCCTGCAAGAAAAGTCTTCTTTCAGAGTGCATTCAGTGACATCTATTTTTAAAATATTAAACTGAAGTAAACTACAACATTTACTACTGTCTTTAGCATGCAGAAACTTTCATGATGTACCACATCAAACAGACACAAGACAAAGAGAGGAAGGAAACGAAGGGACAAAAGTACCAGAACAAACTGGTTTTGAGGTATTTTCTAAGGTCACAGAGACAATACAGACATCTTTTTTTCCACAACTTAGTCTTAGACCAGATCCATATTCATGTAACATAAAAAATGCATCTCAGACTGGGGTGGTATCTTAGAAACACTATCTGGAAGTGTGAAATGCATGTTCTAACCTTGAAAGATTGGAAGGCAACTAATGCAGGGGCAAAGCAAATGTTATATGATCTTCAGATGAAGCAGATGCCTGGCAAGTATTTATAAAGTAGGGGTGAAAAAATGGGGAATTTAGGTTTTAGTTACCATGCACATGAAACAAGCACCATGACTAAAATGAAACCAGATGCGTACAAAGAGGACCACAAAAATGTCAAGACATCCATAGATGCAAGCATGGGCTCTTTGTAACCCTGACCCTGGGAAGAGCCTGTCATGGAATTTTCTGGCAAACAGTGGCAGATGCAGCAGTCTTTCAGTCTACAAAAGTGCATTTCTGTGATGCAGACAGGGCTGAGTGGTTGGTATTCCAGAAACTGACCCTGGAAATTCTGGTTTGTTAAACATCATGGAGGCCTCGCCAGAGAGGCCTGACAGATTGTAAGTCCTCATATGATTCAACTGGTTCTTCAGGACTAATTTGGGCCCAGCACAGTTAACACAGAGCAAGAATTTAAAATACACTCCAAGGGTTGTGGCTGCATTGTATTTCTTTGTCCTCCTGCTCCAGCTTGTTCTACAGTAACATAATGAAGAGACAACCTACATAACACAGATTAGGCTCTTGATCCACACAGTAAGCTGCCCAAAAACTCCTGGCGCTAAGCTTGGCCTAAAGGTGGTAAAGCCACATTTCAACTGCACTGCATCTGGTACAATAAAGCCTCCTAAAGCCCACCTATGTCTTAAACCTTACATCCCCTTTTCCCTCCCTCTCTTCCTACAACCAGCATTCCACTCTGTTCTTCCTTCCTGCACCACCAAGCTCTGTACTTGCTGCAGACAGCATGGCAATTTAATATACACCTGGCTGCTTTTTGGCAGTGCTTTCCAAAAGCTGGGATGTGGGAACCAAGATGCAGAACCCCCTGCCTGAGAATGGCTCTGAGAGTTGGCTCTGCCTTGTCAAAGGTTTCTCACTCTCACATTTTTACATCTAATGCACAGCACAGATGCAAATTAACTGTGCAGTCCCCGTTTCACACTGATCCCTGTATGGCACCCCAAACCTCAGAGCTGGGAGCAGCAGATGAAACCTGAAAGCGGGAAGGCAGCTGCAATCCCACCTCTGCCCAGCCTCAGTTTCTACATCAAGGCACATTCAGAACCCTCAGAACCCTGTGCAGGTCAGCTCGAGGCCTGGCAGCCAGCCCTAGAGCAGCTGCAGTGTGGGTGCCCCAGCCACCAGGCTCTGCTGCTCCTCCCTCCAGGGCCACCGGATTTGGATCCCACAAGCCATGTCAGGCTCCCTGCAGGGACTGACTGGGAGCCTCTGTGCTGAAAGCTCCATGGCAGCATTGCTAAAGACACCGGGAGCTGGATGTGGCCTGTGGCAACAGTTGGAGTCACAAACACAAGTCTGCCAGGTGAGAAAAAAGCTGTTACTGAAAGTGAAGAACACTGATGGAAGGGAGGCAATTGACCACAACAAAATTAGACTTTAGGAAATCAGAATCCAGAAGCCTTCATCAGGAGGATGGGGCAATATTAAAAAAAAAAAATAACCCAACCTATATGAGCAGGTTTTTTAATCTGAAGTGCACCCAACATGAACACAGAAATAGTAACAGGTAAAAAAAGGAACCTTATTAAGGCCCAAAGGCCAAGTCACAGGTTGGACTATGTGCTTTACACAGGCTGCAAATAACAATTGATGGGTTTGGGAATGCTAAACCTCTCTGAGATGTGGCACTACAGTATTACAGCTGCCACTTTTATGCAGTATACAGACAGTAACTCCACCTTTTGCTTATCAAATTCTGCCTTGCAAGAGCAAGAGACTATAAAGCCTAAGGTCAGCATGGTTGAAGTTAAATAGTAACACTTTACAAGCTAGAGAAACACACATGCCCTTTTAACAAACAGCTGAATTAAGCCATGAAACATCAATGTATTCTTGAAAACATTCTGGAGTGGGGAGATGAGATCTGGAACATGCCACACACCAGCATTAATAAAATTTTGCTGTGGCATATTCTAACTTCTCTGCAGCCGTGCATCTTATGATGAAAGGAACCATTCTGAAGAATGCTCAAACATACTTCAAGTACACTGACCAGCCTGAGTAACTCAGAGCACACAGGGAATTTTGGGACATTACCTTAACGAGGCAGAACCTGTGTACTTTACACTCTGAGCATTACATTTCCTATACCCACCCCATCCACCAAATAAGTGATCTTATAAAATTTATACTCCACCCTTTAGGGGTACAGGCCCAGACATACAGAAATTCACCAGTTTTGTAAGAAACTAACATTCTACAAAGAAGAAGCCACTTCAAGAAGCACTAAGGCATCAGCTTGATTTTAAGTATTTCTAAAGGCTACCCTGGCCACGATGACACGACTGTTATCAATAACTCTTCCCTCAATCAGGAATTTTCATCCCCACTCCTCCAATTAAGTGATTTTAAATATAATCCCAACTACTAAAAAAAAAGCCATTCTGGAGAAACGCTGCCAGTAAATCAGAAATCGTTCATAGTAACACTAGATTTAAAAAGGTGACACACAACACTCTGGTAGCTACCAAAAAAATGAAAATATTAGAAAAAAAAAACAGACTTTAGCCTATTAAAAAAAAAAAAAAGAAGCCAAACGAACCGAGCCAAATTCCGCTGAAACTGCAGCTATTTCACAGAATCCCAGAAGGATAAGGTTTGGAAGGGACCTCTGGAGATCCCCTAGTCCAAGCCTCCTGCCCAGGCAAGGTCACCTGCTGGAGTAGGTTACACAGGAATGCGTCCAGGTGGGTTTGGATGCGTCCCGAGAGGGAGACTCCTCGCCCTCGCCGGGCAGCCGTCCCAGTGCTCTGCAACGCTGAACGTAAAGAAGTTCTTCCTCATGCTGAGGTGGCACTTCTGGGGTTTTAGTTTCGTTCCCTACCCAACGGAACGAACGCTGTACTATCAAGAAGACCCTTTATCATATAAACGCGTCCTTATCGTTTCTAGTTTAAGGATTAAGCGTATTTTAGTAATGCTTTATTCTGGAAGCAGATGGTGTCGTTAGAGGCCTTCTCCATCGAACGCCTGAGCTCGGCCAACGCTCGCTTTACATAACACCGCAAACTACCCCTGTAAACAGCCTGCCCGGGCTGCAATTTTCTCCCCGAGTGCGCTGCGTTCAGCGACCACGACCGAGCGCGACCACGACCGGGCCGCCCATTGTCCAGCCCGGCCCGAGCCGGGAAGGCGAGGGCTGAGAGCCGGAACTCCCGGCGCGTCACCGCCTGAGCCGGGCCGGCTCCGCTCCCCACTCGCCTACGGGGCACACGGAGCTCCTTCCGACGGACGGCAGGGCAGGGGAGCCCCAGCCGAGCTCAGGGCCGCGCTCCGCTGGGTCCCGCCGCACGCCCGCCCTCGCCGAGCCCACACCGCACCGCTCCCTCAGGGCGCGGCCTGCGCCCACCCGGCCCCGGCTCACCTGGTCGCCGGCGGTTCCCTCTCCGGACATGGCGCGTTCAAACCGGGCTGGGGCGCGGGGCCCCGAGCGGGTTAAAGCTCCTTAAAAACGTTCGTCCGGCCGCAGCCGCCGCGCCCGGAGAGCGGCAGCGAGAGAGCGCCAAAATGGCGGCGGCACCTCCGGCCCGGGGGCGGGGGAGCGGGGCTGGCGGGAGGAAGTGCGTCATCGCGGCGCGCGGGGGCGGCCGGAAGGGGCGGGGCGGCGCGGCGCGGCGCGGCGCGCTGAGCTGAGGGCGGGAGGCCGCGCTGAGGAGGTGCTTCCTCTTCCTACTCCTCTTTCTCTTCCCGCTCCTCTTCCTCTCCTTTCCCGTGCCCTTTCCCTGTCCCTTCCTTCTCTCGCCACGTCGTGGGGACAGAGCTGGCTTCCCGGAGCCGCTCCCGCCCCACATGGGCAGGATGGAGCCGCGATGCCCGGCCCGGTCCTGAGGGTGGCCCCGGGAGCCGCTGTCGCCGCGCTCGTTGCGCCCAGAGGGATGGAGGGAGCTGCGGGAGTTGGGTGACTTCCAGCCGGTGCTTTGCCTTCGCTGAGGCAATGCCAGCGGCGGCTGCCAGCCGCAGAGCCGTCCCTTTCACCTCACAAGAGCTCTTGCTAATCGAGGCAAGTTCAAAACACAGGCTGAGATCGCGGTCACAAAAGATGCCAAAGGCACAGGAGGGAACTCCCCCTAAAGCTACTTAATTTTGTTTATGAAATACCCACCAGCCAGAGAAAAGGGCCTTGAGTCAGCCACTGCAGGGAAATTCTGCTATATGAAAAAAAAAAAAAAATCTAGGAGGAGGCTTGGTACATACCAAGGTGATTTAGCTGCCTTCACAACAGCAGTGTGAGTGATCTTAAAATTGTGTAATACAGAAATACAGGAAGTAACTCGGTGTTAGTACTGGGGTTTCCTTTCTGCCTCATCTTCCAGAAGTCACTATCTTAAACCACAGAAATGTGTGGCAATGGGACATAAGGAAAACAAAATATGCAACCTTCTGAAGCTTCACCTGGGAAAAATAGAGGGACCAGAGAGTGGAGAGCTACTTGAGTAATTGTGCAGTAATGTTTCTCAGAATTTTGATTCTTCAAAAGTGAAATACAAACGTGTCTTGGCTGATAAGCTGTCCTGTCCTTGGAGAACAGGGACTTTGTGATATGAGCCTAATCTGTTGAAAATATTTGGGAAATAAATACAACTCCTGTTCAAAAACCCTGCAGTTTTCCAAGTCATTCTTGTAATGCTTTTCCACTTCCTATACAGGAACTGTTTCCTTCAAAGTAATTGCTTGAAGCAATGCTGGTAAAACTTCTAATTAGACAATGCTTGTGTTATTCCAGGGCTGCAGACTGTCAGCTGCCTCCCTGGCCTGGCTGAATTTCTTTTTTTCTGGTTCTTCAGGTTCCCATTTTGTTGTGAATGTCAGGGCTCCCAGCCTGAGGTAACTGGGGCAGCAAGGACATGATTACAGGCCTGGAAGGGCTGCCCTTCAATTTTGGGGTGGTTTGTGATATCAAAGCAGGAGGATGTTGTTGTTGCCTGCTGTGCTGTGGTGATTCATGCTCAGCTCAGTCATTAATGTGGAACTTAATGAATCAACAAGGAAACTGTGTGGGTTATACTGCTCTGGGAGGGAATGGGGCAGAAATCAAAAATCCAAAGCTGCTCGGGAATTAAAGGCTGCTGTACCTGCAGGGACTTGGAACTGGAAGAAAATGAGACCCTAAATAGATGTTGAACCTTAAAGGCTGCCAGGCCAGGATCTTGGTGAACTGTAAGCAAAGCAAATTTGAAAGGAAGCTGCTTTCAGAGAGCTGGGGCAGTGCTTATCAAACAGACCTGACATACCTGTCTCCCAAGGCATTCTAGCAGCTCATTTTTAATGCAAGTTATGAAATCATGGGTTTTGTGCAACCAAAACCACTAAAAACATTGTTTACAACCTTATTCTCAGAAGGAGTCAATCACAGACGTAATTATGTTGTGTCTGCTCAGTGCTGGAGAGACGTTTGAAGGCCCTCAGGTTTGAGCTGCCCTATGAATTTCTGTGTGTCAGTGCTGAATCTCACCAGGGTGCAGAGGATGCTGAAGAGTGTCACCAGTGTCACCACACTTGTTGGAGGCTGTGGTCTGTCTCCCCTCCTCTGAGATGGATTTCAGACACAGGGTGAAGGTAAGGACCTGAAAACTGAGAGACCCCATCCTGCTCTTGGCCAGGGGCGTGGTGGGGCCTGGTGTTTGCTCAGCTGAGACTTCTGCAGTGCCTGGGACCCCTACAGAATCCATAATCACCCCTTTGGTGTTTCTAAATTGACAACACCGTGGGGATTCTGTGAACTAAAAAAGAGAAAGCAGCCTAAATTTACATTCTCATAGGTCATAATTAAGAATGAATCCTTCCATCCTTCTGATGAATCAGTCCATCCTTCTGATGGATCAATCCAGACTGGTGTTGCTCCCCATTTGACCTCCAGTGAGCTGGATCTCACTAATCAGGTGCATCAATGTCACACATGAGGGAGGAGGCAAAACCCAAACCGACTTTGCTGAGTTTGTTTTCTTGGGCTCTGCGCTGGCACTGCTGGGGTCTGTAGTCAAGAAGGAAGGAAGCATCTGGGTGAGATTTGGGTGGTGAGGAGGAGAAGGCAGCAATAGGATTGAAAAGAGTGTAGAAATTTAGTGTATAAGCAAGAAAACAAAGCTGAATGGACCAGTGAACAGCTGGGGTGATCAATAAAAGATAATTACAGCAGATTACATAGTTGCAGTAATGTATTTTAATAGTGTAATAAGATGTTAAAATTTGGGGTTGAATTTTAGCCTCATCACCATCAAATCATTTGCTTGAATTGCCTATCACTTAATGCTACTTTTTACTGTATTGCCTCATTTATTTTTTGTGAGCAGCTTACTTCTACTTTCCTGAGGAAAGTAGAACTAATCGTCATGTCAACTAAATCCTGTTCTGTTTCCAATGCAGAATTCTTTCCCAGTGCAAGTGGTTGTTGCCTTTCTATAACACTTCTTGCTGTTGTGGAGCATTATTAGTATTCATCAATGTTTAGTTATATTGCCTTGTGGATTCTTTGGAAAATTTACCATAATGAACTCAAATCTGAAGCTGGATTGGTGTGCATCTCTCTGTCTCTTTGGTCAAAGCAGTATTTTAAGGATGAAACACTAAGCAGTGAGCATAGAGCAGTAAATTGTTTAACCCAACAACTGGGTATCCTCATGGGCAGGGTTACATTGTTTTTTTCCCTTGAGATTTGTGGTCAGATATTTATGGGTGTACCATTTATAGTGTACATACAGTGGGTCTAACATGTCCCAAATGCTTTGGGTGTACAGTCTGTGAGCAGATCAGCTCCCCAGGATGGGCACAGTCAGCCCCACACGCCCAGCAGCCATTCCTCGGGCATTCCTGCCTGTCCACTGCCAGGCTGCAACAGTGTCCAAGGCTCTGAAAATCACCCAGAGGCCGATACCCACCAGAGCTCTGCCAGGGCCAAATTCACAGGCAGAAAAAGAGTAGAAATCTAGAAAACCTCAAATTACACAAAGGAGTTTAAAAAAACAACACACAGAACACCCCGAACCAAAACAAAAAAAACCCCACCAGGCCAATAGCAACAACAACAACAAAAGAAAACCAACTGAAAAATGCTATTCTGGATGAAAGTGGAGTCCAAATGAAGCCTTGCGGCTGGAGGGAGAAAGATGAGCTAATGTATACAAATAGCAGCGCAGTTCAGTGATTGCAATGTTCTCAAACTTTTGAGTGTTTGTAACCTAAGTATTTTTGAAGTCGTTAAGATGCTCTGACGACCACGAGCATGTTCACACGTGTTCCTGCGGCTTGTCGCTGTCGGGCTGTGGCCGCTCGGTGTCCCGGCGCTGTGACTCACCCGGGAGGTGGCAGCCAAACACCGCCGCGGCTCGGCTGGAAGCGGAGCGAGGGGACGAGCTGCACGTACCTGGCAGCCACCCAGCAGGGAAAATGGCACGGCACCAACTCAGGGGGTTTTATGTCTGGATTACAGGATTTTTTCCTGCCACATGGTTGTCGGACATCACAAGTGTCTTTCTGTGAATCCTGCTGTCGAGTCACAGCTTGCAAAGATGAATTATTTTTAAAGTATTTTAACTTTACCTTATTTTAGGAAAAAGTCACACACATTTTGGGTGTAAGGGTTTTAACAGTTAATAAGAAGGGCAGAAAGTAGGAGCATATGGAAGAAAAATAGTCATCAAGGGATGATTGGAAATCAAAGAGGGAACTTGCCAGTAGGCAGCATAGAGATCATCCAACAAATAAAAGGGAGAACAAAACGAGGTGGGGCAGAACACACTTACTTGTAATTGGTTTTATGCTTTTGCATACCAGTATTTAGCCTCAGGTGTTTTCTAGTGTATGCTTGCTTACTCTGGTTGCAAATACACAAAGCCCTGTAAAAAACAGAGTGGTGATTGCAGTTATTTCTCACTTAAAGCCAGTGATACAAAATTTAGTGTTCATTGTGATTAGTGGATATAGTTCTTCCAAAAAATGCTAGTGATTACCAATAAATGATTGACTATCTAAGCATAATGTTGCTTGCACTCAAATGCCTTCTACTTAGCTGAATAATCCAATCATCATAAGATGACGTGTAAGAGTCAGTTTATAAGACATTACATGCTGTTCATTTTCATAATGTACTGGAAAACATGAACACAGAACATCACAGGTTTCCACCTCGGGGTGTTTTGGGCAGAAGTCTTGTTTTCTTAAACAGAAGTTGTCCACAGCCAGGAAGCTCACCCTGCCCACATGAATCCTACCTGTGCAAGCCCTGTGTTTGTGCAGCCTGGAGAAACAGGAAAGGTGGAACTGGCCACCCGGTCCACCTGTAATGGGGGGTGGGGAGGTTGCTATGCAACTTTAGTATTTGATGTTTTGCTTGAAAGCTCAGCTCCAGGAAACAAGGGTTTATATAAGAATCAATCTTTCTTTCTTCTAAGTTTGTTTCCTTCTATTATGAAACAAAGCTTGTTTGTGTGATTCAAGTACATCACAAGCTCCCAGAAACCTGGAAGCAATGTGAAAGAAACCAAAGTTTGGGATTGTTTCAGTTTTAGGCAAGCCTGATCTACAAATCCTGGAAATGCCAGTATAATGGAATAGTAACCACCCCCTCCTCCTGCATTCACGGTGTACAGCTTGATCCACAAGATACCCCTTGCTTCAGTTCATCTTCAAAACCCGTGGTGACTGTGCTGTGTGTCCCACCTTGAGCTACATTTATGTCTCTAATGCCATTATTGTTCTCAAAGCTAATTTTGAAGAAATGACTGATGTTCCTGACCACTGTGTGAATCTCCTGCACTGCTGATGTCACCTCGCCCAGACCTGCACGTGAAATCCCATCCCCCTACGAGTTTGTGTGAATTTACCTTGACAGATTGCATGCACTTTGAATTAAGGACTGTGTTTTCATATTTATCTCTAAAGCATCTGGGTACCATGGTGATCACACCAGACATGCAGACAGATACACTTGTGCTTAATGGTAACTGCAATGCTGGGGTCCTTTCCTGTAGGAAGCTGGGATTCATGTTAACAGAGCTGTCTTCTGTAGTTAAACCAGTGATTCCAAGTTTTCTTGTGTGCCATTTTTTAGTAAATTAATAAGGAGACAAAGCTAAGGAGGTGCTTTTATGTTCTGTTTATTGGCTAAGCTTATACTGCATTTGAACCTGCAGTGATACCTCAGCCCAATCACCACATGCTATACTAGAATTTGCTTTGTTGTAATTCCGAAATAGTATAACACTGCACTTTGAAATCTCATTTAAGAGAAGTGTCTCAGCCTAAACATAAGAAAAAGCACCCTTCAGGTCAACAGTCTGAAAAGTATTGCCTCTTCCAGGCAGCTCTAATTATGTATTGATTGTACTTCAATCTTGCATTACAGTTCATTTCATGTTACATGCGTGCATTTGTTATTTTTTTCCTTGTGTTGTTTTGACATTTTTTAAATAATAATACATGGGTGAGTGTTTACTCCAGAACAGCCATTTCATTTTATTAGCATACAGAGGGCAATGAGGCAGAAAGGGGAATGTAATGCTTATATATTAGTTAGTACTTGTTCCACGTAGCATCTTTCCGAAGACTGGGGACAATTCCTGGGGAAATGACTCAAAATGTAATGATCCTGCAGTGATTTAACATGAAAAAATGAGGTGCCTTGGATTTTTATTATATTTGTTTGCTCCTTGACCAGAAATGATGTGTCTTTATTTCTCATCATTCAGGCTTTCCGTTGTCACTCTCATTGTAGTTGTTTGTCTTGGTTTTGTTCCTTGGAGCAAAGAACTAGAGCTGCTTTATATCAGAAGTATGCATCCATTATATGAAAAACAGATTTTCAGTGCAAATTTGGTCGAAAATGAATGAATCCCACAACTTTCCTTTTTTTTTTTCCCCCCTCCTTTTTTCCTCCTGTAATTCGTTAGAAACCATGAGCACAGAAGGATGTGTGTATCCCAGCACAGTTTGGAAGTGCCATCCACTCAGACATGACAGTAGGTTTGGGAACACTGTCAACACTAATTACCTTGTAAATCCAGGCGCCCATTGCAAGAACTGCAGCTTTCCCAGTTACCAACATATTGCCGGGAGATTTGGAGCCATTAAGCAGCAATTGTTCTTACAGAATGGGAAAAACAAGGCTCTGGGCTGTAGTTTGGATGCTGAAAGGACCAGGGCACTTTCTCCCAACGCGGCATGCGGCATGGAAAGCTCCGGAGCCGCTGTGGCTTCATCTCCCAGATGTGCTTTCTGCAGAGTGCGCTCCCGTTCCTGGGGAACAGAACCAGGGCGGTCCATGGGCTGGGCTAGTGCAGTCTGACAAAGCTGCTGCTGATGCTTTTGTGCAGCTTCTGAAACTCCCGTTGCTGTCTCCTGGCAGAAATGCTGCATGTCTAAAGCGCAGCAGGTCTCTCATTAGGGAGAACAGTCTCAGTTTCTAATTTTGCTACTGAGAGGAATAGTGGATTTGTCTTTACAAACAAGCTGTGGGTCTGCTGGTAGATAAAACCAGCACTGGGAGATAAAAGAAACAATGGGAAGGATTCCACTGATTGATGAATGGAAAAATATATTTGCTTTTACAAATAACTTTAGGTTTGCTGATAAACGAAATTAGACATTGAAAGATGAAAGAAATGACGGGGAATAAAAACCCCTAAATTCCATATCAATTAAAAATTAAAAGGGAGGGTTGTACATTAGAGGGAAATCTTCGGTATCAGGTGTATCAGGGAGTCTGTACCTCTCAAGTACCTCAGCCAATGGGGAAAGAGAGAAGGGAAATGCAGCCGGGAGATTGGGATAAAAAGGAGGCTGCATCCTCCAAAAATTCGAGAGGTCCCAGAGGGAATGCCCCATGGCCTTTCCCTTTATTCGAATAAAGTAAAAGGACTCCTCTGTCTCCTTTTTGGACATAAACCTCTGGTGTTTGTGGATTAATTTTCCTGACACTACTATTAAGAAATTCTTTTCAGGAGCCTTCTTTATTTTGTGATCCCCAAGATGCATAAAGAAGTTATTCCTTAATTTCTTGAGGGTGAAGTCAAGAAATAACCGTGTGCTACGGTCCTGTGTGAGCAGGAATTCTTGGGATACAGAGCCAGGCTGCTGTTTGTGTGTGTGCTGGTGAGATCGGGGCATGGCAGCAGCGTGGAAAGCAGCACCAGGGGTGTGGTGTTATCGAGGGATGTCCGAGGGGTGGTGAAAAACAGGGGCGAGTTACTCCTTGGTTCAGATGATGAAGACAATGTTAAGGCAGTATGATAAGTGAGAAAAAAGAATATTGCCCAACTCAAAATTAAAAAAAAAATCATAATTAATCTGTTTAGTTAACTAAACCATACACCATTATTAAAAAAACTTTAAAAAATAAACCGTAATTATCATATATTTATACCTCATTTACTTCAAGTTACTGCTTGGTTCAGATAATGAAGACAATGTTAAGGCAGTATAAGTGAGCTGACAACTGTGGGCATGTGATAGACTGAAGGATGGCACCTTTCCAACCATTCAATATCTATACATGAAAACATACAACAATTACAAAAGAATATTACCCAACTCAAAATTTAAAAAAAATCATAATTATTCTGTTTAGTTAACTAAACCATACACCATTATTAAAAAACTTTAAAAAATAAACCGTAATTATCATATATTTATACCTCATCTACTTCAAGTTACTGCTTGGTTCAGATGATGAAGACGATGTTAAGGCAGTATAAGTGAGCTGTGACTGTGCCTGTGTGAAAGGCTGAAGGATGGCGCTGCGATAGCGTCTTGTGAGTTATTTGCTCATCAAAGGACGTAATTGTGTTTAGAAACGGAAAGCCAGCAGGTTGGGCTGGTTGTGTGCGGTACTTACAGCACTGAGTGCATTGTGTGTGTTATCTAGCTCGATGTGCTTTTCTCCAGCCCTACCTCCGTGCTCTCGCTGCCTTTTGTTTCAGCCTTTGCTGTGTGACTCATCTTCATAAGATGCATTTACTACAATTATCTGCTGGGTTTCATAATGAGTCCCACTCCTTCCTTTTGCTGCTCTTCTTTTCAGGCTTGCTTTGAGAATTCATGGTTGGTTTTTTTTTTCGTTTTTCTCACAGGAGGTACCAGTTACCAGCGTTAAAAAACCACGCCTAAACTATGTGCTAAATCATGATATATCTTTTATTTTCAGACTAAATTCAAGTCTGTAAGGAAAAGCACTGCTGTATGCACCGGAAAAGGGAGAACACTGTGAGGAATGTTAATACCAAGCAATAATGAAGAAAAATGCCACTGTTTAAAATACAGTGGTAAATGACCCTTACAACTATGATAAATTTCAAACCCATATCTGCTCACATTTTCAAAGGCTTCAGAAGAATACTGTGGATTAAAAACTGTTAATGATTGCTTTATCCCTCTCTTTTGTACTTAAAAGCAGGAGCAGCTGTCACCAGCACTCACACAGAACCACTGCTATCTGAAAGAATTAACTGCTTACATTAAATACATTTAAAGTGTCTCTACAGCTTTTTAAAATGCCTATGTCTATGTGCATATATTAAATTGAGTAAACAGTTTCTCTTTCCCAGATGAATTTCATTTGTTCTGAGTTTTGCCTTTAACTCTTCTTGAAAAGGAGGACACCCAGCACACGATGGTAACGGCACAGACAAAGGTACATAAAGGTTTATAAATAAAGGTATATAAAGGTTTATAAATAAACCCCAGACATAAGGTGTCTGTGTTGAAAGGCAGTTTCAGTCCTGCATCTGGAAGTTCTGATTTTTTTTTTCTAAATCAATTTAAGATATTTTGTGATATTAAAATACATTTTAGCTAAGAATGCCCTTAGGAGCTATTCTTTTGGTGCTCTTGCACTGTATACTCAGGGCATTGCTTATACATTTTTCTCATGTTTTGTGTGCTTGACATAGGGTTCTAGAACATGAACTGAATTGTTACCAAATGTAGGCCAAAAACTACATTTAGGGTGATAGAGTGTGTTGTCTGAGAGCCATCTGACAGAACTTTCTGGTAGCATTGCCATCTATTTCAGTAAAACATCCCAGTGACACAGAACAACAAATGACTGAGAAATTCCAGCAATGTAAGGAAGAGGAATGAAAAACAAGCAACTGTCTTAAGAGAAGCTAATTTATCTAATTGTATTTTTGTGAGTTCAGAAAAAATATTATTCATAATGATTATCTGAATATATAAGATTAAATTCAATTAATTTGTTTTGTATTTTAGAAATATTTTGAATAAATACAGTTTCCCATTGTAAGCTGAGAATAAAAGGGTAAGTGAATACTTTAGGCACTTGTAAAATGACAAAATTCAGAGAAACATTTGTGTTACTCTTTTGTGGTCAGGTTTGAAACAATATTTACAATGCAGTAGCAAAATGTATAAGAATTAAACCTGCCATAGACTCAACCCAGAACTTGAGTGGGATAGAGTAAGAGAAGTGCAGTAGCCCTTTTCTTTCTCTTCAGCCAATTTTGTAAATAAAAAAATGTAAAATACAGAGCTAAAATCTTCAAATCCTAGGCACCCTTGAATCAGCACTGAAATTTACTGTCAAGTTCATCTCCAAGGAGTAATGAATGATTTATATTGGAGTGCATTTTGAAAGATACTATGAAAATAAACAAAAAACAGACCTGGCTTCACCATTACTAAAGGAAGAACAAGTACATGAAGAGTTTGTAGTTCCCACATGGCTATCTTGGAACTTCATTTCTTCTCTTTAGATTGTCCATGTCTTTGGATTAAGTTCTGCTCCTAGAGAAGTTGTAAAGCTCACGAAGACCTCATTATCTTCCTCTAAAGAATCATCACTTGCTGGAACTTGCAAAGCTTCAGCTCAAAATGGGGTTACAGCATATTTGAGGTGGTCATCTCATTCCCAAGTGCAATGCTGTTTTCTGCACATCAGCTGTGTCAGATCCTGTAGACTGTTGCATTTGTCCCCTAATTGCAAGAATAATGTCTTGTCCCGAGCAATTACTATAAAAATGTGAAGAGGTGCTGTAGTTCCAGAGCAAATAGTTTCCTTGACACCTATTGACCCTTCAAATCCTGTTAGGAACTGGCTATCTTTGGAAAAAAAATCACAAAATCCTTATTGAATTTGCTCTCTGGCCTCTATCTTTCCTCTTTGCTTGTTTCCTGGCCAGAAAAGCAAAAAGCTATTAAAAAAAGGCATTAAAAAGAGGAGAGATCAGTCCAGACTGGTCTGGCAGCTCTAGGCTGTTTGAGTAGGGGAAAAGTAAACAGCTTTTATAAGAAAGATTACAATTGAAAAGAGTAAAAAGGTAAACCCAGAAGAAGACATATTAGCTTGTTTATTTGCTCACCTCTTAAACTTTCCCTACCAGCTTTTGAGAACCCTGTCACGTGCAGCTCTGCTATTCATAAAGCATCTGTCCTGCTTTTTTCATTGCTGTTTCTGCTACCAATGGTGTGCTGGCAGCTCATCAGCTCTCCTTTACTATAGGCTAGCTCCCCTCCAGAGGCAGCATGTGAAATCCAGAACAGGGTTTGGGTACTGTAAAACATCTCTAATCTAGTGGGTGCTGAGCTGGAATGTTTTCCTTACAGGATCCAGGATCTTCCCTATTCCATCTCAAGGCTAACACTGTTGTTTGTTTGTTTGTTTGTTTTTCCCTTTAATTTAATTTTTTGTTACTCCTTTCTTACAGAATATTTGATTTAATAAATTGCATTCTAAAAGGGTTTAAAAAAAAAAAAAGGTAGAAGACATTTAAGAAAAGGCTGCAAACCCAATATTTTGGTCATTTCTCTGGAATAATTTGTGCCAGCAGCTGTGTCACATCACTCTGCACAGCCCTGGGATTTGTGCGTGCGTCATGGGTGACACAGTCTGCTTCATATTCTCTTGGAAAACGGGAAGGTAAGGAGTAACCTGGCTCCTCCCAGACAGTGCTGAAGTAGCTTTAGGACTGCGGAGTACGTGCCATGGTACTCATTAAGTTGTGCCCTGGTTTCCTCAAGTGTCCCAGAGTAGGAGTTGTTACTGAGGCAACACAGGGACTACTGTGCAACTCCTGTGAAAACAAGTCACTGGGGCGTGTCTGGCGTCTACATGTACTTGCACAGGGCTCTGCATTAACATCTGCCTTCTTTGTTTTTCCAAGTTAAGCAACTAAGAAAAGCAAATGGGGATGGAAATTGGAATGTTAACAGAATACTTGAGGGATTTTTCAATATCTCGATTTTATGTTACTTTTCTGTGATTGGCTTTGGGTAGGAGCGAACAGAAGTGCTGCTTGTTAGCTGACCTCAATCTTCGTGAGACAGATGGGTGGGTGGCTTTACCAAATGGCTGTTGCCTTCTCTGTCGAGTCTGACACTGAAGGTTGAGCAGAATCACTCCAGGTTGGACTGGGAAGAGTAATTTCTCCATTTGATATGGAGAACTTTCTCCATGGGGTGTTTTGTCCATCGTGGCCACACCAAGGTGTGTCCCAGTGAAGGATGTGACTGTGGTGTTCTAAACAAGTGTGCCTGTGTGGTTGGAGTGGAACCACAGCTTTTCCATTTGGCTGGAAATAGAAGGGGAGCAGGAACCTGTCCACTTATCCCCAAATGGAAGAACAGATCCTAGAGCCGGGCAGCAGACACAGTTCTCTCACGTTAAGTCACCAGTTGCATATAGTCATTTGCCTAACCTTTTTGGCCTTTTGTGTCTGTAGAGCAGATGCTAATGCACCTGAAAATAGCAAGTCTGGAACTTATTTATTCACCCTTGTTTCGTATTTTAAAGCTTGTGTGTATATTTATATAGGTACACATAAAAATATGTATATGAGTATGTCTGATAGGAACCTTTCATGGTGATCCCTGACCTGCTCATTTGCATCATGCTTAGCTGGCTCCCAGGGATCTCCAGAGCCCATCCAGCATGGGAACATCCATGCTGCTTTTGCTGCTAGGGTGAGCACAGACTGTTACTGCAATTACAAGGCACTGGCAGGCTTCCTGCATATGCCATCCCTTGAAATAAAGCTCCTGTTTATTCCCATCCTCCCCCTTAGCAGAATATGTGTAGATACTGTTCTCTGGTGGCCCTTTGAAGTCCTCTTGGAAATCTTTGTCCAAGTGTAAAAGGCAGGCAAGCCTTGCAAGCAGTTGCCTAATACAGGTGTACCTCCAGATGGGTTTTCTGCTCAAATCCTGCATTCTAGGGCATCTTTTTTTGTAACACCTAGATGTCCTGATAAGGGAAATCTCAGACAGGTAGTGTGAGATCTTCATGTAGTGGTGCTTGTTGGGTTAGCTAATTTCAAAATTGCTTGTTTTGGCAAGCTGCACCATGTTGCCTAACTCCTGTTCCACAGGTGCCACAAACAGATCCCAGAAATGAAAGATTCCTTTGAAATCCACCCAGGATTTTTATTAGGAGGATTTAGAGGAGTTTGGGAGCAGCTCAATTTGTGGTGATGAAGTATAAGGGCATCTCTGAATTTAAGACTGGCTTGACAGACCTGGGAGGAAGCATGTTTTAGTGAGTGCTTTGACTGGTGTAAATACCTGTTGGGAAAGGCCCATCCCAGGCTACTTTTCCACCTGCTGCTGGGTTTCCTTACCAGTTTAGTCAGGCAATTCATTTCAGACTGTAGCTAGATGATAAGATGGCATATAAGCACTGTGATTGCAAAATCATGATTAATTTTTCTTTTTGATGTGTTAGGGGGTGAAGTGTTAGAAAGTGGTGAAATCACTCTAAAGACTGAACTACTGATGGTCTTAAGACTAATTAGGCTGAAAATTACTTTCATGATCTTAAATGTATGTTTAAGATACTGAGACCAGAAGAGTGTCAGGATACTGACACGTGTTGGCAGCATCCATGTGTTTGGAAAGGTTATGCAGAAACAAAATGTACTCTACTCAGGGGAGAAGGAGTACAAATTAGGGCCTTATCTTAGTGGGGTGTCCAAGACAAGTCTCTGCATTTCCTGAATTTTTCTGCATGGGTTTCCACATCCATTGATCTCTATGCACAGGTTTTATTGTACCAGCATGGAGGTACTGGGGAAAGATTAACTCTGAAAAGCAAGTTTTAAAATAATTGCTTTAGAGCAATTTTGAAAGATGTTTAGATGTTTTTTCTTTTATTCAACCATGAAATGTAAGTGTCCTGCTGATGGCTCCAGCATATTTTTTAATTGAATAATTAACATGGATAATAGGCATTCAACAGTGTTTTTGTTGATAATTACTGGATTTACTAATCTCCCAGAAGGTGGGATGATTCAGAATCTTTTAATGCCCCAAAATAGAAGATAATTAAAACCCTACACACACAACTTGAAATAGAAATGAGTACAAATGGTGAAGAGAAATTAGAAAATGAGCTTGAGGGAAAAGGATGGTGGTGGTGGGGATAAGAGTCCTAAGAATAGTCATGATAGTTATGAATTGACACATTTAGTACTTGGAGTTTTCCTTGCTGTGCCACACTTTGCTCTCCCCAAGGCTGGGTACGATGGGGCTCAGCAGGGATTCAGAGGTCACACACGTTCACAGGCGTGGGTGTTTGTCTGGGTTTGAAAAGACAGGTGTCTGCTAAGGAAGGCAGGAGCCTCCCCTGAAATGGAAAATGCAAACCCCCTCTCCCTCTGAATTATTATAATTTTGAAATTAGGGAGCTGTCAGGCAAAGATATGGGAGTAGGAATAACAGTTCTTTACTAGGAAAATTAAAAAGAAATACAAATGCAATAGTACAAAAAGAAGCAAACCCCTGCCAGAGTCAGAACAGGAGCTGACCCCCTGTGTGTCAGGGTGGGGGCACAGCCCCATCCCATGGGGGCTCAGCCCTCCTGCAGTGCCGGCTGTGGCTCTGCTGGAGCAGGGATCCTGCACAAGGGGGGAGTTTTCCTCTGAAGCTCCAGGGCTGCTGGAGCTGGGCCTGCTCTCCCTCTGGGAATGCAGGGCAGAAAAAAGCTGTTCCTCTGGGAATGCAGGGGGCAGAGGCTGCTGTGGTGCTCCCAGGGTCAGATTGTATCCAGGTGGGAATGCTTGGCTCCTCCCCTGGGCAGAGCATCTCCCCTTGGGATGATGGAATTTTATCAGCCATGCAGGGACACTCACTGGCCATGGACAGAAGAGATCTCCTGGAGGGAGGATGGGCTGTGGGAGAGATAAAGAAAAACTGCCCAATGAACAGCAGAGAACTGCCCATCTCTGACAGATGGGAATAGAACACACACCCCCAGCCACACCTTGCAATCTAAGACAGAACCTCAGTCCTAACACCCCGGGCAGAATCCCCCACTCCCAAAAACAAAGCCTGGGAAGGTAAGGGTTGTGCTTTCTCTGAACGCAAACCACTGGGTTGCACTTTTAAAAATCTTGCAGACCTTTGAGATCTGAATAAACAGCTTAATTTCATGCTGATAAAAGGTTCTGTGAACTTGAAATACTGACAGCTTTACACAAACATTTGTATTCAGAGTTTATGCTTTTTACTGAAACTTAAACTATGTTAGAAGAGTAAGTATGATGCAATCTTGTGGACAAAGAGATAGAATTGGAAGCTTGTATTTAAAATAAAAACAGAAAAACCAAGGAAGAGAAACTGCATGGGAAAATATTTCAAAGAAAGTATAAGACCAGTGCTCTCTTGTGATTCTTACCAGTTCATAATCTCCAACGAGTCTTCATTCTCGTCTTTTGGGAATCCATCCTATGATCAATTTCACCAATGTTTTCTTGCCAGGAATATATGTGTATTAAAAAGCAAGAAATCACTTTGTGTTTTCATTTGGCATGTGAGTTGCTTAGGAAAAGAAAACAGAAATGATGAAACTGTATTTTGTGCAAAATGGGTTCTGCAGTGAACACATTCGATGTCCTTCACCTAAGGATTTATATATATATATTTATAATTTATAAATTATATAAATTTATAAGTATATATTTTTTCTCTAGTATTAGTATTTTAACACAAGAGTATTGTTTTCTAGGACCCAGAGCCTAGGATGCTTTCTGATGGGCTGGAAGCTGGCTGTGGAGCAGTCCCATGTGTGATTTACTGCCCTCCATGCCAGACAGGAGAAGCTCACTTTTTATTAATTTGAAATACTAGAGGAACACTGGCTGTGAGATTGATGCCCTAGCTGCTCTGCTTTATGGACAAAGCAGCAGAAATTATGGCAACCCCCTTGGGCATCTCCCAGGGGATGCTGGAGGGAGTCACAGTCTCCTGGCTTGCCCTGTGTTTTCTGGACACTCCCAGGGATTGGCAGCCCTTTCATTTTGCTCCTCGTGCCCACATGCAAAGGCCAAGTACATGTGCAGTTCTGCACAGGGAATTTATGGAGTCTTTTTCAGCAAGTAGCTAAATTAGCCTCTTCACCTCTCACAGACCTATGTACTGCATCTTTTCTAAACAGGTAAAATCTCTTCTATTAACAATGCTCCTCAGGGAGTGCCTTTGCCCTGCTGCTCTTTCACATCATATCTTCTAGGCTGAAAGGCCACGCAGTAGTTAAACCCAGAGAGTGACCTTAGCAGGGGAAGGCTCTGGGATGTTTTTATACTCAAGTTCTGGATTTGTAAAAAAGGCATTTTCATGTGGCAGTCTGCTCTTAAAACTAACATTTAGCCACAGGTGATACTCGCACCGAGTTTCTGAGAACCAGCCTTTATGCTGGGTTCCAAGAAGTGTCAATGCATGATTTATAATTGCTTTACAGTGAGATACCCTAGCTAACTCTCCCAACACATAAGAAAATATTGCCATCTCTTGCTCCATGCAGGAAGTGCAGCTGCTTCCTCCAGGTCCTCCACAATTTTCATTGCCCACTGCATACCTCTGTTGTTACAACAACTCAATTGTTTTCAGAAAAGCTGGGCTATTTTGATGCCTCAGGTTCAGCTTTTCTGTGTTTCACATTCTGTGCTGCTTTAGTGGGTGGGTCTGGGCTTCACATGAGGGGATGGGGAGCTCTCTGCACAGAGCAGGGAGACAAAACAATTCCTTCTCCAGCTGGGCACGAAGGACAAATGATCCAAATCTCAGGCCCAAGAGCACAAACCCCGTGGGCTGGA
>JAYDZK010000268.1:2503901-2515157 GCA_034509185.1 Euphonia xanthogaster
GGCCAGCTGGGGCTCTGCTGGAGCAGGGATCCTGCACAAGGGGGGAGTTTTCCTCTGCAGCTCCAGGGCTGCTGGAGCTGGGCCTGCTCTCCCTCTGGGAATGCAGGGCAGCAGAAAGCTGCTCCTCTGGGAATGCAGGGGGCAGAGGCTGCCGTGGTGCTCCCAGGGTCAGATTGTATCCAGGTAAGAATGCTTGGCTCCTCCCCTGGGCAGAGCATCTCCCGATGATGGAATTTTATCAGCCATGCAGGGACACTCACTGGCCATAGACAGAAGAGATCTCCTGGAGGGAGATTGGCTGTGGAAGAGATAAAGAAAAAAGTGCCCCATGAACAGCAGAGAACTGCCCAGCTCTGACAGATGGGAATAGAACACAGACCCCCATTTCCAACCTAAGACAGTGTTGCACCAGTCAGCTGCTGAAAATTCCATGCGCAGTAGTCTCTGGTGAGCTGACCACGGTGAGAGGAAGCTGCAAGGGTTTTGTGGGGAGGGTTAGCTCATCTCATCACTGATATGTCCTTCCCAAAGAAAGTCCAGCAGGGAAGTGGCCACCCTGGCTGGGCTGCCTTGTGGCTCTGTGGGTGGGGACAGGAGCTGGAGCCCCAGAGGTGCGGAGTGAACCTGCAGAGGGGCAGGTTTAGGTTAAGCTTTGGTGTGCACAGTTTAGGTTAAGCTTGGTGTGACACATTTCCTCGCACCAACACCACTGTGGGTGTAGCCCAGCGCTCCTGTTCTGTGTATCACTTACCACATATCACTTACAGCCACTTGACAGCAGAGGGGCTGCTGTGTGCTCTTGGAATTAATTCTCACAGGAATGAAGAATTGACACAAAGTGGACCACTTTTTCTCTCGCATGTGCCATAGGTAGTAATTTAACATTAACTTTTCTTCCTCTGGAAGAGGTGGAAAAAACCCTGCAGTCACAAATCTGCCATTTACTTGACTAGATAGAGACAGTCACGCTGAGGTGACTGGGCATGGGATGGAACCCAAAATGGAATAAGGGGTTACTAATCTTATTTCCATAAAACAAGGCTATTAATTAACCTGTTTAATAAGTACTGTTTTTACTGAGGCACAGTGGATACTTGAGACTTCACTCACTTTAAAGAATGAGTGATCAAGTTCGTATTGGCACAAGCAGGGCAGGGCTGGATTTCTCTCCAGTGTGCTTCTCTGCCAAATTCTGTCGATTAAAATACATGAGTGTGTGTTTGAAACATCATTTTCCAGCTTTGAAAAAATTCAAAGGCAAACATTTCTTGCTAATTTTGAGACTCCCTTTGGTTTGTGGCAAGCATCTGTCATGAAATCAGGAATCTCTAGAGGGGCCTGGCCTGCTCCATTCAAAAATTTCTGCTCCAGAAATTTTTACAGTCCGAAGGACTGACACATGGGTGGAAGAGAGAAAAGAGCACAGCAGTGGGCAGGGCTTTCCAGTGTAACCTTAAATTGCTCTGACTCTTCCCAGGCTGTGATGCCTTCCCAGTGAAGACCCAACACAGACAATTGTTGCTCAAGGAGCAGTGAAAACTGAAGTCTCCTCCTGCCACTAACCAGTTCCACATCAGATAAGACACTGGGTTTCATGGAGTAACCCTGATACAATGGGAGGATACTGGCATTATTGTGCAGTGTGGCAGAGCAGCCTGGCATGGGAGCTGTTTTGGTGACAAACCCACAGCGCTGTACCAGGATCATTTGGCAGCCCCTCTGAGTCAGTAACGCTGCGCATTGGGCAGAACTTGCAGGAGAAATTAGGCTGTGGCTTTGGAATCCTGCTTGCCTCTAGCAAGTAGCATTGCTTTCTGTCGTGTACCAGGACTCTGCTGCAGACAGATGAACACCAAAATCAAGCAGATTTGGAGCATTGCTTTCGATGAAAGGGCAGACTCTGCTTGGATTTTGTGCATCAGGCGGCGTAAGAGCTGCCAAGAGCAGCAGGTACCCTTCACACAGCAAGAAAGCAAGGAAAAATGTACTAATTTCTCCAGCTAGGTATGTCCACCTGGGGACAAATGTTGCCAGGAAAGGAATGGCCAAGAGGACCAAGATGATTTCATTCCCCATTAAATCTCTACAAGACACAGAAAGGAGGAGCTGCAATGCCTTCTATTCAAGTGGCAGGTCTTAGGAGTCTCTCTTCATTTCAGTGTAGCTGGTTTGGTTTTGGTTTGGGTCTTTCTTTAAAATCCTGCTGGTCTTGAAAAATAAGTTCAGTTAATATAGATTTTCTTGAGCAACTGTTTTAGAAAACAAAAACAAAGTAGTGAGCTTTAAAACCACAAAAGACTGGAATTTAAACTAACCCAGTATTTATTATTATTATTTTGAAGTCTTTAAGATGTCTGACTCTGGATTATAGGACCATATCATGCTTTCACACACATTATTGTACCAACTATCTCTGGGAGTGCAGGTCTTTGTAGAAGCACAACTTTTGCCCCAAAAGTCCATGGGGTACTATAGTATTTTACCACTGCAATGCCAAGGGGGTCTGGGTTGGCATTTTCTTGAATATAATATTCATTAAATACTTAAGAAAGGTCTGATATACAAACTTGATCCCAGAAGATTATGTGGGGAATTACTAAGCAGTGATTATTCACATAAGTAAAAATTGTTTATGTATAAAAATTTTTACAGTAATAAAATCATATAGCCCAAATATTGTAAGTTATTTGACACAGAGGGAGTTCTGAATTAAAACTGGGCTTTGCTGATAGAATACAGTTATAATCACTGCTTAGCCTTCCTACAATGTCTTTTGTAAATTTCCACCCTTCTGTCTTTTCCTTCTTTCAAAAGCCAAAATCCTGGAATAGATGGTTTAGAAACTGAATTTTAAATTTCAGGCTTGTATAAACTAACTGGTAGAGCCATTTCAGAAGCTTTGAATTCACTTTGGATTGTTCTGTGCTCCAAATTTTGATTCATTTGGTGCTTTGAAGTTCAGCTGGGATCAGAGAACACATTGTCAATGTTAATAAAATCGAGAGACCTCAACATTATCCATCCAGTTTTGAAATAGAGGAGGGATGGTGCCTGTATTACTTCACATAATCAAAAGAATAGTTGTTGATTAGTAATTAAAATTTCAGTTCCATATATGCAAAACAATGGAAATTTCAAAGATCTCCAAGATGCTTTTAATATACTGAGGGGTACTGTTTGTTCATGTGCTGGTAGAATTCTTGGGAATTCAAATCTGTGCTGGTGTACCAGAATTCACTTTTTGTTGTAATCACAAGACATTTTTTTATGGATGACAATCTTTGCCCTTTTTTTAGCTAGGTATTACTGTTTTGAGCAGCTTGGGATTTAAGAAAACATTTTGTTTAATGTACATTGAATCTGTTCTCATTTTCAGAAGGCTGCTTGTCCCTTGCATGGCTTATTATAGTCTTGATTGATTGAATGACATTGAATTGTCATCTGCTGTCTGAGCTGGCCTTCCTATTCCAATGGCTCCTCACTTAATCATCCAGAAATTTGGAGTGAAGATTGCATTAAAAGGTAATGCTGCCCTCTCATTTGCTTGTGCCAAACATGCTGCTTACTTGCTTGGGAGACAAAACTCTCCGTGTGCATCCCAAGAGTGAGTGCAAGGAAGAGAAAGGAGGTTGTGCCTTGGATTGTCCCATCTTCCAGCTCCCCTGGCAAAGTGAAAGCAGGAAGGTGGTGGGAATTTCCCTCTTCTCTTGTCCTGTGATTGGAGAAAATGCAGATTAACCTTTAAATTTCTCTGGGAGGTAGGGTACTAAGCAGCATTTCCCTGTGGTTTGTTAAAGAGTATGATTGGAAAGAGAAGGAAGGTGGTGGGGACCCTCCCTGTTACCCTTGCTGGGAACTTTGTAGTGATGCTGCTTATTTTTTTACTCAGATGTTTTTTTTTTTTTCTAATGAATTATTGCTTTGGTCAATATGCATTTTTTCATGCTATTAGCAAATGTTGGTAGAAATATTTAGCATATATAAGAATGATAAATAGCTTATGCATATCAGGTACAATTTAAATTGCCTGGATTATCCAAAGAAAGGAGTGAGTACAAGTGGTGATATGGCATCAGAGACTTGGCTTGCCAATAACTTTAGGTATCTCCTTCCACTTTCAAATATTGAAACTCAGGCTAAGAAAACCAATATTAAATATTTCCTTTTGTTTAGTTGCCCTGGTTAATTTTGTTTTTCTGCAAGTTATATATAAAGAAAAATCTATTTTAAAAGCTTTTTGAGAAGTCTTTGTCTTCCATCTGGCATGAAGAGCATTTCTGGAGGGGAGGGGAAAGAAACAGAGAACTGTCTGAGGTAAATTTGATAGTAGAAGATGGGATAAAACAAGAGGCACTTAGACTAATTTAATTAATGCCATGGTGGATTTAAGAATATGCTGTTCTCTACAAGCATAAACATAGATCAGTAGCTGAATTAAGGAAGCAGTATTAGACTGCACCTGTTGGGTTTCAAACTGAATTCAGACCTTGTTTCAGTATTGCAGTTGGGACTGGCAGTTGCTGAAGGGATTAAATTATTTAAAGCCTTCAGCTGGCTAGTGTAGGCTAGCAGTAGCTTATAAAACACTTAATCTATTTTTTTAATCTCTTCATATGTTTGCTTTACTTAGACAGTAAAACTATACACGACACACACCTGCCACATTCTGAAGCGGCTTTGTCAGACATTTTACATTTATCAGTTAGAGCAGCCTTGAAACTGTGGCCATTTGGGTTTCACTGACAATACTGTTCTTGTTAGCCTGCACATTTTCTTCAGTGAACTCAAACCCAAACATCAAGTATGCAGACACAAAGTCCTTTTTCCACAATTTATTCTGAAAAAAGATGTTCCCTTCTGCAGGCAAATGCTGCTCTCCAAACAACTAATGCTTGCTGTTACCTTTTGGGCTGTCATTTAAAAAATAAACAGTTTGGAGCTCTGGAACTACTTTTGCAGTGCATTAGTTAACTGCTTCCAGGATAGTGCAGTACAGCAGTTCAAAAATAGGTGATACTGTTTAGCTTGTTATGTGATATGTCTCTTGTTTCTAGAAAGCCAAGAGTAAGTAATGAATAGCAACAATATGGATTGGACAGAAAAGCCATTTGGATAGCTGTGCAACACAGGATTAATTAGGCAAATCCTCTTAGGTTTGATAAGCCATTGCTTAGATCTACAGTTTATTTTGTCATTGGTTGCTCCTATTAATGTCTTCTTTCTGTCAGAGCTTATTACTCTGATTTCAGTTTCGTATCATATCTCTTTGTGTCAAAGTGAAATGCCACTTCCAACCTTGTGAGTGCAACTTACAACCTTCCAAATAATGAGCAGAGAAATGCCTGGAGTCAATTCAAATCAGTGCTGGCATCCTCTTAAGAGTCTTTTAAATAATGACCTTTTTATATGGATAATTTCTGTTCAGCAACTGGTGTGTGACATCTTTTAAATTTGGCCTTCAGTGTTAAGTTACAGGACAAGCAGGCATATGAGTCTGTTAATGAGGACGAGCAAATGCTAATTCATGGAGATGAGATGGTTTCTGCAGTATGCTCTTCATAAAAAGCATATGTTTTTGATATTTCGGGGCAACCTTTAATTTTTTTCTTCTTTATGACATTGCAAAACCATAATTTTATTTCTGTAAAAGAGGTTTTCCTAGTACCATCAGTACAGAATAACTTCACTGCTTGATCTCCACTAGGTTGGGTTGGTTTTTTTCTTGATGATGTGTAGAATATACTTGAAAAATATAAAGTACATGCGTTGAAGTCATTTTACTAATTAGTGTTCACACTCTGTCTCAACCTTTTATTTTTATTTATTTTTTTGTTTTTCAGAAATACAAAAGAAAAAAACAGAGGAGAAATAAAAATCCTTACTGGAAATAAAAAGTTTTAACCCCCTGCCTGAGAGACAGAGACTAACAAGCAGACACCTCAGGACTGCAGCAGGATGGCTCAGCCAGCTGGGTGGGGGGGAATATGCAAAAAGGCATGGGAAGAATTGGGCATTTCAGTGGGTGGTAATCGGAGTTTCATCAGCACTGGGATTTCATTTTGTTAGACAATGCTTTGTACGTGTCAGGGCTCGTGGCTGCTCTGTGCATGGAGCACAAAATGTGGGAGAGCACTGTTCCCAGCTCTCCTTGTTAGTCAGAATTTTATTGCAAGTCTTTGTTCAGCAGTCACCTGAATGTTGGGGTTTTTTTCTGTAAGAGGGTATTGCATCTGAAATTCTGTTTCACCTTGAATGACCTGGGAATCTTTTCATGTATGATTCATCTGATGTGATCCATGAATTGGGTTAAGCTCTGTCATGTCCCCAGACCAAACCAAAGTAAATCTGAATTACAGTAGAAATTTAACTGTGAGAATACAATAGCCTTTAATAGGAAATCAATTGAATATCACTGCTGCTTGTAAAGGAAAAAGGACAAACCAGGAAAAGACAAACCAGAACGCTGGCTGGAAGAGAAAAGTGGGGAATGCACATGGCTGAGTGATGCCTTTGGGTTGGTGTCTGTGAAAGATGAAAACTGTTCCAGTTTGATCCTGTCTGACAAGCCCCTCGAGGCCACTTCAGCAGGGGATGGGATACAGTGTGTGCCCTGGCACAGGTCTGGTGGCACTGGCACAAAACTCTGTCCCCAGAGCCAGCCGGAATTACGGCACGCGGGGAGAAAGGGAAGGGTCTGAACCTCTGTGTGTGGGGGAGAGTGGGAAAATAGTCATACAGCTCAGGAGAAGCATGCTCTTAATACAGGATAAAAAATTACTGAATGTGGTGGAATTTAATAATGTTAAATGTATATAATGTTTATCATGTTTAATACCATCTCATTCGAAGAAAACCAAAGCCTTGCTGATATTGCAGCTGATTTTGTACTTCCTCACAGACCACTACAGAGCACTCCCATCTCCCTCAGCTGGAAAGCGAATTTCCTGGAAAGCTTGTGATGGCAAGAAGAACAATCTGATTTTAGCACCGTTTCTCTTTGATTCTTTGGCTGGTTTTCAGCCCTGCCCCGTGTCCCTGGGGCCATCAGGGGCATGCAGTGACACCACAGCTGCTGTGGACACACCCGTGGGTGGTTTAGCTCTGCATCAGGGAGAGGAAATTCTGCAGGGAGTCCCAGTGGCCTCAGGAGACAAACTCATCTCAAGGGACTGATGATCAGTGGGAAAGGAAAGAGCTTAGAAACCTAAAAAAAAAAAAATCTTTATTTTTTCTAAACCAAACCACACAATTTGCAATAGTTGCATATTCCCAATGCCAGGATGGGGTTATATTTGTAAGGTTTTCTTAAAAAAACTAATATTCAGTGAGTTTTATTTGGACTAATAGCTAGATTAAGTTCAGCAATTTTGCAGTGTTAACCATTCTTTTCTGGGAAATACTGATTAAACCTGGATCTCTACTAAGAAAGTCTGACTTGGAATCAGTTGGAAGAGTTCATGGAACTGTAATGATCTTGTAGATATCTGCAATGAATAATGTCAACATGTTGCAATGTAATCAAACTGTTGAATTTAAATCATGATTTTCTTCCAATGTACTTCAGCTCAATTTCTTCTGTGGGCTGTCTTGGTGTGTCTGAGGTAGGAGAACCTTTCTACATTTGTCAAGGCAAACATTTTAGGGGATGTGTTATCCCTTATTTTACATACTCATTAGCAGCAATTAAGCAAGAATAGTATATAGAGAAGGCTTATGGAGAGGCAAAATTATTTTAAGCTGTCTGGGCAAAAAAACCCCTATGGATTTCTCATTCTGATTTGTGGAAATGAATTATTTTTAGGCAGCATTAGTGATATTCCCTGCAAAAGGTTACTTTTAATGGTATAATGTATGCTCTCTGGCTCAGACAGAATAATTTTCTGAGCTAATATTGATTTAGGATTAGAGTGAAAAATAGATCTCACTTTTTCATGTTAAACTAATTCCAAATTAAGATTTAAATTAAAAGGTTAGAAAGAGGTCTCAAAAATAAATCACTTTGGAGGCCCCAGAACTCCATTATTGTTTGTCTAATAAACATCAAGCTTTAAAAATTATACTCTGAATAGAAACTAAGTGAAAATTATGATTCAGAAAGGAGCTTTGCCAAAGATGTTTTAATGAGGAAGTTTGATTCCACAGTCACTTAGTGAGTGTAATAAGGTACAAAAGGCAATGTAAAGTTGTAAATAACATAAATGCAAATGATATTAGAAATGACAGAATTGAGTCTGCTGGAGCAGAAGGCATTTTGGAGGCTACTGTGGAAAATGTGAGATATGCTCACTGAAATGAAAGGGGTAAAGGATGAATGCCCAGGTTGTTGCCATCAAGATACTCCACCACTGATCAGAAATAAAGCCAGGAGATGCATTTTTTGCTTAGGTATAAAGCTTAACTTAAGGGACGTGAGTTAGCCAGCTCATTTTTAAGTATGACTTAGTGCAAAAGCTACAGACAGTGATTAAATGAGTTTTAAGTGCCTTCCACTAAGAAGTACATTGTTACAGAACTAGATAACTAGGCAATTTCCTATTGTGTTTTTAATTAAAGGTAATATTTTGTGCTTGGAAATGAAACACAAGGAAGTTAATTATTGAATTAAACTGGAGCTTTTCAGTATTGTCTGCTGAGTGGAATGCTACTCTGCCTTAAAAGCCTCATATAAGCAGCTAAAGCAATCTTTCACACATGTAACAGCTACAACTATTTAATAAAAAATGAATGAGAAGCTACTCAAACCCTGCTGTGAAATAGTTATTAGTTTCTGCAATAATACATGAATTTGCTTCTCCTGAAGAAATGTATTTAAATGGTGAAGAACAGTTGACGTCTGATTGTTACATTTCATGTGTTAAACCAAAAATATTTATACTGCTTTTGAGTTCAGGAGTCAAATAGCTGTCATCATGCCAGGCTATAAAAAGCTGATTTCCATGTCTTTATGATGGAATGTAGTGATGAGTGGAACCACACTAACAATCCAGGTTTTTTGGGGGGTTTTTTAATACTTTTCTCATTCAATTGTCATCTCCAAGGGCTTGCTTTTGAAGGGGGATGAATACATGTCTAAAGAGTACTTGAAGAAATAGAAAATATCTGAGTAAAATCTTGATCCCACCCATGCTACTGATGTCCTTTTTGAAGATTTCAGCGGACCTTGCATTGTATTTATTGGGCTTTACATGACACACAAGTTTTTGTCTTTCAGGAGAGAAAAAATTTTGGCAGTCCTACAATAATGAATAAAAACTGGCACGGGCAGAATTTCTTCCTTCAGGAAATAAGGACTCCTGAGGCAGGTGGGCAGCTGGTACACTGATATGATGTTCCCTACAGTGCTGGCCAAGGTTGTCTCCTCTTTCCTTGTACACTCCTCTTTTTCTCTCTGAATCCATCTGTCATCTCTTGTCTGATACTTGGATGGCAAGCTCTGGAAGATTTCATTTGGAAGCCATCTTTATTTATATTTATTATATTTAAATATATTTTATATTTATTATATTTTTGACTCCTGACCAGGAAATTCTGGTGCATAATTGAGGCTACTTTGTTAATACTTCTGTTTCTATATCTATTAAAATTAATACTGATATTCTGGGTATTTCCCCTAAATGTTCATTAGTAGTTTAATATAAGCATTGTGAGATTTCAATTGATTTTCATGGAGTAGTTACAACACACGAAGCATCAGGAGTTATTTCAGTGAAAATGGAACTTCTGCTATTATTCCAGCATTGATCTAACACATAAAAAAATAAATAAAATGCTCAGTGTGCAAATTTTCTTTTTGAGTGTTCAGTAATTTCCTCTTGGGTTTCTCCAAGTAATGACACCACTTCCACATTCTGGAATGCTGCTTCCCAAGACCTGCACATGTTTCCTTTCCCTGTTCTGTAATCTCTGCTTAAGCAGAAGTCATAAACAAGTGAATAAAAAGAGATATAAAACTGGCTGCATGTGTGTACACGAAGCAGTGCTCCAAACCAAGCACCTTTAAACACAATCAGTGTTTTAAAATGAACGAGGTGGCTTCTCCTCTGCACGCTGGCTGCTTGAAAAGCCCATCCCTGTTGATTAAGTAATGCTTTTTCCTGCTCTTTTTCATGCCTTAATTTTGAGGTGTTTCAGTCTGTGTCCCAACTTGCCCTTTTAGCCATTGCCTTCAGCTGATGCTTGGTACTTTTGTGGAATATTTTTGTGAAGTATTTTTGAGTGACAGGTGATACATTTCCTCACAGGATGCACTTTTATCACATTTTGAGGATTATCCAGAATAAGAACTATTGATTACAGCCTCCCACATGTATGTAATTAAATAATAAATTAAATTGATTAATAAAGCATATTTTAAATGAAAATATCATTACTCTCAGGTTTGTATATTTTTATTTCTAAATTATTTTATTACATGCCAATAGAAAAATAATGCAGTCTATACAGATGCATTTTGTCATTGATGTAGAGAAAGGATAATGTAATTTGGACATATTAAATTGTTTTTGTCAGCAATAGCTGTACAAATTTCCTTTGTAAGATATGGCACAAGAGATATGAATGGAAGTACTCCAATCCCTGACGCATGTAATATTTATGTAACATGTACCACTTCATTATCTTATTCTGAGATATGCAGTTTGTATTTAAAAAAGAAAAATAAACCTGAAAATGTTCACTGCATATATCAGAACTATGGAAACTGTGCTTTTTAAGTCACAAGTATATATTGACAAAAATAACTTAGTTATAGAAGGATCTCCAGTTTTCTTGAGACCTCCATTGAAGTAGCATCTGAGCCTGGAGCCTTGTGCCTCTGTGTCCTGATGGCAATTCATCCCTTCCTCGTGCTCCCCTCTGTGGTATTTTCTGGGGTCGCCATTGTTGGAAGGAAAGCTGAATGTGACTCCATGTTCTTAGAAGGCTAATTTATTATTTTATTTTATGATAGAATGTGATATGATATATGATATGATACTATATGATTGGTATGATATGATATGATATGATATGATATGATATGATATGATATGATATGATATGATATTAAAGAATGCTATACTAGAACTATACTAAAGAATAGAGAAAGGATACTGACAGAAGGCTTAACAAGATACTGATTAAAAACTCGTGACCCTCTCCAGAGTCCCGACACAGCTGGACAGTGATTGGTCATTAAGTCAAAACAATTCACATGAAACCAATCAAACAATCACCTGTTGGATAAACAATCTCCAACCACATTCCAAAGCAGCAAAA
>JAYDZK010000268.1:2525418-2545595 GCA_034509185.1 Euphonia xanthogaster
GCGGGACGCGACCCTCGCCCCTGACCCCCGAGGAGAGACCCGCGCTGGGGGGAAGCTGGGGCGGCAAATGGTGCCCAGGGCCGGGATCACTAACAGCAACTGGAAAGGAAGCGGACGCTTTAAAATTTGGTCAGTTCCCAAGAACGAGCTCTGTAAAACCAGAGGGGTTTGTTTGCCGGAGGCTTTGCCGTAATGGTTGCGGCAGGGATTGTGCGGGGTTTGTTCTGGATTTGTCGTGGTATCAGTCGTAAAGCTGGCAGGTGCGTTTGCATGTGTTGAACGCTGTAGGAAATTGTGATGAGTGTGTAAAAATTATTTTTATTTAGATCAAGCCCTCAGTCGTCAATGTTATGTGCTTACACGTATATAATAAAGAGCTTTCTTTTGAGGCTGTATTTTTGTTACGAACTGTTGCATCTGACTTAAAATGTCAGAAACTGCGATTGTTTGTTTCTTTGTTAACTTAGTTTTTGGCACTCCGGGGCTTGCCAGAAATTATGTGGAGCTCTGATGTTTTTGCATCTTCCTGCTTGTGTATTTCACATCTCCCTGCTTGTGTATTTCCTTGTTTATTTCAGTGTCTTTAAATTGCGGGAAAGTATGTTACTGTGAGCGACGATTACATTAGATGAAGCTGTAGTTGTTGATAACAACGCATGTTTCTGTGATTATTCATTTTCTACCCAGTATTATCTCCCATGACATCGTTTGCAAAAAGTTTAGGCTCTGATTGATGTCGCACCAAGTAGGAAAGCTGGGATGGACTGCGAGGACTTACTTTCTGACATCATAATTCCATAACAGACTTAATTTGCTGGAGCTTTCTATAAACTAAGTTTAAAATACACACAAGTAACTGCCTAACAAGCGTGGCAGCCAGCAGAGAGATTAATTAAGCACCTGGAAAATAGGTCAATACTGTATTACGAAGCGGCATGGTGAGATGGCAAATAAATAGAGCAAAGTGTTAACGCGGACTTACTGGGGGAAAACTGATCCCGGTGGAGCCGTGGGGCGGCTTTATCTGCGGACCTTTTATGGTAGCACATGCTGAGAGCCCTTGGACTTTTCACTCCCTCCGCTTCTTCCTGGGGGCTTCTCTGCTAGTAGCTCGCTCAGGGTGTGGCACCGCTCGTGCTTGTAAATGAATTATTTTCTTTAATAGATATAAATTTGGCTGGGTGTTCCAGTTCCGATTGCGGTGGTGGTGCGTGGCTCTCCGGGCTTGGGGGCGGTGTGTAATTGGATGGGTTCCATCAGCTGGAATAAAGTTTCATTGAAAAATTGCTCGGGAAGCTGACCCTGCCCTGGGGTCTCTGCGGCGCTTGTGATTTTTCTTTGTTTCGGGTTTTTTTTGTGTTTGCGTGTTTCCTCCCTCGTCTCTTTCCAACAACTACCTATGGAAACAGGGAAATGAGACAGGCTCCTGCATAACAAGATAGCAGAGACAAAGACAGGGTGTGGGGAGGGAGACTGAGCTTGCAACTCATCCTTCAGAACTAACTGATAAAAAACCACTAGAATTTATTTGCATGTGCTGCTTTTCTCCTCGTGTCCTCCAGTTTGCAGCAGTTGCTTCAAAAGAAATTGGTGCTTTTTCCAAAAGCATCTGTGGGATTGATGGCCTCTGTGGAAGGGGATGGGAGGCTGAGCAGCACTTTCAGAGGCAGAGGGTTGGTTAGCTCACCAACCCCTGGGTGGAACAGAACTAACTGCTCTAAATTCTTGTGGAAACCCCAGTCCAGAGGTGTAGGAATGTCTGGCTGTGTTTTCCCAAGCTCACGTGTTTAGGTGTATGTACCCCTCTCTGAAGGGATTGCACACTTCATGTTTTTAGAGTAGTTTTCTTTTTACCTCTATAGGATCTCTTTCTTGTGTTTTCCCTTTTGCCAGTGTGCTGATCACGGCAACAAAGGCCCTTTTGACAAAGCGGTGCCTTTTGGAACAGGAATTTTGTGGCTGGCTTTCTTGTGTGTGAGGGGGGATAAAAGCAGTGTTGGTAACAGGAACAGCACTGTCATTTGGGGCTGGACATGTATTTTGGAGGAATGTTAAATACAGAAGGAGAAGCTGCTTTTAGTGGAGCTAAATTTTGCTGTTGTAGTGTGGGGTGTTGTGGCATGTGAGTGCTGTGCCCTTAGAGAATAGTTCCTGCAGACAGTGTTGCTTTCTGCACAGAACTTTGGGGACTAAAGCAGAGGACAGAGAGGCCTTCCTACATTTTTTTATTAGATCAGCCTCGGCTTTTCTGAATATATAAAATGATTTCATCTGATCTGTAGAAGCATTAGAGCTGAATTAAACTGCTCTGTCTGACAGAAGTACCAGCTGGGTAGAGCAGGCCTGGTAATCACCTGGTGATCCTTGGTTGAGGGAAGAAGAAATGTGGAAGTGTCAGGGTGGTGCTACCAACGTTCCTATGTCACAAGTTTGCTGCTTGTGAATTTTGTGAAATAGCGTCCACCTTTCAGACTTCAGAAAAGCTCGTTTGTACCATTTTGTGTTTTCCAAGTTCCTAAGTCACTGAAATATTCTATTTCTTGAGATCCCTTCACTGACAGTCAGGTGGAGTGGAAAATAATGAATTATTTTTAATAGATCTTGAAAGAAAATAATGAATTACTTTTGATAGATCTTAAAAGAAAAGGTCTCCTCTTCTCCTCTTTCCTTTTAAGATCAACTTAATTTGTGATTTGCAGAATTAGTTGGTATTTAAAAGATCTTGGAAAAAAATGAATTAATAGATCTTGAAAGAAAATAATGAATTACTTTTAATAGATCTTGAGTATAGGATGGGACTTCAGGTGTCTGAAACTGTGCTTCAGAACTGTGTCTGGGCTGAGCACAGCACCAAACATGGGGAAAGGAGTGAGGGTGAGCACTGAGCGTGTTCCAGACCACTGCTGTGTGTGCAGTGCACCTGAAATGACCATGTAACTATTTACAGCAGCCTAAAATAACTGATGCTATGATATGGGTTAGTAATGGGTTACCTGTCCTGACTTCTACAGGCATTGAGCACCCTCTGTTTAACCTGAAATAACCTATAATGAAGGATAAATCTTGGAAAATCCTGTTACCTGGTCTTGGCTTCCCCCGCCCCCCCTTTAGAGAGTGTTTTAATTTAGAGCCTCTACCTCTTTGACAGAATTTTAGAGAAATTGGAGCTTTGTTTTTCTTCAGAGTCACTGTGCTTTGAGTGACAGGTGAGCAGGGGAACAGCATGTAACAGTGGAAGTGGATTTTAGTTGATGACTTTATTGGATAATGTAATATTTCCTACAGGCTAGGTTCTTCCTCCCAGTTCTTCAGTTGTTTTATTTCAATATAGTGAATATTGAAAAAGCTGGCAGGAGTTGGTGTGAGTCTTGGTTTTAGATGCAGTTTGGGGATAATATTTGTAAAGTTTTGTAGTATTTTTTCATTGTACATCACTTTTTTTCCATATAGCATTGTAATACTCCATTTTTGATAGTGGGTAACTTTCTGACAGAAGGGAGATAATCTCTGGTGTAGCACTTGGGTTTGGAAAAGGAAGAAGAGCCAAATAACTGAACTGTTTTTTAAGCAAGTAGACTCAAGTAGTTTAGTTCTGTTTTTTTCCTTATGCTGAGACTTGGAGTCTGTAATTTCAAAATACCTCTCTGAATATTAACTGTACATATTTATTAATTCCAGCATTATGTAAACTTTTTGTACAGTATGTGATGTTTTTAGAAAAAGATTAGGAAATGATTCCTCTTTGTAAATAAGGAATATAATCCTTTTTCCCCCTTTTATCCAGCTCTCTTATGCTCTACAGTATTTGGGTATAGCAGGAAAATGCTAAGTTCAAGTTCCACAACAGAGCAATAAAAGAAGATGCAGTCAAACATCCAAAGACAAAATAGACATAAGAAATATTTTCCTGCCTTCTAGGATGATCAAAGCTACAGCAACTCCCAATATTAAAAAAGTAATTGGATTCTTACATACAGAGAACTCTTTTTGCATGTTAGGAGGGGCACTCCCATCAAAAAAGCTATCTTTAACATCAGTAATCTCAAACTCATGCTTTCCATTCTTGCTGAAATTACGTAACACTTCTAGAAGACTTTTCAGTGCTTTTTAAAGCGCGTTACAAATGATGTACAAATAATGTTTTTAATGTAAAGAGTCAGTTATTGCCAAATGGAAGTCTGCTTTTGTTTGTCTGATCACTTGCTGGGTGCTGTAGTAACCACCCGTTTAGAATGTGCTGGAAAACTTCTGGGCAGGAAAGCTCAGCTCCTGGTACCTGTGCTGAGTCCCATAAACACCCTGAAAAGAGGAGGCTTTGGAGATGATTGGAGATGCCCATGGGCACTTCTCCAGGCCCGTTGGATTTCATAATCCACTGGTCTGAGTGTCTTGTGCTCTCTCCTGTGTTCTGGAGGCTGAGCTGCTCTGGGTCACCACACTCCACTGTCCTGCAGCTGTTCTTTGTGTCACCAGGACACTAAACCTCCAAGGAACTTAAATTACTGGGTGAGGCAAGATTTTTATCACCAAGCTTGGCTTGGCTGTTAGCTTGCCTTGGGGCAAGCAGCCACCAGTACCTGAGGAAACCCCTAAAATAACCCAAAGCAGGTTTTTTTAGTTTTACTTGACTCTGAGCTGTGAGATGGAAGTGGATCTCCTCGCCTTGTGCTGACCTCATCTTGCAGTGGTGAAGTGAGATGGCAAAACTGGTCCCTGGGCAGGAGAAAGTGCCAGGAGAGCAACTTCAGCTGGGGCTGCACTAAGTGGTGCAGCTGTGCTTTGTGTGGGGCTGGAGTGTCCTCATTGCAGAGATGTCTGCTGCTTTTATTAGCGTGGCCAGATCCCTGCAGGCCTGCTCCCCGGGTCTCTGGCTGTCAGCTGACACCTGAACCTCTCCCTGTTCCTGCTGGAATAGACTGAAACAAGTGCCTGCCTGCATCAGATGGGACCCACTGCAGGCTCCAGGGCTGCATGAGGAAGCTCACCTATAAAGGCAAAAATGCAGAGAGAAAACAACTTCAATTCCAATAATCATTAGAAAGTTTATAAGGGGAGGAAAAGAAGTTTTTCTTACTGATGATCTAGCTCCCTTTGGAAGACATGAATAACCACTAGTGTCAGGTATCCTTAAAAAGTGTTTATATGCACAATTTTTTCTAAAGCTTTATTAATTTACTTTTGCAAAAGTAATTTAGTTTTTCATATGTAGATAGAATAAATGTTTCTTCTCTTGTGTTTCCACAGTCTTAATGTGTTTACTGCTTTGTTTTGGTCCTTTGTCAGCATTAAAAAAAAAAAAGCTATGTTAACTTTTACCAAATTCCACTAGTTTAAGTAAAATATATTATTTTCCCCCCTCTTTCCTATGGTGCAGGTTTTTTTCTGTGTTGGCACAATTGGTGGAACTTACACAATTTCCAGGAGGATTTGTAGTTGTTTCTTTTAAGAAGCCTTTCTGCCTTTTTGACTGAAGCTGTTGGTGTGCATCATTGTCTTGTCAACATCTTCCTTCTTGAGTTTTTCCTGGAAATTTTGGTCATCTGCTCCTTCTTACCCCTTTCCTTTCAATTCTTCCCTTTTTTTTTTTCTTTTTAACTGTTGGACTTGGTTGCTTGTCTGCAGTCTGTGTGTTCCAGTTGAGAAGTCTTTTCCACAGCTTCTCTTTGAAGATTATTAGGGATTAGTAGGTAGAAGAGGTACTCAGATAGTCTTTATTTTTTCAGCATTTGAATCTCTTAAGTGTGGGAATTTTGGTGTTTGAGATCTTGTGAAGCCCTTCAGAAGGAACCAGATTTGTTCCTAAGAGGAGAAAAAAGCCTCTTGGTCTCCTCTTTCCTTTTAATACTTTCCTTATTTTGTGATTTGCAGAACTAGTTGGTATTCAGTCTAATAGGAGCAGATTGCTTTCATGAGATACTAAAGAGTGATTTTAATAACTTTTCTCTATGGCTTTTGTAATGATGCTGTGGGCTGGCTTCTTCCTTTGCACTGTGCCAGCTCTGAGCCCAGCAACAGGACGTGGTGGGAAGTGTTCCCAAGAAATACTTTGGGAGCTCTTTGTGACAAATGCTGCTTGAGACTAGATGTGTTTTTAAAACTCTGTCACAGAGGTGTCTAAACATTCTTCTGAAGATTAAAACAAGAGTGGCTGTTAAAGGTTTATTTATGTTACAAGTGGAAAGATTATTAAACATGGAAGGGAATACAACAGACAAAAAATGTATGCACGTTTATCAGTATTATTATGTCCCCAGGTGGTGGGTTGTATGCTGCATATAATCTTTCTTTTCACATGCTTTCTGTGTAGTTAAATCAGGAAGTTTCTTTGCACAGGGGAGGGGGAGACATTTCTTGCCCTGGTGGCTTTGGGAAACACTATAGGATGGGTTATTGCAGTTATTGATTCACTAGGAGGCAGATCCTTCTGTGAGAGAGAATGGATTTCTAGTGCACTGATATTTACCTGTAGGAAATACTGCTTCTCTACACCCTTAGAAAGCTGAAAGAAGGGGTAAGCACCTTTTCCCTCTATTTTTTCTTTATTGTTCTACAGTTAATGCCATGTCCAATTTAAACAGCTGTTTTCTGCAAACAACCAATGCTATTTTCATGATGGTGTTGCTTACAAGGAAAGAAGAGCACATGTTATATAAAAGCAGAATATTCAAACCACTTTTAAATAACAAATTTTCATTATGGGGAAAAATACTGGGACATCACAGAGTTTTTTTTTTTTTTTCTGTTTGTGTATGTGTAAAAATACCTTCCAAACATGTGCTTACTGTGTGTGTGTGTTTACCTCAGTCTGTATATGTTTGGGATTTGTTACTAGATGTAGCTGGGGCAACTGACCTGAAAACTGCAGCAGAAAAAGGTCAATCAAGATAAGTGTGTGGGATTAGATGCCTTGGTTATTTTACAGTTAAGTCAGTTTTAAAACAAATAAAGGCTAACGTTCTTATTTACTCTGACATTTTTGTTGCAGGGGAAGTTGAATATGCTCTAGGTATGCTGTCTTCACAACTCAGTAACCCCTTGATAATGGCATTCTTGTTGGTCTTCTTGGAAGAGGGACTGATTTTTCCATGTATTTGGGCAAAGTTTTAACTCAAATATTGCTTACTACCAGGCAGTTCTCAATGTGTAGGAAAGTTTTATTCACCCCCTTGGTACAAGAGAGCCTGATTTGCAAATTTTTGCATTGCATGTCAGACTCAATGAGCTCAACAGGTTTTTTGTGTGAGTGCTGCTGTGGACTTAATGTGCAGGTCCTGTGGGGAGAACAGGAATTTTGTGTTGTTGTTGTTTGGGGTTCTTTGTTTGGTTTTTGTTTGCTTTGGTTTTTGTTGCTCATGTGTTTTCGTCCAGGTGAAAATCTTTTTTCCTGAGAGGGAGAAAGGTAATTTTGGATGAGTTTCCTCCTCATTGAGTAGTTGAGAGGACTTGATGAGCTCTATGTAAGTAGGATCCTTTTCTATGCATGCAGATGTGCTGCCTTACATTCTGTGAAGTGGCAACAAACATCTAAATGTATATTCTTACAGGAGCTGCTTTTGGTATTGTCTAGAGCTATTTTTAAATGAAATTTCAAAATAAATTGCTTAGATGGGTTGATCCATTTCTAGTTCTAACAAATGCCCAGCATTCTAAAAAATGCAAAATGAAGCAATTGCACGAAAGTAAAATGACTGGAAATAAAAAAGGACTAAGAAGGAATTTTTTTTTTTTTTTTTTCCAAGTGCAGTGGCATTTGAACATGTGATATACCAATGTGCAGTTTGGGCTAATCCTCTCTATCAAATTTTATTTCTGCTTTAGGGAAGGTGGCAAAATCTTTTGGAAATACTTAGGGCAGTGGAAGAAGTGCCCTGCCTCTCTGCTTGCCTTGGCCCTTCTGCTGCATTGAAGGGTGGCAGACAGTAGTGGTTTGAATGGATCCTCCAGCACTTCTGTCCTGCAGAAGGTGTGGGCTCTCCTAATCCCCACTGCTAGAGACTTGTATTTGAGTGTGCCTGCTGTTTCCAAGTTCAAAAAGAATTAGTCTTCTAAAAGAAGAGATTAGGCTGGTGAAGCCCTGGCTGGTTGAAATGTGTTGTTTATGTTGATGGTGGCACATTCTGATTTGGAGGGCATGTTCTCGCTGGGGCTGGTGGCCAAGGCTGCACTGCTTGTGCCTGCTTTCCAGCTGCACAGCAGCAGCTTGCCCAGGAGAAAAAGAAAAGCTTCCAGTACTGTTTCATTTATCTTTTTAGCTATGATTGCAGTCATATTGGTATCACAAGATTTAGCTTTTGATATTGGTGGAAAATATGAATAAAGCAATTGTGTTCTTGAGTGCTGGTGCTATGGCAGCGTTGAGTCACAGCAGTTCACTCTGATATTTTATGTAAAATATGTTTGTGCTCACTGTATGGCATCAGTTCTGTTTCCAAGGGTGGAGACAATGGTGCAATTGAGACTGCTTTGTATCACACTTAAACCAACTGATATTTTCAGTTTCTGCTATCAGTGCAGCATTGGGGGTGTCTGCTTAAAAATATCTCTGCTGTTGCACAGAGCTTAACCAGCCCTGTGACATTTTTTTGGGTGGTGAGTAACTAAGTTCTAGGAGGGCAGAATTGGATCATCGTATCCTTTGCCTCCCACTAAAACTCTCAAATTTAAGAGCCAACCTTTGGCCTTTCAGCCTGGACCTGTGCAAGGCTGAGGTTTCATGTGGGGCAAAGGCTGTGTTGGCTCAGCTGTATGCTCCTGGTGAATGATGGGCCAACATCCCTGAGCTCTGGAATACATGTTCTAGTCAAGAAAGGTAGGGATTTCTTTTGCCATGAAATTGCATCTCTGGTTGCTGCCCCAGAACTGGCTGTTGGTTTCTTTGGTGAGATATCAGCTGCTTCTGCATCTCCTGGTTCTCTGTGTGCCCGTGCAGTTTGTGTCCAGAATTGCCTCTGTCATTGAGGAAACCTTTTAGAGGGCACAAGTTACCTGGAACACCTCAGTGCTTTCTCCTTTGCTCTGCTCTCTCCCTTTTGTGGGTAACAGATCTGCTCACAGAGCTGGTTTTGAGGTGGCCAGAGGGTTGGAACTCCCTGGGCTTGTATTTCTGGACACTTTGCACTCTCTGTGGATATGTTTCCCTTTATAAATTGCATGAAACCTCAGTTGCCAGTGCTTTGTTATTAATTGTCCAGCTGGAGTGAGGGAATTCCTCAGGGTGAACAGGTCATGGGGTATGAAAGTATTTGCATCAGTACAGCTGGTTCAGCTACATATCCAAAATAAACAAAAATGTAGAGGTGCTGCTACTACTGGTAATGAACTTTCATCTGTGCTGAAAGACAGGGCAACTAATTCACTTTGTACTTGCTGAAAAACTTGAGAAGTTGGGTGGCACCTAATATGAAAAGAACAATTGCTTTACCTGGAAAAAATGACAGTTAGTATCCTTACAGCGTTTCCAAAGTGATGCATGATGTAAACAAAACATTTCATGAGTGCCACTGCTCCAATTGTGCATTTGCTGGAAGTTACAGTGTTTAGAAAGCCTCCCTCAATGCCCAGCTGCACTGTGGGAAGGATGTGAGAGTTCTGGAGCTGGTTTTTGCCCATGGAGGCCTGAAAGAAGTTGGAAAACAAGTTTTCTGGGGTTACAGTTTAACTCTATTAGGTGGCTGCCTCTGGCTGGGAATTTACTACACCAGGAGCAGCAGGGTGGTTGCAGTGCTGGGGGAAGGAGCTGTGGATTTCACAGGCAAATTAAGAGAGCAGTGTGGCAATTTCTCCTGAGCTCCCCTGCAGTGCCCTTATTAACCAGTTACTTTGCCACACTCCCCCCCAGCTCAGTCATGTGGAAATGTCACTGTACAGTTAATTATTAATGTGCTCAGGCCTGGAACAGCCTGTGCTGCTCCAGGTTGTCACAGTGTTCCAAGCTGGTTGTGCTCCTGAGTTTGCCTAGCCCGAGAAGGCTGCAGATGTAATTTTGAGAAGTGGAGAGCATTGTTACACTTAGGTCAACATTAGCAAGGTGTCAACAAAAGGTTCCTCATTTTGCTGAGATGCATCTGCCTGGTTCCCTGCTCAGTTTCTGTACAGAGAAGCTTGGCTGTGGGGGGACAAACTGAAGTGCCTCCTGTCCACTGACATTACTTGGTGAAAAAATACTTGTTGATTTATTTAAAGGAATAAACAACGAATTTACTTTGTTGAAAGATGTTTGCTTCGTGACTTTGTTCATACTTTTTTCAGAAGCCCAGAATTCACAGCCCTAACTCTGGTCAGAAGCCACGTGTTTTGTATAGTTTCATGTTTAACAAGCCAAGTTTTCCCAGTTCTCTCTGTTTCAAACCAAGAAGACTGGTTCCTTCGAAGGAAGCCTTTCTAGAGGTGCTAACAGTTGGTGGGAGTTTTGGGAGAGCCTTTCTTGGGCACATTCCCTGCACTATTCCCTAGCAGTGAGGTGGGATGCAGCAGCCTCCAGTTGGAGAATACAAGCTGCAGAACTGCAGAGCCAAATTCAGCTTGTGTCTACCACTGCCCAGGGGCAGGCACTGTGCTGAAGTGGTTACACTTGCTTTGCACTTGATGAAGGACAAGGGGACTTTAAAAATATGTGTGGAGCAATGGACTAAATGGACTAAAACTGAAAGTCAAGTGGGGAGTTACTCCGAGGCTGCCTGTGGTACTGTCACCTGGCAATTGCACTTTTCAGACCTTCTGATGCTTTGGTTTGCATCCTGGGGGGGTCTTGTAGTGCACAATTTGGTTTTTATTTTAAATTAAATTTAACTGGGAGATGCGTGCCAGCTCCTTAGGTGTGTTCAGGCTCAAGTAACATCCCTGAAAGGAGCACAGATGATTTTTTTTCTTTCTTTTAGCACTGGTTGTTTACAGATCCCTCTCTTTTTCTGCAGCTGGGCTTGTTAATGTAGGTGCAGTCTGACCAGCTTCAGTTTGTATGAGGAAGCAGGAACAGTCTCATTAACAAGTATGCAGAAAGATGTATGAACTCAGTGAAATCTTTTGTGATAGGGGAAAAGAAAGACCCACTCTCTGCTAAGTGAAAATGTGCTGTGTATTATTTTCTTTTGCTGGGAGTCCTGGTTTAAACAAAAAAAAAGGCAACAAAAAGCCAGTAACACAATAAGTCTATTCTTTCAGGTGTAGCTATCCATAGGGTTGTATTGTAATCCAAATACCTCAAAATAGTTTTAAACAAAGCTTCTGAACCCCACAAACAAATCAACCCAGTAAGAAAAACAGAACCAAAAAACCAAACCAGCCCCAACCACCAAAAAACCCCTTAAAACACAGCAGTGCTGTTACAGTAGAGGGTGTTGTGGTATTTTCCCTTTCTCTTCAAGGTTTGTTGTGCAGCTTTGCTGTCTGTGGGGGTTTGTTTTCATCTGGGTGGGGGGGAAATCAGTTCTGTTTATCAGCATAGCTTCTCAAAGGCCTCCAACAGCTGCTTGTATTGGGTAGCTCCATGCTGTTCTGGTGGATTTCATAGCATATAGGTTGGGTAGAGTGTGCTTCTGTCTGAAATGCCTTCTGAACACTGTGAGTGTGTGGCAGAGGTCTTTAAGCAGTCTCAGGTGTAGGATGCTGCAGGGTTTTATGTGCCTGTTTCACAGGATTCACTGGTTATGTGAAGATGCTGTAGCTTCTCCAAATGACATTGGCAGCTAGAAGTGTATGTTTAAAAAAAAAGGCAAAATTATGGGAGTAATGAAGAAGTGTTTAGGGAAAGGTAAGAAATAAGATGACTGTACAAGTCTTTTTTTTATTTGTGTGAAATAAAATTTTATTTTATTAGTTCAGTCTGTGATGATTGTATCAAAGGCTGTTCCAGTTCAGTCTGTAATGATTGTATCAGAGGCTGTTCCAGGGTATGTCATCTGTTCCATTTAATGATCAATTTTTTTTTCTTTTTAGTGTTTTTTTTTTTTTTTTGAGTTGCTAAAAATGTTCTTGTAATAACTCAGTAAACACTTCTTATCTGTGAGCAGAGCTGTTACTGTGGTTGGAGTTCAGGGTCATGGAGGTAGTTCTGTAAGAAACACACTAACCCCAAAAGATGATAGTCTAGTTTTTCTTATCCAACTGGATAAGAAAAAGCTGGGACTGTGTTCCTCCAGACCTTCTGGTCTGGTTTGAACAGCATGAGCTCTAGAAAATTTACACATTTTTAAATGCCAGTGATCCTCACAGGCTCAGGTGAGGATTTGAGTGGGCCTCTGGTCCCTCTGGTTCTCCTCGTGCTGGACTGTCCTGTCTTCCAAAACCATCCTTAATTTCAGTGTAGCTTTTTCAAAGTACTTACCACCATCATCTATTGCCCTCAGCTTTGGTGACATGCTTGCACAGGAAAATACCTTCTCCAGAAGTTCAGTGGAGCAGGAATTTTGCTGTTAGGTAGATCCAGGGCAGACTGACCTGCTGGGGCTGCTGCAGCTTGGCCAGATTGCCACCTGTGGGCCAGGTGTCCTCACTCCCTCCTGCTTGGAGGTGCATGGGACATGTTCCTGCCCAGGGGCTTTGTGGTGTGGCTGTGCCTGCCCAGCATTTGGGTTTGTCTGTGAGTCAGGAAAGTGATTCTGGCCATCTGAACCCCCCTGTCAGCAAACTGGGATAACACACTAGTGTGTCCTCGAGAAGTTTCTTTGCTTTGAAGTGTAAATGTTTTTTGAGTTTGAATATCTTACTTTTTGACACACATGCGCTTGAAACAAGTAAGGGGATTGTGAGGAGCAAGCAAGCAGAGTATTTTCTAGTGGGAACCTCTGAAAGGTTTCAAGAAGAAAACCCCCAAGCATGGTTTTGATATTTTAGTGTCTTTGGCAGATGTGATATTCGAGTCCTCCCAGAACTGGAGGAGTGGTAAGGTGCTGATAGAAGGTTTGGTTTGGTCTGAGCTGTGCAGGGGCCACTGGAAGCTCCAGAGGGGCTGGGATGTGTGTGTTTTCTGGGGCAGGCAGTGAGGGCTGAATTTTGGATAACTACATAATATGAGCAGGGTAAGTGATTTATTTAAATATAGTTATGATAGAAAAGGCAGTAAGATCTCCTAGTCAACAATAGTGCTTATGCACCCTGTAATGGGGCATGATATTTAGGAGACAAGTCAAGAGCTTGAGGAATTTTTTCCTGTGTTTTGAGGTTAATAGTGTTAAATCCTTGGTGTGGAGCAGGAGGCCAGTGGCAGTCCCATCATGTTTGGTGGCAGAAGAGCCCGGCTGTTTCCTGGCTGTCTCCAGCTTTCTACATCGTCTGGCCCTGAGAAAACAACTTTGAGAAGGAGAGGGCTTTGAAGTTTTCTTCTGCAGCTGGGACAAAACCCATTAGAGGATTCTAAACTGAGGTGTTGGTATGATTATTTTAATTGCTCTTAAGATATCTAAATGTTCATTTGCATAAATCAAATCACAGCTTCAGAATAATTATGCTGTGCTTTTGGTTAGTTTTCATTTGATCAGAGTCACTGCAATGTCTAGCTCAAGTTTTATGTGACTCATCTGCAATTTAAATACCCATTACCAGAATTTTCATGTGCTTGGTATGATTAAGTGATCTAATTAAGGTATTATTGTATTGAATTTGTCCCTGGGAGCTGATCAGACTGGTATAAACTTCCCTGAAACCTTGTAGTTACACTGGGGTCCATCCTGAGCCTTTTTCTTAGTATTTAGCTTAACTACATGACAGATGAGTTTAAGGCTGGTGTTTGACAGGTCTGGAAGGGGACACTGGGTCAGTGCATAGAGGATACCTGGAAGGTAAACTCAGTGCCTCTAGCCCCATGGCTCTGTCCCTGATACACGAATTTCTGCAGCGGGGCGGAGCAGAGCTCAAGGAAAGCACCTGCCTTTGGTGAATGGATTAGGTTACTGTACATGTAAGTTACTGGAACCTTGTTGTTGTTTATATGTGCATGCCCATGCCCCCTGAGTTATTTTGGGCCCCATCACATGGCTTGGTCACTTTCATCTTCATCGCAGTGAAATTCTTTGATCTGGGGCAGTTGTGACATTGGTCTGTTCTCGGAAGGTTGCTGGTGTTTACAGTGTATGGGTTGGATTCCTTGTGTGACAGCAGGTACCACTGACTCACAATTATGAACTTCTGAGTTATCTGTTGTCATCGTTGCTAAACATTTGAGTTGGAGTTTCAGCTGTGTTACTGAACACTGTGCTGCTTTTGTGTGTAGAAATGGTGGGAGGTTTTAAATGAAAGTTGAGTTTAAAAGCACAAAGGTAGGACCCCTGTTTGAAAAATGCTGTGTAGTGCTGTGCTGCAGCCTGTCTCAGTCTTGTGCAACCAGCTCAAGCACTTAACTGCAGTAACCTGCTGCTGCTAAAGTCCTCCTGTGGGCACTGGTAAAGTGTGAGAGCCTTGTTCTGCCACAAGAAACTAAATATAAAACAACTTTAGACCAGCTCATTTGGAGAGCACAATTGTGTCCTGATTTTTCTTTTAGAAGTAGCAGCTGCTGGAAAGCTTGGGAATGTACACAATTTTCACTTGTTTTTTCTTTTCCTCTCCCCCTGTAGGTATGGCCTCACAAGTCTTGGTCTATCCACCATATGTTTATCAAACCCAGTCAAGTGCCTTTTGTAGTGTGAAGAAACTCAAACTAGAACCAAGCAGTTGCGTGTACCACGAAAGAAGCTACCCGCAAATCTATGTGAATGGTAAAAACTTTGGAATTTCTCCCCACAGGGTTAGTACTTTCTTTCAGACTAAAAACCCATTTGATAGACCTCGAGGACAGAGCTTTTGGTTGCAGTCAAATGCCGTTGCTTTAAAAAATACTGCAGGTGCTACAAAAGCGTTGGCAGCGTGGGCGCAGCAACCTCAGCCGGAGGCGCCGGGGGCCGGGACGCAGGGAAGCCGCTCGGATATCCTGGAAGGAGCCCAGCGATGTGGATTGAAGCGTAAGAGCGAGGAGCTGGAGAACCAGAGCAGCACGATGCAGATCGTCGACGAGCTGTCCATCCTGCCTGCCATGCTGCAGAGCGGTGTGGCCAACCCGGTGACGGTGGTGGCCACGGCCGCCGCCTCCAAGCAGGGCGGCACCGGCGGGGACGGGGATTACCAGCTGGTGCAGCACGAGGTGCTGTGCTCGGTGAAAAACACCTACGAGGTTCTTGATTTCCTGGGACGAGGGACCTTTGGCCAAGTAGTCAAGTGCTGGAAAAGGGGGACGAACGAGATCGTGGCAATCAAAATCTTGAAGAATCACCCTTCGTACGTGCGCCAGGGGCAGATAGAAGTGAGCATCTTAGCGAGGCTAAGCACTGAAAACGCTGATGAATTTAACTTTGTGAGAGCCTACGAATGCTTTCAGCATCGTAACCACACCTGTCTGGTTTTTGAGATGTTGGAACAGAACTTGTACGACTTCCTGAAACAAAACAAATTCAGCCCTCTGCAACTGAAAGTAATAAGGCCTATTCTGCAACAGGTGGCCACTGCACTGAAAAAACTAAAAAGTCTGGGTTTAATCCATGCTGACCTCAAACCAGAGAACATTATGTTGGTGGATCCTGTTCGGCAGCCTTACCGGGTCAAAGTCATAGACTTCGGGTCTGCCAGCCATGTATCAAAGACTATTTGTTCAACTTATTTACAATCTCGGTATTACAGGTAGGTGTCTTCTACTTTGGTTTTTTTACCTGTTAAGGAACAAGGTTTTAGTATTTCTTAATGGCTTAAATAATTGCTCCTCCAGGTAACGAGTAAGAATGACTTGGAAAGGATAAAACCATCTAGGAATGTGAAAGTTCTGCAGTTGGTTGCTATTTTGAATGTGAATACTCGCTTTGAATGTTTCCATAGTCTTGTCTTTTTCCTGGAAGTATGTTTTGTGTTGCTCTCTGAAGCCATAACTTACTGCTATTTTGAGACCTCTGAGACTGTTCAAAAGGAAAAGGAAAGAAAAAATTATCTTGCTTGTGTAGGATGTCTTTCCAGCCTTCCTAACATGATGGATTTTTTTTTCCTGTAAGCAGCTGGACAGTGTCCTAGAAGTGCCATGTTTCTATATCCTGTTGCCAAAGATTATGTAAATGCCTCTGTTTTTCTCCAGCACTTGTAAATATTTTCCCTAGTTCTTAGAAACTCCATTCTGACTGAGTGCCTTCAGCAGCTGTGGAGTTCAGTAAACTTCTGGAGTTAGGGAGTGATAGGATGCTTAAATGTTTAGGGTGATATCAGAAGGATGTTTAAAGTGATTTTGGTATATGGTTGTGTTCTACTTTTGCCTGAAAATGGATGTATGTTTTCGATAGTTTTGTTTTGTTATTTTTTTTTAAAGTTTTCTTTGACTGGTTGCCCAATCTGCCTGGCATTTAAAAATTATCAGTATTTAGTCCTTTTGTTTTCCTTGTGAGCTAAACTTGTCTTGATTGGAGATCTTTCAGTTCTGCTTTGCATCACTGGCAGTAGTATGTGCTGTGTATTGCCCATCTGCTGATTGAGTAAGAAGCTAGTAAACTAGGACAACGAGTACTTGGAAGAAAATTTTAAATATTTTACAGCTATTCATGCTGGAAATGAAAACTTGTGCACTGCAGTTCTAGGCTTGATGAAATTAGTGATTGGATTTCATGCCAGAGGAATCTATTTTTTGACTGTAGCTTGTAAACAGGAACATTTCATGTACAGTGCTCACATAAAATATTCTAATTCATCACCTGCATTCTCCATTACTTAATTGCAAACTGCAGCAGAGGATTTAAAAACTTCATGAAGTTCATCAACAGAAAACTAAATTGGGAAATGTTATGGATTGATGCATGTTCACATTATACAAAAATATATAGGAGAGGGAATAAAAAGTTAAGTAACTTGGGGAGTTCATTTTAGTGTAAAAGCTGTGATAAATTTTTGTGTAAAATCAAAAGATACCATGGTTTTGGGCCTCTCAGGACAAATCAGGCCAGGTTTGCAAAGATGGCAGGAATTCTGAGAGGCTCTGGACAAGTGCAAAGGTCTTACCTTCAGCTGGTCTGTGCAGAATCAGAATCCAGCAGATACTCAAGATGCATGGTCTGAGAATGCTTCCCAACCCGTTTTGGCTTTTTTATTTATTGAAGCAATTACAGATTATTGTGAACTATTGCCATTTTTCCCTCCTTTCTCCCCAAGAACAGAGGGGAGACTGTGGACAGCCAGGCTGGGTGGTCCTATTGGAGTACTTCAGCCTCAACAAACTACTTTCAGCATTTTTTTTTCTGGTTCAGATGGCTCAAGACAAGATATTGTTCTTTTTTAGTTGCCTACATAAAAATGCAGTAGCTGTAGTTGTGTTTTACTTGGCTTGATGGTGCTTTGCAGCTCTCAGTAGAATTCTGGCACACTTGTGGATTTGGGCAGGTCATTGCTGGCAGGATCAGTGTGCAACTCCTTGGCATTTTGGATGCTTGCATTACATTCAAATGGGAGTAAGTGGGGTTCCCTGTGGGTGTTTATTCAAAAATATCATCCCCCAAGAATAAGATAAGATTTGTGGATGCATATACTTGTCTTGCCCCAGTGCTGTTGAATGGTATGGACTCATATGGTGTGTGCAGCTAAAATTTCCTGGTTATTAAGTTATGCTTAAGTGCTTTGTAAATATCCAGGTTTCAGTAGATCATATTCTTTATTTTGTATAGTTTTATAATCCTTCTATAAAGTAGCATCTAAGTCAGAAATGTTTGAAAATAAAAAGAAGAAAAATGGTTAGGGTCCATCTACTTGATTTTTTTTTTTTAATATCTAAATATTGGCTGAGATAATTTTGAAAAAAAACCCCACCAAACTACTATACTTCAAAATTACTTTCAACAGAAGTTTTTCCTTCTGAGCAGGTTTTCAGCATGCTGGATTTCATCATGGATGTGTAGCTGTCTACTAGCTGTGTGATTCAAACTAACTTTGTGTAGACTGGCAGTTCCTCAAAATTTCTTTTTGTTCCATTGGAAGCACCAGATTAGCGCAAATAATAGCAGAAAATATGGGTTTGAAAAAGAGCTTTTAAAATAGATGATGCTGGGGAAATTTGAAGTGAAAACTCTTATAGAAGAATGTGAAGGGCCTTCAGAGAATATCTTGTGTTGAGATGGCATTTGTTTTAAGAGACGCTGTGCTTTTGGTCAATCAAATAAGGAGCAGTTACATATAAAATATAACTGTACTTAAATGCTTTTTGTATTAGAAGAGCCTGGGAGTGATAGTGCAGGTTTGGCCTGTTTGACTGTGACATGTCAAAACAAGTTTTACAAAACTGAGTAAAGAGAAAAGGTTGCTTGTTGGTGATGTTTTTTTGTTCTGTTTTGTTGGTTTTTTTCCCCCCTAGTCTGATCATTGCTTCTGTTTTGTTTTGTTCCTGGGACCAGAGGGAACTAATGATCATGAGAATGCCCCAATGTCCAGTGTTAGGGTGTTTATTTTGAATTCTAGAGTCACTATTTTGCATCTGTAAGAGGAAGTGAGTAATAAGTTGAAAAAATGAGTAATAAGACGATTAGGACTTAAGGAGGGGAACGTTACGTAGCCAGGTGAATGGATGATGGGTGACTTACCTTGCCTATAGCAGCAGGAGAGGTGACCTGATGATGACTGATGGAAATATTAGGGTACTTTTGTATGAGGAGAGGTCCTAAACATGTAAGACTAACTGAATTTTAAAAGGGTAAAAGCAAGCACAAAACTGGAGACAGACTGTATGGAGTGATAATGACTTGATGTTTTCCTGTTTCTGTTTCAGCTTTGACAAGCAAAGACAAAATTAGAAAATGGTTTAAAGAAGTCTGAAAAATAGATTTTGACATTTTGTTACCTTTTGGAAGCTCCTGTTTGTTGTATTGCTAGAAATTGCTGAGTATGGGTGTGAATAAATACTGGCTACAATTCACTGTCTGAAGTCAGAGATGATTTTTTATTTGTTTTAAAGATCAGATGTTATTCTCAATGCTCTTTCCCTGAAAGGCAGTGTCGGTGCTTACATGCTCTTTTTATGCTGGTCTGGATTTTAATAGCTGTGGACTAGAGAGATGTGGTATTTGAAGCCATTTTCTGCTTCTGGCCTCACCCATTAAGACTGCTGACCTTTTATGAGTGATCTAAGGAGGTAAATAACTAAGCAGTGTGTACATTTTCAAAAGAAAATACCCTTACATACAGCGTAGGTGATCAAGCTTTTGTCATTTATGGAAATGGTATGAGGAGTGTGTTGCTGTCCTTTTGGTCAACTGTGCCCCAAATCATGAGAAGGGAGTGTTGCATCCCAAATGGAAAGCAGTGCAGGCTGTGGAGGAGGAGAATCAAAACATCTGTTTCTAAGTCTGGTCTCTTGTGCTCATGTGGCAAGGCAGAAAGTTCTCCCAGGGCATGGTGTTTCTCTCTGGAAGTCATTTTCCTTTGTTTTGCCTCTTTCCTGAGGTGAGATGCATTTGGGAAAGCAGGTATGAGAAGAGAGGCTTCAGAATGGCTGCCTGCAATTAGCAGTAGCCTCCAAGAGGAGTGGAGTGAAATGGTCGAGGTGGTGCTGCCCATCTGCTTCAGGGAGCCAGGTTACCTTCCTTTGTTGCCATGGGAAGCAGTGGCCCTCTCCATGTATGGCACTCAGAGGTAACTCTTCAGGGAATTACTGCTCAGGTTTTTTTTCAAGGGGAATCACCTTCATTTTGATTTAAGTTGCCTTCCTAAGGGGATTTTAAAATTGAGTCTTCAGTAAACCTTAGCAAACTCATCATTCATAAAATCCCTGTAATACTGTGGATCTGACAGTAGCCATTGCAGGTGTAGGAGCGAGTGTGCTACTTCATTGCAGGATCCTGCAGCACAGGATCAAAAGGGGTTCAACAGTGGCTCATCACCAGCCCCTGTGGCTGCCTCCATGGTTATTTCACCTCCTGTCTCCAAGGAAAACATCATCACCTTTGTGCTGTGTCAGATTATATTGCTGGTAGAGTGCAGCTGGAAGCTTGACTAAAAATGTGTTTTGAGGATAAATGATGCCTTGTGAAGGCTGACCTAGAACAGAGGCTGGACAGAGCTAAAGAATAGAGCAGGGGTTTATTAAGAGGCCTCAATGGACCCACCTTGGGCAGCACCAGAGCCCAGCCAGGGCTGCACCCAAGATGAACCAAAATGGCCCCAAAATGCACGAGCGCTCCCGGGGTCTCTCCCTG
>JAYDZK010000268.1:2545771-2558398 GCA_034509185.1 Euphonia xanthogaster
TGCTCTGTGCAGAGAGCTCACCATGCCCTCATGTGAAGCTCAGACCCACCCACTAAAGCAGCACAGAATGTGAAAAATATAAAAGCTAAAACCTGAGGCATCATAAGCCCTTGGTTTCCCACCCAAAGGATGTTCCTTTTGGCATCCAGGCATCTGCAGGCAAACTGTTGTTTAGCATAGCCAAATTCATTGGGAAAACAAAGCGAGTGGGAAGCAATAGAAGTGATCTCCAGATTAAAGTGGGCACCAGCTGGACCCCATAGGCTGGTGGGCAGCTGCAGTGGTCTGGTAGAATGGAAGGTGTCTGGTTCGTAAGAGATGCTCGTAGCTCAGAAATGTTTTTCTGTTCTGCTGGTGACAGCAGTAAAATACGATCCCGGGTATTCAGCAGTGCACTCATAAGGAAAAGCAAGTGGTGCGAGTAGATGCACTCAGTGCAGTCACCCCATTCCAGAGCTGGACAGTGATATTCTCCCTCCAGCCTTCCAACTAAGGCTAGTGCCTAATCAACAGACTCATTCCAGACAAAATGCCAAATGTCAATAGTGTTGCAACGGAGCTCAGAGAGATGGAAAAATTGCTGTTGGATGTGTTCCTGGTGGCTGAGAGCAGGCTTTCCCCTCTCTCCTTCTCTTACCCTCCTCTCCCATGAAGATCAGAGATGAGAGAGGAAAAGTGATAACAATTCTGTTCTGTGGTCATGACACTGTTTTCACTTGCCCAGTCAGTTCTGCTGCTGCTCAAAGAGCGATTTGGTTTGATATGGGCTCTTCTGTTTTAAAGGGTTTTGGAAGGAGAATAAAGTAGTTGAGCTGTGTGGTTTAATTACTACCCCTGAGGAGGGCTCTGTGCGTGCTCTGAGGCTGTTGCAGCAGGACAGCTTTTTATTTATGACTTTTGCAGCTTCATGCTAAGTTTCAGAATAAACCACCCTCAGCTTAGGCTGGTTTTGTCCCCCCCTCAGCTTTGTGCAATATACTTGACTTCTCGTTCTCCTTTCTTACATTCATTCCTTCAAAATGAGAAAAAAAATTCTCATGGCCATAAATTCCCAGAGAGGTTTGTTTTCTCCCTGACCTTTGTAACTTGGTCCTTGTCACTCCAGGGACTCCTGGGAACACCGAGTGACAGTGACTCTCCCTGGAGTGGGATTTGGAAATGGAATGTTTTCTCTCTGTAGGTTGGGCTTGTCAGCAGGATGGGTTGTTATGGCTCAGTGACACAACCGCTGCATCCCAGTAGACGATTATCTTCCCCTAATGTCAGATCGGCATACAACTTCTGTATGTTTCAAACAGCAGTTAAAAACCTGTATACAAATAAACATATCTCTTAATATAGCTCTTCTTTAAGCAGTGAGCAAGGGGAGAAGTTGTGCAAAACTGACATCTCGGGAAAAAATTGTCTTTTCATGTTCACCCATTGCTGTCGCATACTTGAAGCTTCTAAATGAACTTTGTCTAGACTGGGGTGTCCTGGGTTTTTTTTCTCCTTTCACAGTGCCTAAAATTCTTGCTCAGTGTTTATTAAATTTTGGGGTTGATGGGTTTAAATGAGAAGCAAAGCTCTGTTAATCAATTGATTTTTCTGTCAGTTTGGGAAGCACGGTGTGAGAACAAGCTAAAAATGCCTCTGTAAACAACTTCCACTTCAACATGCTAGCAGATGTTATTCTATCACTTTGAACTGTGCATCACTGAAGTGTATTGGGATATCTTAAAATAGTCAGGGGTGGTGGCCAGAAACGGTAGACTTCTATAGATGGTGAGGCTGTTTCGCTGCTGCAGTGAAATAAGCCAGAAGTACATGCTGCTGAGGTCGTTGGCTGGCTCAAGGTCAGCCTGTTCAAAGTCAGCTGCTCTGCTGTGAGCATGCTCACTGTCAGGGGTATATGGAAGAGAGTCCTGATAATGTAAGGAATTGCTGTTACAAGTGAATTGGGACACTTCCCAACCTCCCCCCCCCCCCCTTTAAAGTCTCAGAGCTGCGGCTGCTGGTTTATTTCCTTATCGGAGCAAACGGAACTTAATGTCAAGATAAGCCCTTGTGGCTTGTGTCTGTGAACAAATTGTTTTATTGATTTGGCAAGACTTTGTTTGTACTTTTTGCATACTGCTCATTAATTGTTTTATTGAATTCCCGTTTTAAACTTCTGCTTCATGATTAATAGGGCCGAACAAAAACCATTACGAGTATCATCCAGGAGTGGCAATCTTAGCTCATCATAACTTCATGTTGATGTAGCTATTTGATAACAAATGTATTTTCAATTCTCTCATTATTTTCTAGTCAACATAACGTGGTCTCTAATACCTTATTATTCTCTGTTTATAGAAGCAGAAAACGAGAGTAGATTTTTTGGTAGTGGTGTGGTTTTTTGGTTTCATGTTTGGGATTTTTTTTTTTTTTATTCTGTAGAAAAGAGTGTCAGGGTTACTGTTATTCTGCAAGTTTTTTTTTTTTTAATCCTCTCTGAAGATCCATAGGAGAGTCATGAGGATGGGAGTGGATGAAATGTCATCCAGCCTTCATGTTGGGTTTTTTCCTGAGCTAGAGATTTTCTGAGTAACATAACCTGGGATAACACATGGAGCATTTGAAGGTACCATGTACCTGCTGGAGATTCTAGTAATGTCAGCCCAGATTTCAAGTTAGTCATGATGGCTGGAGCAGCAATGTGAATCAAGAGTTCAGATGAGGGTTCTCTTAGTCTTTAGGTTGCTTCAGTTTAACAGAAGGGAAATTCTTTCATGATTTTCAAGGCAAAAGAGCACTATGGTTCTGGCTATATTTAATTTTTGCTGAGCTTGAATGATAGACCTGTTTGCCATGGCTAAAGTTTTGGGAAGCAGCTTTTATTTTTCACACATGAAAATAGATCTACTGAAATGTGATCCTTTTTTTTTTCACTGCACTGATATTTAAGACCCAAAGATCTGTTGCTCGTACGTGAGCGTGGCTGTATCAGATATCTCACTTGCAGAAAATATCAGTGGTAGCTGTAGTGCTACCAATTGTAAATGCTAATATTTGTAAATATTGTGACAAATGGCTCCCACTGTGGGGCTCCTGTGAGAATATGGCTTTCCTGGTGTAGGAGCAGGGAGTACTAGATGTGAATCAAGGTGGTGGAAAGCCAAGCCTCTGCTCCAGCCCCTTTCTCCTCCACCTGGCATCCTTGGCTTCAGGGGAGAGGTGTTCTGTGGGTGGAGGCTCCTTCTGCATCCATGGCTTCCTCTGGGAGTGAAGAGGATGGAGCAGATATGTTGGAAGTCTGTTGACTGGAAAATAAAGCAGCTTGAGCAAGTGCAGATGGACATGTGAGCATGTTCTGGGCACTAAACACTCACGTGGAGTCAGACCAAAACCAGCAATAAAATACTAGGGAATTAAAAACCAAAACACTGACAAGAGAAGAAACCTCTCGTGAATTCAGACACTGATTAGAAAGTGCTATTGGTGTCTAGGATAGAAATAACTGCTTGGGATGAAATTAAGTAGATTTCAAATTTGTATGAATATAAATAGCCTGAAATGTCTGGACTGTTAAATTTTATACTGTATATTTGAAGGTCCTTGCTCCTACAGTGCTAGCTAATGTTTTCAAGTTTTTTTTTTGTTGGTTTTTTTTTTGGCTGTTAATAAAACAAGTGAAATGGGATTAGTGGGCTGGGAGAAACAAACCAAAAGCATTTCACAGATAAGATTTTCAAGCAGTTGCATTTTGAGACTATGATGTTACCTTAAGAACATTTCCCCCCTTTGTAAATACCAAGGATGTTTCAGTTGTCCCAGGATAGGATAGTGGAGCAGTCTCTCCCAAAATATCATCTCTTTATGTGATTACCTTTTTTCAGAATTGCGCTGTTGAATTTTCATTAGTATTTCTTGAATGCCTTCTTGGATGTTTTTGAGAATGATAGGGTCTTACCCGTGTAGTGAATCTTTAGGTATTCAAAATGTTTAAACCACCTAATACTTCACAATGAAATATTTCACAAGAGTACACTTTATTTCAAGTGTAGTGCACAAAACCTTTTTAATGTTGAAGATTCAAAATTAGTGTGAATTTCAAATGTATTTTAATTGCCCCAAATTGTTTCTAGGAATTGAAGTGAAGCAGATTTTACCATTATTTTTGTTACTTTCTCTCAGTAAAACTTAATTCCCTGATAACTTTCAAACGTGCATTTCATGGCTTCTTTGAAAAACTGCAGACATCACCTCATTTAGGTACAAGGCTTTTGTATAAATATAACACTATATGAAGCTTTTAAACTGCATATTACTGTTGTTTTATCAACTGAAACCTGTTAGGGTGTGCTGTAGGTCACAGATCATTTGATACTTGCCAAAAAGATATGCTGGCAAAAGCCAGCATATTTACACTAATAGTATGTGGATGTTGTTCTTCGTGCCCTTTTTTTTGAACCCCAGTTAATGTTTAAATTTTTGAGCTCCTGATTTTCTCACTCTTTCACTGCTTGCCATCCAGCCAAGATCTAGTTGTTTTTTTAAATATAAATTATGCTTTATGTCTACACGTGTTTTGTTGAAATATCTTGAAGTATTCTTCAAGAATACAGAGAATACAATGTCTCACCTGAACATCTCCTCCAGGCTAAACACCCCCAGCTCTCTCAGCTGCTCCTCATAGGATTTATGCTCCAGGTCCTTCACCAGTTTGTTGCCTTTCTCTGGACCAGCATTGTGTGGAGATGCAGCTGATTTTGGACACTTCACCTCCCTGGAAAAGTAGCTGGGAGTAGAGCAAAGGGCCTCAGCATTTTTGGTAACAAGAGCTGGAAAGCAGAACAGGAGGATGTAATTTGTAAATTATATGGTATGGCTGCTGACTGCTTTGGTTTTCATATAGCCTTGAATTATTTCAACAGTTTCCAGTAAGAAAATATTCTTAAATGGAAAGCTTTCCTGTGCACACAGAGGAGCTGGGACAGCTCTGGAGTTGTCTGACTATGCTGAGAGACACTAAAAATGTGGAGTGCTTCACTGATTCTCAACTTTATTTCTGCTGGTTTTTAACTGGTCTCTTAGCCCTGCCATGAACTGGGAGTCTTCTCTCACTGAGTTGACAGTGACCTGTTTCTTTCTGACCAACACCTCTCCCATCCCTAGTGTTTTCTTGCTTTATGTAATTTTCCTATTTGATGTAGTGTTTAATATAGACAGCAGTTGTTAAGCTGCTAAAAGCCTACCAAAAAAAAAAAGGTTAGGAAACTAACTGATATTTAACAAGGGAAAAACCCTGCAACCCTGCAGGGTATTACATAGCAGGATAATTAGGAATTAGCTTGTGTCATTAGTGCCCCAGTACTCCACCCTGCCTGCAGAATGACTGTCCCACAGGGCTGGTTGCTTGTGGAATGGTGCCATGTGTCATTTAGGATATTCAAGTTGTAGCCATGTAGTTGCCTTCCTGAAAGAGCAGCTTCAGGGTTGCCTAAGACAAATTAGCACTAATTTTATTCCACTTAATCTCTCTACACATCACTTCTTCTGAGGTTTTGGTTATTCTGTATCTACATATGTAAAGCACCTTCTCTTCTTCATGTGCCTGTCCTTAGAATCATTATTAGACTGTGTACAAATATCATATCATCAAATGACTCCCCACTGACTGACTCTGTTCTAACATAGAGGTATCTGATATAAAATTTAAAGAGCTGTGTTGGAACCTGAAATGCAAGGAATTCTTAGAACTTTGGGCTTGTAAGCCAAAGTTTAAAGAAAGCCAAAGAACTTTGGGCTTGTAAGGCAAAGTTTAATCCTAAACGCAGGATTTGATTTGAGAACTTGGAAAAGGCTTCTAAACTTAGGTGTTAGAAGCAAGAATGTGAATTGATAGTTTGAAGAAGAGATATATTAAATGGAGGAAAGTTGAGAGTTTTAGAGTTTAAACTAAAAGTAGTTACAGAGGTAAAAAAGAAGTTTAAAATGCAGTACTATAGGTTTGTGTGTCATAACATGATTGGCTAAGGAAGTTTACACTGTAGTACGGGTCTATAAGATGAAATATTGAAGGATTGGGTCAAAACTATAAATATCCTTGTTGGCAGTGTTTTATTTGGCAAAAAATCCTTAAAAGGTCGTGTAACTGAGGGTCTTGTGACCTTCTGAGCCATGCAGTGAAGATGTGAGCTGAGCTCACCCTTCCTGCCTATGTAGAACATAAGAAAATGAACTGTACCATCTAAAAACTCAGAAGTCCTGTTTATAACTCACTCAAAACTCCTTCAAAAATCCCCATAGAGAAACTCCCAAACTTAGTGTAATATTTAATTTACTAAATTGGGTGGAGATCATGCCCATACGTGGTTTCCTGTTCTGCAGGTATTTTTTAACACTTCAGCATTTTCATTCTCTGTGTATCCAGAGGACTGAGCTTATGTGAGACCACTGACTCTCTCCTGCAGGCTTGTATGAAAGAATGCCAGTGAAATACCAGTTTGTTAACCAATGTGTATAGGTCACATCCCCCCAAGATACAGAATCTGCATCGATGTCACCATTTCAAAGAAGGTGGTGTTACATGGATGTGGAATGCCAAATGCATAACAGCAACCTCAGCCCTTCCCTCTCCTTTATTGACACAACAAAAAGTCTAATAGAAGTTAATCACTTTATAATTAGTGCAGTTCTCTCTCCAGACACGGGAGACCTGCAATTTCCTAGTTTTGGCATGGCCTTTGTTTTGGGTTTCCATGTGTTTCTGATGGTGGGGGCCAGGCTGAGGGTGCTCAGGGGAGCCAGAGACTGTGTGACAAAGTGTGCACCTCTTGGAAAGCTGGTGTGTTCATTTGTGGCTGCTGAAGTGTGGCAGAAGGCTGCTTTACATGGTGGTGGTTTATTTGTACATCCCACCACTGAGTATTGCACACATGCATGTTCTCAGTCCTTCTTGGTCATGAGTTGCATGGCTTTTGTGTTTTAAATATGTATGAAATTGGATGTAACAACTCATTTCTCCCTGCTGTTGTGCTTTGATTTTAGCTTTGCTTTCTAAGGTTAGAAAGATATTTTCAAGTATTTTTTCCTTTTTTTTTTTTCTTGTGGCTGTGCTTTCAGAGACAGCTCTTTCCTTTGTGAGACAAACTTAACATTTTGTCAAGCATGTGATTTACATGCTTTGAGGTGAAAGGCAATACTCAAGTCAGTGTGTTTTAGTGAATCAAAAAGTATGAGTGATTTAATGGCAGTCATTGGAGTGGATTCATTCTGCAGTTTTTAAGTTACAGTGACATAACTGAAGTTTTCTTCAGCATGAGACAATGCCCATTTGGTTCCTCTTAAAGATTCTTCAAATGTTTTGAGTTTTTCATGAGAGAATAGTTACGGATAAATTTCTGAAATTTCTCTGGTTATGTTGCACCTCTGACTTTCTAGTGGTTGAGCTGTGAGGACAAGCAAGAGCACCTGTTTTGGAAATAGACTGTGATCAGCTTGTTGGAGGGGGCACTTGGTGGCCTGGCTTGCACTTCTGAAATGGGTACTGCAAGAAACTCCTGCAATAAGAAATCTGATGTTTGCTGGGTGGGTGTAATCTAGTGGGGATTTTTGGAAAAACTTGAGAGCTGACCTCTGAGCTTTTTTTGTCTGACTGATTAATGTGCATAAAGTGTGCCTTTGTCCCAGTACCGCTGAACCTTTGAGTACTTCAACCCAAATCTGACAGGAGATGAAAATCCCCAAGGTGCCAGAGGTACAAACAGCAGCTGCAGAGTAGAGGGAGGATTCAAAGTGACTCCTGCAGGGTGAAAAGGAAGAAGTTGGTAGTTGTCCTTGCTGTTTTGCAGTAGCTATTTGGCAAGTCACTGTGTGCATAGCTCTGGACTAACTCAATAACACGTGTGGTGCCTTCGTATGCTATAGGAAACAAAACAGAGATTGAGGGTTGTTCATTGCTGTGTGGGGAGAGCAGTAGTGCAAATTTGAAGAAACAGCAACAGAGAAGTATAATTAAGTCCAGTGGTTGTTGCTAGGTTTGTTTACATTTGTGTGGCATGACAGCAGATTCTCTTCTTCAGCAGAATGTGGCACAAGTGCGAGAGGCTTCCTGACTTCTGAAGTGGAAATAGTTTCCTGATGTTGACTAAGAGCCTGTGTTCTTAGTTCTCTCTCCAGCTCATTGCTCAACATTGCTTGCTTCTCATGGCACTGCTGCTGCAAGAGGAACAAAACCGCTGCAGATAGAGCAGGGAACTTCAGTTAAGAAAAAACAAACCAAGACAAAGCAGCCATACCCCCATACGTACAAACGAAAAACCCTCCACCCAGCAACCAAACCAACCAAACAAAAAGCCACAAACCCCCAAAAGCAAAAGACATCCCTGCCCAAAAAATGTACTGGGGAATGGGAAGGGATGCATGCTCAGAGATAACTATAGCTGTATACACCTGTACTTCAGGGATTGCCTCCTCAGAGCAGTGTACTGCTGTATTTACTTTTTCTTAGGTCCTTTGGTTGGGTTTTTAACCATCCTGTGAAGAAACAAATACTTTATAATGTCTTGCTTGCTTTAACTGGTATGTAGTATCTTGTGCCAAACTTCTCTAGGTCTGAGCCTCTGAGTAAATAGCTGAAAAATTAAAATTAGCCCAGATTGTTCTAAAATACGCTTCGATGCTTGACGTCTGAAATACTGTAATGTGGGATTCCTCACATAGTTCTCCTAGGCACTGTCCTGTAACTCTGCAGCAGCTTGAGCAGGGAGGAGAAGTACTTTATGCCTGTAAATTAACTTCAGTGGGAGTCACATTCCCCTTGTTGATACAGCACAATTAGTTCTGTGCTTGGGGAATTCTTCCATCACTTGGAAGTGTGTGGGTCTAGCAGGAGTGGAGGCCAGTACTGTTCTGCCTCCTGTTAAACACCCAGGGGTCAGCATCTCCCAACTCAGTCCTTGGGCACGGAATGCACCTGGAGAGGCTGTGCAGGAGCAGCTCCCTGCTGCTCCAGGTCGGCAGCACTGTGCCTGGCTAATCTGTGTAATTATTTAGAGTATTTAAGTATCTGCAGTTAAGCAGGCAGGCTTTGCTGCCTTAATAGCATCTTACGCAATGGGACCCTTCCCACGCTTCTGGCGGCTCCAGCCTGGAATTTCAGTGTGCATGAGGGCTGGGAGTCGCTGGAAAGGGACTGTGTGCAATTAACAATATTTTCTTTTGCGAGTCAAAATAGTTTTTTTTTTCTCTAAAATCTCTTGTAAACAGTTATTCCATTCTTTTTTTTTGTACATTGAATGAACTGTTATATTTTACTAGAGAGCTGGTAGCTGAAAGGGATTAATACCCTAGGTGTTAATTTATGATGTGGTTTAACACAGCCTTTTTTATTTTTTGTCAAACTTAGCTTTTAATTTAAACTGGATTTTAAATAAAATATTTTAATTTTTGTACTTTCCATTTATAATCAGACTAAGTTTCCTATTTGTTTTTTTTCTTTTTCATTAGCTATGGTCTTTTTTGCTTTATTGGACTCAGGTGTGGCTTGTCTAAGAAAAATGCAAAAAATTTGTTGTGCTTTGAAACCTGCTTTGTATAATTTGCATAATTGACAACTGCATGCTTAGGGGTGATGTTTTTGATACATTTTAAAATAATAAAAATAAGTGCTCGACACACATGTCTGTGATAAACAAATAGACCTAGATGTCATTACAATATAATTTCCCCTGTAAAGGGGGAATCTTCCTATGCTCAGTCTCATTATTTTTCCTGTATCAAACACAACCCATTCTGTAAAAGATGGGATGAGGCAGAGGGCTGTCTCTAATAGCTTAGTGAATGTAAACTCATAGATGCAATCAGTGTCCAGCCTCTGTAGCACATTAAAGGTAGTTTTTGCTGCTTCTTTCTCTTCCCCCCTTTTTTTTTCTTTTTTTTTTATTTTTAATTAATGACATACTAGACTTCGGGCCAGTCCAGTTCTGTTTTATGTAATAGGTTCTGTATTTGTTGTGTGAAAAGGTCCTGATGAGGAGCTGCTGTGTGGTGCAACAGGCAATTTTATTGCATGAGTGACCAGTGCTCTGAAGTGTGATCAGTGGCTGCTGATGTTGCTGAGCCAGACAGGAGCCCAGGAAAACAGGGAGGATTGTGTAGGAAGCATGGGTGACATTTTCCAAGCAGCCCTGTGTCGCTCAGTGGGGTAGCACTTTTTGCCAGTGCAGAATGAGGAAAGTGCAATTTGCTTTCCCAGTCCTTCGTGCAGCCAGCACATCGGCCTGTCCATGTAACAAACATGTTTTCTTTGGATTGTGTTCCCTGTGTACTTTAACCTTTTTGGTTATTCCCCTTTGGCCCTTCTGGGGGGGCTTTGGGGCCCTTCATTAGGAAGGCCTGTGCTCTGTCTCCCACCCGGCATTATCAACATCAGGAAACACAGAGTGTTGTTGGGAGATGAGGAAGGAAGGAAGTTAGGCTTCAAAATTCCCCAGTTTGGAACCAGTTAGGTTTTTTAATTGTTTTTGTTCCTGTTGCTGAGCTTAACTTTAAAATAAATTCCCTTTATGTGAAGTACAGTAGTAACAAATGATGATGCTACTTGCAGGGTTTTTTTTTTTTCAGTTTCTTTCTGATTTTAGTTAGATGCTGCAAATGGAAATGAGATTTGAAAAAATAAGGGTTCCGCTTGTATTGACATTGTTCTTGATGATTCCATGAAAGCAGAGAGGTCAGAAGTTCCTTTTCCTTGTTTACCTCTGTGTTAGCATCCCACAGGAGTGTGGGGGTGAGGGTTCTGCAGAGGTGAGTGGCACAGGATGGGGCACGTTTTCCTGTGGCATTAATTACCCCGAATGCAGCTTTGTGCAGGAAAGGTTATCTTGGAGAAGGTTATTTCTGTTCTTTCCTATCTCACATCTCTGTGTAAAACCTGTGCATTGTGCGTGCTAAGAAATGGGTGGAGAAGTGAGTGTACGTATCTGCGAGCTGCTTTTGGTAAGAAAAATGTAAACATTTTCATGAGAAGTATTTGCTGAGAATGCAGAGCTGGATTTGCTTTCCCTTGAAAACATCTGAGAGTTGAGTTCCAGGCAGTAGTCAATTTTCACAGCATCAAAATTGAATCATCTTTAAACTAAAAAAAAAAATCACCAATGTTAAAATTCAGATGTTAGGTTCTTGGTTGGCTGCTAAACATATTTAGACTTCCAGCCTGTGACTGATGTATGGTCTAATTTCATTAGAACAGGTAATCCTGTGTCATGCATCTCCTGAATGTTCTTTGCAGCAGTTTTTTTTAGAGCACTTTGGGAACAAATTCATGATGAGCTTGGTGTAATAGTTGCACACAGGATAAAGAAAATAGCTTATAGGTTTGTTCTGGAAACGATGACTTGACAGTAGCCTCTGGCAGTGGAATTTAGCTATCAATAGTGTGTTAATCCAGTTAAGTAGAGAGCCTTTCATAGGGAAATAAGAGTCATGTGTTCTAGCTAAATAATTACCTTTAAAAAAATCATGCAACTTGTAAACATTGCCTCGATATTTTTGTGATTTCTTTTTTTGACACAGTTATGACACAGCAATAACTTCTAATTGAAGCAGTGGCACATGCAGAAGCTTTGGATGCTATTTATTTCAGAACATTCTCATCTAAAGCTGTGTAGGCACTGACTTCATCAGCTAGTTTTTGCCTGTTCCTGTTTACTGTTTAGAAAATGCCAAAAGTATGACAATTGTAATGAAGCTTGTGTTTATACAGCAGCTCTAAATCATAGCAAGCTTGCACTGAGACACACTGAGGATTTGGAGGAGTTCATGAAGCCTGCTTTACCTGGTTAGTGGGTGTTCCCAGGGGTCTGTTTTCACCCTAGAGATCCCCCTGGATCCTCTTCGCCCTCTGGAGGTTGGGTGATGAAATCCCCTAGGAGGAAGAAGAGCCAGTAAAATGCATGATGAGTTCCTTCACTTTAACCCCTGGTGGAACTTTAATCTCTCAATTAGTAGATTTTTAACATATTTTTGTTTTCTGTGCTGAACAGTGAAACAAAAACCACTATGATTTCGCTTGTCTCTCATTTCAGTGGGTATAACTGGCACCAGTGGGGCATAAGAAATACACAACACAGTGAGGTGTGTGCTGATTCTGTAGAACAAAGCCTATTTTTGGTATTTTTGGTAGTCCTCTTCAACTTGGTAGGCTTGATTTTTTTTTTTTTTTTTTCCCTGTTGATGAAACTATACTCACTGAAAATTGAACACCCTCTCTCCCTGACCTTGGCAGATAAAATCTGATGGTGCTTGTTAGGTTGGTTTGTTGTTCCTGGTAGTTTACCATGCTGCTTTGAGGTTGGAAAGGTGATGGAATCTAGTGAGTGGAAACCTGTCATCTGCATCCTGTCATCCACAGTTTGTATGAACATAAAATGATATCAGGGATATGCATTTGAGTCTGTTTTTGTCAGCTTTGAAATCATAAAATTGATTTAGAAACGGGTCTGGCATCTTTGAGAAACCTTCACACCTATAGATTTATAAATCAGTCAACCTGTTTACGTTAGGTTTAACTGCTGCAGCTCCATAAATATTGTTATGAACAAAAAAGCTGCTCATTTTTTTTAGAGAAGAAGGGTGCAGAGTTACGAGTTAAGTTGTGAGCAGATT